>JAMZEH010000020.1:16375000-16552500 GCA_024699665.1 Ostrea denselamellosa
TGAAATTGAATTAAGCCTTGCAAATATGTAATATGTTACAGACTGCTGAACAGACGTATTTGAATTTAGATCATAGTTTGTATATATTACCGATACAGTGTTTATAAACTCCCCAGGAGCATCCATATAATTCTAGTGGTAATATAAAAATCGTATACAAATATTTGCCAATGGAATCAACCATACAGTAACCTTAGCGAAGTAGTCAAATGAAGCATCGTCAAAGGTCTCGGGTTTTATATTTTTATCAAATTTAGCAACAGAATTGTACTCAACTCTGATGAAAAAAAAAAAAAAAGAATGGGATTGACTAAAGAGCAGCTCCAAATCCATCCCAAAACTTTTGAAACTTACATTCATCGCACTTAAATTGCTGTCTCGATATTTAAATCCAAACAAATTTCTGACGCATTTTATATCTGATGGGGAAAACGTGTTTCCAAGATAATAGGGTTAGCGGTCACACAGTCTACAGTTAGTGTGGTCCGCTTCACCAGCTTAAAGGTCTATTAAACAGTATTTTTTTAATGTTGGAAACCCGTCCATTTTTATGCAGTATGATAAAGTATGCAAAAATAACGATTCCTGACAATTATGTCAAATTGCTATTAACGAAGAACTATATATATATATATATATATATATATATATATATATATATATATATTCGATATTCACAAGGATTTTGAGGAGTTGACGTTTATGGTGGAAGTGCGCGAGTAAATTAATGCTAAAAACATTTAAAAGTAGGGGCATTTCATTTATGATATTGAGTCGTATCAAAAATAATTTTATGTTAAGCATGAAATTTAACATCCCTTCAACCATTCTTCGCCTAAAGTGGTTCTCCCTATCCCGTCGCTTTATCGCTGTACGTAGTTCTCCCTATCCCGTCCCTTTATCGCTGTACGCGGTTCTCCCTATCCCGTCCCTTTATTGCTGTACGTGGTTCTCCCTATCCCGTCGCTTTATCGCTGTACGTAGTTCTCCCTATCCCGTCCCTTTATCGCTGTACGCGGTTCTCCCTATCCCGTCCCTTTATTGCTGTACGTAGTTCTCCCTATCCCGTCCCTTTATCGCTGTACGCGGTTCTCCCTATCCCGTCCCTTTATTGCTGTACGCGGTTCTCCCTATCCCGCCCCTTTATCGCTGTACGTAGTTCTCCCTATCCCGTCCCTTTATCGCTGTACATAGTTCTCCCTATCCCGTCCCTTTATCGCTGTACGTAGTTCTCCCTATCCCGCCCCTTTATCGCTGTACGTAGTTCTCCCTATCCCGTCCCTTTGTCGCTGTACGTAGTTCTCCCTATCCCGCCCCTTTATCGCTGTACGTAGTTCTCCCTATCCCGTCCCTTTATCGCTGTACATAGTTCTCCCTATCCCGTCCCTTTATCGCTGTACGCGGTTCTCCCTATCCCGCCCCTTTATCGCTGTACGTAGTTCTCCCTATTCCGTCCCTTTATCGCTGTACGTGGTTCTCCCTAACCCGTCCCTTTATCGCTGTACGTAATTCTCCCTATCCCGCCCCTTTATCGCTGTACGTGGTTCTCCCTATCCCGCCCCTTTATCGCTGTACGTAGTTCTCCCTATCCCGCCCCTTTATCGCTGTACGTAGTTCTCCCTATCCCGCCCCTTTATCGCTGTACGTAGTTCTCCCTATCCCGTCCCTTTATCGCTTTACGTAGTTCTCCCTATCCCGTCCCTTTATCGCTGTACGTGGTTCTCCCTAACCCGTCCCTTTATCGCTGTACGTAGTTCTCCCTATTCCATCCCTTTATCGCTGTACGTGGTTCTCCCTATCCCGCCCCTTTATCGCTGTACGTGGTTCTCCCTATCCCGTCCCTTTATCGCTGTGCGTGGTTCTCCCTATCCCGTCCCTTTATCATTTTACGTGTTCCGACAACAGGCTGTACACGTAATTGTTTGATTACTTTCTAAAAGTTACGTGATCACGAATATTTTGAAATGGGGGGTTTATTATCCGACTCGGATAATAAATAAATAAATAAATAGAAAATAAGATCGATACCTTTTCAATCTGATGAAGCTAAATTGTATCATTTCCAAAAAGTGTAGAACTTATATAGCGTGATAAAAATAAACACACTGTGCTTGAAATGAGCCCTTTAAATAGGAGCTAAAACAGATTACGTTACCATGTACACGGTACACGGACATACATGTAGTAAGGTACTGTATACACAAAAGAAAACCAGGAAGAAGAAAAACCATTTAAATATATGTATTTCCCCGAGAAAAATGTTAAGATATTAAAATGTCTGTGATATTTTAATAGTTTCAAAATGGGGTCGGAGGTATATCTTATTCCTACGCTTCGAGACATTGAAAAATGTGTCCTAGATCTAAGTAGCAAAATCCGATTGCAGAGTACTTTTCTGGACTGCCACATTGAAAACATTGAAATAAAGAAGGATTACACCGCGGAATTTATAGTGAGTGAAAGCGACATTGAAAAGGTTCTAGACAGGACAAGCAGTCTCAAAGCTGAACTGGAGAAATTCAAGCTGAACCTAAAAAAGTTCCAAGAAGTCACAAAACAAAAGAGAAACAGCAGTAAGTAGTTCTCGTCCTATTTTCTGTTCATATTTTAGTACATGTGTCACACCCTGAACAAAGGTTCACAGTTCTTTTGAACACTGTAAAAGTACTTTTTACGCGCGGTACGTATTTTCGCTAAGTCCGCGGTAATATAAAATCCGCGAAATTTCATACCACATAAAATTCGCGAAGTTTCATACCACGTAAAATCCGCGTAATTTCATACCACATAAAATCCGCGTAATTTCATACCATCGGATTTAAAGTATGTAAACTACTATGTCAGCCATATGCAACTCGGCGGAATTTTATACCTGCACACCAAACTAAAAATGATAATCCGCGAAATTAGGACTCCATGCAATTTTATACCTGCACACCAAACTAAAAATGATAATACGCGAAATTAGGACTCCATGCAATTTTATACCTGCACACCAAACTAAAAATGATAATCCGCGAAATTAGGACTCCATGGAATTTTATACCTGCACACCAAACTAAAAATGATAATACGCGAAATTAGGACTCCATGCAATTTTATACCTGCACACCAAACTAAAAATGATAATCCGCGAAATTAGGACTCCATGCAATTTTATACCTGCACACCAAACTAAAAATGATAATCCGCGAAATTAGGACTCCATGCAATTTTATACCTGCACACCAAACTAAAAATGATAATCCGCGAGATTAGGACTCCATGCAATTTTATACCTGCACACCAAACTAAAAATGATAATCAGCGAAATTAGGACTCCATGGAATTTTATACCTGCACACCAAACTAAAAATGATAATACGCGAAATTAGGACTCCATGCAATTTTATACCTGCACACCAAACTAAAAATGATAATCCGCGAAATTAGGACTCCATGCAATTTTATACCTGCACACCAAACTAAAAATGATAATACGCGAAATTAGGACTCCATGCAATTTTATACCTGCACACCAAACTAAAAATGATAATCCGCGAAATTAGAACTCCATGAAATTTTATACCTGCACACCAAAGTAAAAATGATAATCCGCGAAATTAGGACTCTGTGGAAATTAACGATGTCTTAAGGTAGTAGGATACCCAAGATATTGGACGCATCAAATGAAGTAAGATTTTATTCTGTTAACGTTACTGGATGACAACACCAGTTTCTGCAAAACTGAAACCATATGGAAACCTTGTGGAAACATGTGTTGAAGTTTCCTGTATGGTTACCGCAGTGCGTAAACGATTATGTAGTTTCCACGTGGAAATTTTTATTATTTGATCAATGCTGGGGTTAGACAATGTAAATTGGTCATTAATACATGAAATTCTTCGATGGAAAGACGGTTTTGAAGGATTCTAATTTTGGTCTGTCTGTTTATCCGTAAAAACTTTATTCTTGGTCATAATTTTTAACAGTTAGTGTTAAGGCTTTCATATTTTACATGTGTATTCAGAATTACTTTGCTGCCATACGGGAACATCAGCGTTTCACAGATACATCTTGCTTTTCATTGCATTTTTCAAGGAAATATTTGTGAATATTGCAAAACTAAAGGGGTTTCATAGGAAAATTTTTGTGGTAAATAAGGATTTTTAGCAATATTAAAATATTTACAAATAAGTTTGCAAAGTGCAATCACATATTATTTCGGAGTATCCTATATCCAGAGATTAATTGCAGTTGTATTTTCCAATGGGGATTCGGATTATAATACGTCCTCAGTACCCCTTGATTGTCGTTAGAGGGAATTAAATGACGAGACCTCAAAAACTGAGGCACAACAGGTGTGGAACGATAAAGATATCTCCCTGCTTGAATATCGTAGGCCTAAATTTTGCAACCTTTCACCGGTAATGGTGACGTCGCCATATGAGTAAAAGATTCTCGAGCGCGACAATGTACAACCAACCAACCAGTTGTATTTACTCACATGAGTAATTAGGGTGTCTGCTCTGAGATGGGGAGCCGTGGGGTGGAGCCACACTTGTGCATCGACCGCGTTAAACCCTAGAAGTAAAAAACAGACATTGACTGCTCCTTCGCTCGGCATTATGAAGGTCGCATGTTTCTGGGGCTGACAATTTCAAACCCGAGTCCTGTGTCACGGCAGGCGTTGGTACTACATAGAAAGCCTTTAACGTCATGCATCTAGGTCTAAATTTGTGGTACTCCACATTTTGACATGATTAAAAAAATCCTAATGGGCCGTTAAACGAACAAACAGAACCTAAAAATGGCCATAATTCGCATTACATTGTGGGGTTCATTTATTATCAATATCTAAATAAATCATGACATTATTTAATATTGCTCAACGTTTTTAATGTTTTGCCCATCTCTCAAATTTGTACTCCACGAAGAGATTAGTCACTGTTCGTTGTCTTCGACTCTTTCGTTACTAAAAATTCTAAATATACCTGATACATATAATACTAGTAGTCCCAGTAGATCTATCATCACATGGGGGTGTATCCCCTAATTAATGCTCTCATCACTAGGGCCTACAATATCCCCCTGCATTTGTAAGTTTTCTATTATCCAGAACAAATGACAAACTTCTCTAAGTACCTTACAGATGAATCGAAGGATGACAAGGGCGAACTTAAAGAACACTTTCCGGAAATGGAAACAGGTTTGACAGTTTGTTAGTTATTTTACTCAGTCCTTTGTTCACCTATACTTGTGATTAAACAAGTTCTTTCAAACTGAAAAATTTTGGTAATATAATACGTGTAACTCATTACCACTTATATAGGGAAATATTCCTCGTTAACAAGATAAAATATCGAATTTCTAACAACTTTGTTTTCATTAAGACTTTATAGCTGATAGTAAAATGTCTTTCTTATGTACAGTTGAATCTACGGTAAACGAATGTACAATAGTTGCGCATCCGGAATCCTCTTCAACAGGTAAGCTGTTCAATTTCATAGAGGAATGTATTGAATATGCATGATGACCTTCGAGGAATAACGTCTCCATATGAGGGAAGAATTCTTGATGAGAGAGACGTTAAACAATATACAACCAGCCAACTAACCTGAGAGTTATATTTGGCATTATACTGAATATATTGGGACCGGTTCTTGCAGTTTAGTGGTTAAGGTGTTCGCTTTCCATTCTGGAGGTTCCAGGTTCGATACTTATCCCGAGGCCGCGCCAAACCTAAACGATTCCGACGGCGCCTATGTTAGGCGGCTGGTATTAAAAGCGAACGTTACAAGTCTTTTGGATCTGAACTTTAAAACGGAGGTCCCGACTCGCGGTAGGCGTTGGCACGTTACAGAACCCTCACTGCTACAACATTAATTAAGCGTCATGCATTGGTCAAAACATATGGCACCAAACTGATAGCTGTTGACGTCTCTGTGTGAGAGTGAATTTTTCGTACGGGACGTAAAACAACAAACAAAGGTAAAATATGTATATCTATAATATATGAATATCATAAAAAATGTATTATGTCCTACAACGACCACATATTATCACAGTATCTGTGGTCTGTAGAATAGTTATGAATATCGTGGATATGTATGATACTTACAACATTTATTTCACCTTGAAGTTTCTGTATCTAATGCATGTACAAGTGTGGCTTTAAAATATCACAAATATCCTTCTAGATGTAATGAATTTTCCAGAAAGTCCAAATAAAACACAAAACGGAGACGCACGAGAAAATGAAGACAACAGTGCAACCAGGACAACCAATGAGGTACCTTGATCGAATTCTAGTTGAATTGATATTCATAAAAATTGTAAATTTTATTTCAATTTAGAATGATGTTCGTTTTTCCACAGATAAATAACACAGAAAATGACGAATGCGCTCCATTCTCCCGACTCTCTGTAACCCAAGAGTGTTTTTTGGATTCTAAATGACGTCACTGAGGATTCAACAAACCATTTATTTAGATATCTAATCAATATTCGCTTTTATTTGTATGAACACTTAAATAAATTAATATTTTTTTATTATTATATGTCACTTATCCACTGCCGCATCAACCAAGCACGTTTGAGTGAGGTAGCAACGGGAAAATCAAGACCATGAGTACTGTAAAAGTGAGGTCCTAATTAAGGCTGTCACGTTTACAAAATTTTGTAAACGTTTAAACGAAGCATTGTAAACGAAACGTTACCGTTTAAACAAAGTGTTGTATAATTTAATAAAATAAAATACGCACAGAATTTTAAGACCCATTAATGACCATTATGTTTGTGTTTCAGTTTTCATCGTTCTATGGACGATGCAGAGATTGTCACCGGACGTTCCGGAGTATAAATATAAGACAGAATAAAATACACGAACATAGATATCCGGATAGCATTTAAATTGAATTAAATTTTATTCACACTGTACAACATTTGCACAATACAGATCACAAATTCACAATAAACTTCATTTTTCAAATTTTCATTTCAGTGATTTCACATTAGATTGTCCAGAGAGGGCAGAGCTGGTGCCACGGCTTCTTCCGTCGGTTCGGTTTTTAACATGGACTTCACGTGCAGCCGGTGCAGCGCAATTCACTTTATGTTTTAATCTTTTGTTCAAAAAGATCAGTTTGTCCAGGTTCTCAGCGTCAAGGGAGGAGCGCAGTTTTGTAACAGTTCCACCCGCTGTGGAAAAGACGCGCTCAGAGGCAACGGACGTTGCCGGTGTGCATAGCAAATCCTTTGCGAGACTTGCTAATTTTGGAAAATTAATACGACTGGTTTTCCACCAAGTGAATGGGTTGGTATTTGTCGGCGCACTTTTTTCAGATAGATATAATTCGATCTCTTCATCTGAAGTGGAAGGGGTAATTTTATTCACTTGAAATAATTATTCAAATAATTTAGATTGTAATTTGAACCCTGCAAGATTTGTGCCACATATATAAGACATCGTTTAAACGTTTAGGGATTTTGTAAACGTTTACAGCCCAAACACGAAACGTTACCGGTTACACGTGTACACGTGACAGCCTTAGTCCTAATCCATTTAGACCTGCATGGTTAATGTAATTATGGATATATAACAAAGAGCTAACCTCAGATACGGAGTCTGGATGACGTCATTGGCTCCTCAGAGCCGTGAGGAGCCTATAGTGAAGTATCTGGCCCAGAAAGGGCACTTTTACACTACTACCAAGCTCCGTATCTGCAGCTAGCTTTATGCTATATATTTATAGCAACATTAACCATGCAAGTCTGATATGAGATTTTCTTGTCTCGCTTTGTTTGTTTGTTTTTGTTTTCAAGCATCCTGATAACCAAGATCAGACTCCGTATCTGAAGCTAGCTCTTTGTTATATATCCATAATTACATTAACCATGCAGGTCTAAATGGGTTAGGACCTCAATATGTAACCAGCTCCAAGTCTTTGTCCCGCTTTGAACTACTCCAAAAAAGTTTAACCTGTCCTAGCAGAACATATTCATGATCCGTATCTGAAGGTATCTCTGTACTTCATATACACAGTTAAACAAACCATGCAAGTCTGAATAGGTTGGGACTAGTAGTTACTAGATATGTGACCTGCTCCAAAAACTAGTGGATTGAAAGGAACAGGTAAAGGTATCGAACAACGATCAATTCCATAACTGCCATAAGAAATACAAAATAAAGAGTTGCCCAATAACATATTGTATTGGCAAACCACATCGTTATAACAACTAAAGAATTTGCGAAATGCTGACTTTAAAGGAGAATAGAAACTCCTGTAACAACATGTTTGTCAAGGCATGTAAACATCGTTATAGCAACAATAGAGTTTGCGCCAAAAAACATTAATCTGGTTCAAAAAGATAAAGGTGAAGATGATGAGCAGCGATCAATCTCGTGTAAATCCCATACGAAATACAGAATGGAAAGCTAGGAAAACACGAACCCCTGGATATACCAAAGGTGAGATCAAATGTCCAGGAGGAGTAACCATCCCCTGTCGACCGGTCACATCCGCCGTGGGCACTATATCTTGATCGAGTAAACGGAGTAATCCGTAGTCGGAATCTGTGTCCTAGGGACGGCCTAACAAGTGGCACTAAACACGTCAGACAACATATCACCTACTCACAAGTTGTATTGGCAAACTAGATTGTTATAACCACCATAGAATTTGTGAAATGCTGACTTTAAACGAGATTCTGGAAACCCAATCCCTGTAGCATCGGCCCGTTTGCTGACCTGTTTATAAATTCATATAAAGCAGAATTTATTCAAAAGTTTCTACATGAGAAGAAAAAAATCTCTTGCTGTTGCCTTCAACTCGATATTTAGATAAATCGATGACGTTATATCTATTAAAATGTTCATGTTTATTGTATATCGATTCGACATATCCCATTGAATAAAAATAAAAGACACCACAATGGCTTCCATATCTGCTTCGTACTCAGATACTCTATTAAACGTTAACAACTCAGCTTTATGACAAACACTATGATTTCAACTTCTCCATCGTCAACTTCCCATATCTATTTAGCAATATTCCATCATCTCATGCATATGGTGTTTACATCTTTGTTCTGCATATGATCAGTTTTTGACTTGAGGCAGGCTACTGACAAATAAGGTGGTTTTTTTTAACACAACGTTTATTTAAGATAGATTTTTACTTACCCTAGCAAACATGTTACAGAAGTTTCAACACTCTCCTTTAAAGTCAGCATTTCACAAATTATATGGTCGTTATGACAATCTGGGATTTTGCGAGAGAACGTTCTAAGTTTTAAGAACGTGCTCAATCCCTTTGTAAATTCAGTTACAATAAGATATGTTCAAACCAACAATCTGGTTTGCCAATACAACCTGTCATTGGGTCAGATGCTGTCTGATGTGTTTCAAACCAATTGTTAGGCCGTGTTTGGCACACTGATTCTGACTACGGATTGTTCCGCTTACCTAATAAAGATATAGGGCTTACGGCGGGTGTGACCAATCGACAGGGGATGCTTACTCATCCTATACACCTGATCCCACCTCTGGTATATCCAGGCGTCAGTGTCTGACAAACTCTTTATTTTGTATTCCTTTTGGGAGTTAGGAGATTGACCACTGTTCGTTATTTTTACCTTTTCATATGGGACCTGCTCCAAAACCTCGGCGTCGAGAGTATAACATATGCTCCCCCGACATCGTCTGGCTGAGCTAAAAAAGCTCAAAATCTGAACATTGATCAATTAGTGTAATTGAGGGGGTGGGGGGGGGTTAATGGTTAAACTCTTCTATCAACTTAGAATTATGATCGAAAGTACAATTACATTTTAAAGTATGAATTAATTTTCCCTGCATGATAAATAAAGCCCGCCCTAATACCTTCCACAATTTTGGTAGTCGAATCCTTGCTCATCCCAAACATGCACTCATTTTTTCTGCTAAATGCCCTGTAATAAAGAAGATTTTTTTTTTTTTAAATATGCATATTAACTAGTATTATACCCACAAAGCCCCTTATAACACCAAAATGCCCCTACACAGGGGCCAAGAATTTCACAATTTTTGTAGAGGTTACATTGTTCATCTCAATTACGCTCTCTGTTTGCATGTTCTATGCCCAGTAGAAGATATCTTTAAATATCAATATGCGTATGTTCACTATATGACCAATAAAGCCCCCCCCCCCCCCCCCCCTTTCCAAAAAGCCAGAAACCAGAGTCTCTTTATAGCGAGATTATGAACTCGATATAACTACACGTATGTATTGCATTTACTCGTAATACCAGGATAACTCGTTATGACTAGATAGTTATCTCGGTACAATGAGTCAGCATCTTATTATAACATTATACATATTTATTTTCTAAAAGAAAATGCCTTCCTTGATCTTTATTTTTCTAGTTATGATAAATTCACTTACTGTTTACTGTCATTAATATGACAATATTGAACAGTCCCTTTGGCATTAGCAGAGAAGAAATTCTTAATGAAATTTACAAGGGGTCTTTATTCTAGGGGGGGGGGGGGGGGGGGGGGGGTGGGGGGTCATTTTTCTTCACGTAAAATGAGATAATTTTAATGGAAATGACACCTTTTCTACGGGCAAATGGATCATTTTTCAACGTCGAATAATGACCGGGGATCGATTTTCAACGTCGAAAAGTGACCCCGGTCATTATTCTATGGGGATCATTCCTCTTTACACCGGCGTGATGTGTTGCAGTTCATATATTTTCCAAGATGGAGTTAATTTCTAATACTCGTATTTGCTATTGTCATTCCTGTCGGAATTCCCAGATTCTGTATTCATACCAGCACGGTATTTTCATGAGGAAATTGCTATCGCTACAATATTCAGAGATATCAAAGGCAAAAGCATTAGAAATATAAATACCATATATGTATTACGTAAAAAATAAATTAATTAATTAAAAAATTTAATAAAAAATGTCCGTCACTTTACAAAATGTTTAGAATTAATATTCCAATGAAGACGAATAGATTTACAGCTAATGAATGACATAGAAAAAAAAAGTTTACAAACATTCATGAACGCGAGAGTTGATTTTGACGTCAAGAAATGAGAATCTTCCCTGAATATTTTAAAGTCCGTCATTGTTCTCGGTCTTTGTGAACCAGGCAGTCTTACCGTGAACGCATGTAAAATCCTAGTCTGGTCATGGAGAGGAATTAATAAAGTAAATTAAAACACCCGGAATCTATTACGAGGTAGTAGCTCATTAACCTGGTTTGTTATAGTCTGGTCCGATTTCAGCTAAAAAGAACTTCTAACGGCAAATTATTATTATTTGGTTCAACATAACTTTTTAACCTAATTTGAGTATGCTGAATCTGAAAAAATATGTTGAACTTCATGAAAATGGCGTTAAATAGGTCAAAATGGCGATTCAAAATGGCGGACAGTAATTTTTTTCAAATCGTTTTGAAACGCGCATGTAGAAAAAAAAATGTAAAAACTATGATTACAAAATACAATAGCATCGAGAAAAAGATAGAAATAAGCATGCGACCCTAAAAAAGCCATTGCACGAAAGAAAACCCGAATTTTCTCTGTTTTTCCTCAAAATTCAACGTATACTGTTCCTACATTGTTCTTTGTTTGTGACTTTGCACTTACAAAGGTCCATGCACAGCAAATTGTTACGCTTGCACCCACACCTCAATGTTTTACAACCTGTTGTGCAACTACATGCAATCAAGTCTAAACAAGATTCTGGAATTGGGTCTAAAGTCATCAGAATAGGCACTAGAATACCTTCATTCAACTTCCATCCCATCTCAGTTGGAGATGGTAATGTGGGGTTACTTATATTTGCTTGTCTCCATACCAGCGCTTGATAATGTGCACGTTTAATGTGCAGATGCAAGGCATCGCTAGTGGGGGGCATGTTTTCGGGGCTCTTGGATTTTCCGAATAAAATGTTCCTAACCGAGTCAGTTGACGACACTGTGCCCTGGTTATACAGCTTGCATACGAACTTTTCACAGTCGACTATTTTCTGTTCAGTTAAATTGCCCTCTCCAAAACCCCCAAGAAGCCCAACATTGTCTTTGTAAACCTTAAATCCAGTTTTTTTGGATATCCCAAAGAAAAAAGAAGTTGTGTCACATCCAGTCAGAGCATGGAATGCTAACAGATTCGTGCACATTTCTGGAGAGGTAAAGGTTTTCTCTACAACAGCATGAATAGGAATGTTCTTGGGCTTTGCAGATGTTCCAGCAACCATCCACAACTGTATATTTATTTCTGAAAAGAAAGATACAAGTAGCAGTAAAACATCAGTATCAGATGCTAGTACAACAACTGAACTGCAAGTGGATTCTTTCGCACAATGTATGGCATGAAGAACTATTCTAGTATCTGCCTCTTCATGTGACGCATGTAGGGCAGATATATCGAGGAATTCGTCATTGCATTTAACGCTATTCTCATCGAGAAACCCACCAGCAGTAACAACAGTTTTCTCTGTGGGTGCATGAAGAATTATCTGCTCAGATAAAAAGGCAGCTAGGTCTTTCTTGTTGTCATTCAAAGACAAAAAAGCTGAAAAGTTATTCGGGAGTGGCACATCCTTATTTTCAATAACCCTTCTAACTGGCTGCTGCCCTTTTGCCCTACGAGAACGAGTGCCCGATTTTATAGATTGTTCCCTGTAACGGTCGAACAGAACATCAACTCTTGAATACATGGCCCCTTTTCTCACCACAGTGGAAACAAACTCATCTGCAAAGTCTCCAAATGTTTTCATGCCATGTGTTTTCATGCTCTGAACTAAAGCCTGGCCATCTATGATCAAAGCTGGTGATTCGCCTACATTTTCGACTCGCGCCCTTACATCAACATCTTGAAGTATGTCTTCTAAAACAACAGATTTGTTTCCAGACTTTAGTGCACCGCTGGTATCCGCTGTAGATATCGGCACAGGAAGGAGCTCGTGTTTCAAAATCTGCTCTAAATCAACCTCTCGTCCGGCCTTATATGCAATGACAAGTCTCTGCAGTGTGTTCCGATCTGCCTTTAGAATTTTTTTCTTTTCCACAGCTTTTGGTACAACTTGTACCTTGTATAAGGAGTCAAATGTTAATGAGCAGCTTTTTTTCAGAACACTTCTCAAAGGAACTTGTAAACTACTTGTTTCTATGTTTGGTATCAGACGATCTTTTACGAAATTCTCTAATGATATCTGTCCCAAATTTGCTGCAGAAAGTAAGGACTCCTTGATCATATCTGTAGCTTTGTCTTTTGTAACTATATTGATCAGTTGATCTCTTTCGTACAAAAGGTCAAATACTCTAAACCTTTTCATTGCATCAACGAGCGAATCCTCATACACTGCATCAGTAACTTGTCGACTCTTTGATGCGTCCTTGTGTGTGAGAATGTCATCTGGATTCACATCGTACATCACCTTTGTAAGAAGACTTATATGAGATCTCAGATTGTAGGAAAGGGACCACCTACTGAGAGCAGATGGAGTCCTAGTAATTCCTACAATTCCACCACCTTTCTTACCCGTGGCGTTTAGCCATTCTTGACTTTGGTCTGGGTCAACTTGATTGAAAGTTCCAGCTCTTCTCTTGACGACAAAATTTCCATCCTGAAACTCTGATAGTACTTCAATAGGCAATTGGTGGCAATCAGCAAGATACACACTACCCCAGCTAGCATAATTTGTATGGTCATATCGGAAGAACCATGGGAGCATTGAACGGAAAGACTTCAAATATAAATCCCAAAGCCCATCTCTTTCTGACTTTGTAAACATTAAAAGGATAGAAACCATGTCCAAATATGACCACCAAAACAGGACATTTGGGTTGTCAATTTCCTGTCTGAAACTTGAAAAATACTCTTTGAAAACAGGATTTTGCAGTTGGTCAATGCTAGAAAGTATGTCTTGCTGTTCAGTCATGATGCCATTCAATGTTTGCGAATGATCAACATTTTTGGTAGATACAAATAACACAAAGTCTGGCAGTAAAATCTTCCAGATTGCTTGAGCAGTAATTTTATGGGCTCTCATGCCACGACTGTAGTGCTTTCCACCTAATACATTTTCAGCAGCCACAGGTCCTAATAACTCGCATTCCATCCACAGTTCATGCAAACCAGAACCTCTCATATGATCTCCTATACATTTCATGAAATTCATAGCTATATGTAAGCCACCCATTCTTGGAACAAGCCTGTCTCTATACTCAGGAACTGACCATTTTAAATCCATCAACTTAAAGTACAAAGCTTGATCAACTGTGATAACTGTATGACGTTGACCAAGATGCTCAGATATGTGCATGCATTTCTGGACAACTGTGTTAAGTGTATCCATTTCATGAGCAGGTGCTTGTACAATAGGCATGTAACCAACAAGTGTGAGATCCGGGTTTTTACTACTGACAGACTGATTATGTCCTGACCAACTAGCTGGGACTTTCTGCTTATGTCTGTGCAAATGAAACGCCAATTCATTAGCAAACTCTTGAGAGGACAATTGATTCTCTGAGTCAGAAGGTTGGAAGATATCTAACGTAACTGGTCTGGGATAGTGAGGTTGTGATTTTCCTTCTACTATTGGGGAAATGACAATACTGTCCATCTGAGGAGGTACCTTCAATGTCTCATTTGAAGATGGACTTATGTGCTGAAGGTTAATGTCATTTCCCGACCCTCGTTGCCAACATGCTATCTGCGTTGCATGGAATGTTTCCTTGCCATCCAGTGTTGAATCACTAATATCAATATTGTCAGCTGTAAAGTGTGTGAAAACGCTTGGCTTTAAATTCGAGGGAAGGAAATGTCCAGTCCTTTCGTCCATAGACTGAAGGCTTTCCTCTGCAAGCCCAGTGTCAACACGCAGAACATCTTTATAACTCAGGGTGTGACCAGCACTATTAAACAAGTTTAACAGCTGTTTTGACCTTGTCATTTGATGCAAGGTGCATGCAAGGCCAATATGCTTTGGGGTCCACTTTTTTCCATTACTTACCCCATACACAATATCCTGAGCTACGCTCACTATTTTCTTCTGTCTGCTGCAATCTGGATTGTCATTGCCATCAGTACAATCAAAGACCTCTTGTCCGCCATAAAGAAGATTCAGAAACATGAGGATACTATCTGGGACACAACTTACGGCATCAGCCTCACAAACATTCAAACTCCTTTTCTGTTTTTTGTGTATCATACTTAAAAGCATTCATGCATTTTAGATGGTACTTACCCTCTGCAGCTATCAAATCGCTAACGTTTCCTAACTTAACACGAAGTATGTTGTCATACTTTGCATTTTTAAGAACCATGTCGCTAACAGAAAATGTTGTAATGTTGAATAGCTTCTGTTTAATTTGTTGTTGACAAAATATGCATAACTCCCAATCTATTGGTGTAGATGCATTTCGCAAAGTTCGGGATGCT
Source organism: Ostrea denselamellosa (assembly GCA_024699665.1). Lineage (NCBI taxonomy): Eukaryota > Metazoa > Mollusca > Bivalvia > Ostreida > Ostreidae > Ostrea > Ostrea denselamellosa. The sequence continues at coordinate 16,390,417 of JAMZEH010000020.1, forward strand.
GCTGCAGAAGGGTGTGAGCAAGATGACGTAGACGGTACATCATCCTCTGTATCGACGTTGATTGTATCAGATGTGTTTGTAAGCAAACATGCTTTTCTTTCCATTAACTGAATTGGTCTGGGGTGAGTAAATGCACTATAGCATTTCCTATGACATAGAACTCTATCATTCGGACTTATTTTTTCTATTCTGTCAATGGCATCATAGTTCCTGGCATCTTTAACTTTCTTACGACGAGATGCCCTCTCGGTCAACGTTTCGATAGACTTTTTGCTTTTTAATTCTAACGTGTCTGTCTTTTTTTCCTGACATATAACACACAAATCTGTATCTATTTGATAACTTCGCTTAAGTGATCGTTCAGTCATGATTTCTAATCAATGAGTGGTGAGATATGACAAGCCTATAACCTCGGCCATCAGTTTTATACCTTATGTCAGAATCATTTGTTAATTCGATCCTCGATTGTGTCGGTCGCGCTATTGTGAAAACCATTGAACACTGTGTTGAATTTCAAGTGCATTTATATCATAAAGTATGCAATACGTTAACTGAATAATTTGCACAATTAGAAGGAAATAAGCATTAAATATCATATCAAAATGCATATATATACTGTGCGTCAATATGCGGTTGCGAAAAAATGAGTTAATTGGGATCTAATCGTTTTTTTCACAATTTTAATTGTTTAACGAACATTGAACAATTTATTCTATTTTTCAGACGCATATAAGTTTAGTACAAGCCTTTAAATTGCTTTAATTTGCAATAAACTTTTTTAAAATAAAGCCATATAGATAATTTTGCAAATTTCAACACCGCCATTTTGAATCGCCATTTTGACCTATTTAACGCCATTTTCATGAAGTTCAACATATTTTTTCGGATTCAGCATACGCAAATTAGGTTAAAAAGTTATGTTGGACCAAATAATAATAATTTGCCGTTAGAACCCATTTCTAGCCTCTTTTTGCAAAATCTGGACCAGACTATTATACAAACTTTGGAGTATACACCGACTTTGAATACTAAAATAAAAAATCAACTCGCATGCTGTGTCAGAGAAGGGGAGACAAATCCTTGTAACAATCGAAGATCGACTGGAAATCTTTACATACTGTACTAGTTACGTGATCTAACTCCTATCAGAGCTAACCGGGCCGATAAATAAAAAAAAATTAATTACCTTTCTACAATATAAAATTTAAAATCAAACAAAAACTCTTCATATCGGGGGGGATAAAATGGTTCTAGAAAAAATGGCAGAAAAGTCGTGCATGACATGACCATCGCGACTTGGAAAACCTTTTATTTTATTTCATTATTATTTTATTTTACTCCATATTTTCTATTAGGCTGTACTTTATTAACTTTTTACATATATACATTAATTATTTCCACGCAATTGTTTCAAGATAGAGGACGTATGTGCGCGTGTCGTCTGTATCTCTTTCACTATCTCTCAACATCAATCATGAATGTGAACAGTCCGTCTTCCAATAACGTTATGTTTTATCCACTATCACGTGGCACAAGACAGTCTTTGTGGATCAAAATATTTAAAAGCAGTATGAAAGCGGAAGACTTAAACAAATATAAAATTTCAAATTCTTTATGCCAATTTGTAACTTTCATATATGATTTTTTTTTTTACTCTTATTTTTTTTTTCTAACGGAGACTGTATGCTACATACTATAAATGTAAACACTTGTATGGCAATTAATCTAATATATAATGTCTGTAACCAGGAGAGGACTGCCCGAGTTTTAGAACTTGTGTCCAATCCTTCAGACTTGTTCAACTGAATTCAAGTGTTGTAGATCCCCCTCCTCTCTATAATGCAAACAAGGCTGTGGTGGAGGTCACCTTCTCCACGACTCCCAAGTCAGATTGTTACACCAAGCCACTCTCGAGCAGAGGATAAAATAAACCCAATGGCGATCGCCCCACTCGGGAAGAAAACAAAACCACGCAACTAGTAAATCGGAAGACAAGCGAGGACGAACCTATATTATTTTGGCGTTCTATGTACTATGAACCTATTTGATCTTGGCTTTCTATGTACTACGAACGTATATTATTTTGGCGTTCTATGTACTACGAATCTATATTATTTTGGCGTTCTATGCACAATGAACCTATATTATTTTGGCGTTCTATGCACTATCAACCTATATTATTTTCGCCACAGGCACTTGGAGCATGGATCATGATCATTCCACATAACCCCCCCCCCCTCCCCTTATCACTCTTTTTTCTGATCTGAAATAGACACACTATTTTGTTCCTACTTATATTTTGTGAATATGCATTAAAGATAACCCAAATACGTTATTTTTCGTCTCTGTCATGTATTAGAAAAAATTACGCTACGAGTGATTATAAGAAGAGTATCACTCATAATACAAGACAATGGACACAGGAAGTTGGTTTTTTTTAATGTATTTTTTCCGTGCATGAATCAGCGACCTCTTGAGGAATTGTTTATATACAAAGTATATATACATCGAACAAGCAAAACGTTGTTTTCAGAAATCTATTTATAATACTGTTTTTTCCTAATATCCAAGTATTTGGGATTTCCGTCAATCTTAAGGTCATTTATATTTTTTACTGATTCACTAATTTTCTTGTAAACACGTTTTGGATTTCCTTACTTAACTGGTATGACCGCATATAAAAGAAACATCTTATATCTTTTCAGGAGGGGGGAGAACTCGTACATTTTACATACATCATATATGACTTGCAATACTGAATACTGAAAGCTAAAGCTGGTGTGTTTACCAGCTGATTTTAGCGATACCACCAGATTAACAATATTTCCAGATGTATTTTTCCTCTTTAATAAAAAAAAATAATACACCTTGCTCAAGTTTCTAAGATGTTAAATAAATGTACTTGGTGACTCAATATTTCATCCAAAACCTGTGTATACAGCAATGACTCCTGGAAAACAATGTCCATAAAAAGATCCATGACAGGCAGAAAACTAACTATCACATCACAAGTAGACTTTACCTCTACAAAATTAACAAAAACTTATTTCATGGTAATGCGATGAATCTCATTCATCATTCATGGTGATTATTTCAAAATAAAAATGCTAGTAATTAAGTAATTATGATGAAAGTGCAAAGGATAAAACACTTTAATCTATCAAACTACAACCCCCCCCCCCCCCCCCCACCTCTCCAATATCTTTAATAATTCCATGAAGTGAAATAAAACTAAGCATATATACAACATATTTATATCTTTGTGTGATAAATAAGACTTCAGTAACTTCAATAAAGTTGCAATGTATTGCATATTTCTATTTTTAGCTTTACTTAACAGCTGTTTATGGTGCATGCACAATTGACACATTGTATTCTGCATACAAACAAACATGTAGATCCCATAACAGGAACAATAGTCATTGTATTTGTTATTAATATAAAACAAAAGCTTCAGGACTGAAACAGGTTTCATATAACAATATTTATTTCATCTACTTGCACTTGAAAACCACATTGCCTGATCAATGTAGTTATAAAAATTGCAAGCTACCGGTTTCATTTGTTCTACCATTCATCCAATCAAGACTGTTCTTTCTGAATATGCACAGGTAAGCACACGTATGGGGGTCATCCAAGCTTTTCCTTCCTTGGATGCTCACAGATTCATTGGTTCTTCCTGATTGTTTATAGTAACAACACCACCTTGGCCCATGTTAATCTTGGAGGGGTCAAATGGCTGTCCTTTAAAAGGTGAACCCTCTGCATTCCAGGCATCTTTAAGGATGTCTTGGACTTTCTGGTGAATAAAAAACACATATAAATAAATATTTTCATTGCCTTTCAATGCAGCCTAACAGATAAATGAAATGCCCCCAAAATTCCTTTCTGTTGGCTGTGCCTCTCAGGTCACTGATTTCAATGGGGAAAAAATTGAGATAAGCGTATTATCTTGCTTATTGAATTCCAGTAGCTCCAGAGAAATTAGAGATTTTTTCCTTTGATATTTACTTCCTGGGAATATCACAAATGAAGTAGAATAAGCAAATATTTATATGTTTTGCATTTCTTATTGACCAAATTGCAGATGTAAGAATTTAGGTCTGTATAAAAAGTGTATATGAAACCTGATGTCCCTGGTGCTTTGGTGGTCAATTCTCTCTCTCTCTCTCTCTCTCTCTGGAGAAAGAGAGAGAGAGAGAACATATAAAATTCACCTCCAAAAAAAAGTCATATGATGTTCAAATATTCATTTGGGTATCTAGAAATCTATAACCTATACAGATAGCCAAACAATGGGAAAAATTTGATCACGAGAGACTCCAAATATGAAACTGGGGTATAAATAGCCTAAATAGCAATATTCCACATGATGCCAGATTTACTTCATAATTAAAATCCCCTCTATTCTCAGACAGACTTCTCACCAAAAAAAAAAAAAGCCTCACTTTCCATAACACCTTGAGTGTCATTCACTGGAGACTACCTTATTCGATCCAAAACCTAGGTAGTCTAGTGTTAACAGTCCCACTTCTTATCACTGCAACCCAGGCCTGATTCTCATGATCAGCAGTGGCTGTGTATGAGAGGTTAGGACAGTCATCCACTTTCTAGGTACACTGACTTCCTACTTTGAACCAATTTCCCAGCCAACAAAAAAAAAGGAGGTCAATATAGTCCACGGAACTTGATTGTTAATTGTTGTAACTAAATAAAATTTTTAAAATTTTTATGAAAAAGAAAGATTTTCACAACTACTAAAGACTTTTATTGTATCCTAATAAACAGTAACATCATCAGTCTTGTAAATAACATCACAAAAGTCCAACTGACTCTATTCTATGGAAGATAACTCTTGTCAAATTTACTTGCCAATTTGTTTCACACTGACTGTTTATTGTGACAACGAAATTTGACAAATATACTTGATATTTTAAATGGACATTGTTTATAAGACTAGTATAAAATATGCAGTAATGTAAGTGAGTAATTTTACACTATTACAGGACATGTTTGGCATGTCATACTTATATTCTCATCGTAAAAAGCAGAGACTGTTAACACATGATAATTATATATACCAAGTTGAATGCAAGTGCATATTTCTATTGTTTTACTACAAGGTATTTACAGGTACAAAAGACATTCAAATAATATGCATATTAGCAATATGTAAAACATTACCCTGTGTCATACTGTGCATTTCAGTGACAGTTACATGGTACACATTTCAGTATCATTTACCTGGTTTATCTAATGACATTTTTTCACAACAAAGCAGCAGGATGGTTTAAAATGTTGGAAGTATAATAAATATATCAAATTCTCATCTCTTTATTTTGTGAGTTTTTATGGAAAAACCCATGTATATTCTAATATGAAATTCTTTAATTTGGAATTATTCCTATAAAGTAAATTGATAGATCTTGTTATCAATAGCACCTGTGCTGAAAATGATTTTCCCTTTAACATGATTCATGACAATTTACAACAGTTCCTTTAAAAACTATTTAAATTTTGTTACGTAACTGTCATCAGGAATGTTTAAGGATCATTATTATGATAAATACAAGGTTGTTTTTTTTGTTTTCTATGGAATCATAAAACGAAAATGGGGAGGGGTGTGTGTATCTTCCGGTGAACATGAGGGAACCACACATTGGCTCATAGTGTTCATTGCTGCTTGATTGTAGCTCTGTGACTCACCAATGTTTGGGAAGTTCTGTGTAATCAAGCCAAGTGCTGCATTTATTTCCAACTAAAAGTGATCATCCACCATGTTGAACCAAGTTAAAGAAGTACTTATATTTTGACAAGATGTTCATACACATTTCAAAAGTTTGATGAATGGACAATAGCTGTGCTTGAAGAATCATTCAGAGTATGATGCAAAACAGTTGCTTGATGAAAAAAATAAACCTCTCTCACTGATTGAAGTCTTAGTCAACATCCAACATTGTAATAATTGCTATTAGGTGTATTAATTGTAAGGATGGAAAATTAACCAAACGATATCACAGCAAATCTTCCTCCCTCTCAATATGCATTATAGTATTGCATTGGAGAAATTGAAACAGATATTTGAAAATTGTAATAGTTTCATTAGTCTTACGTCAAATGAAATAAAGTCTTCAGAACGCAAAATTATCCATTTTCTAGTACCTGTTTTAAATGACTGACACAGTTATTCTGGTAAATTTTCAAGTTAAAACATTGATCTAAGAGCTGATTTCCGTAATCTAGCTCAAAAAGTCATACTTGACAAATTATATAGTGGTCCCATAGACTACAAATTTTCTTGAGTCACCTCCACATTCTTGTAACAAACTTCAGACAAACTTGAATCTACACTATATAAGGATGCTTCCACGTGAGCTTCATCATTTCTACTCCATTCATTCTGGATATCTTTACCCTACACTACTTAATCTTTATTATTTCTCCTTGGAATGGGACATAGTCCTTTAATTGAACAAACCTGAATTCTCTTAACAAAAAAGGCTTTGTAACATTTGAATAGCTCTAGAGAAGTTAAAAAGTATGAAAGTTTACAACAACAACAAAGATGATGACAAATACACTGTGATAAAAAGACCAGGTGAGTTAAAATGATAAAAAGACCAGGTGAGCTAAACTGCATTTTTCAAAATTGTCACACAATTTCAAAGATATTTTTGTCATTTATTGATATACATTTTATTTCAGATGTCATGAATAATAGACATTTTTAAATTCATCCATCTTATTTACAAAGTGCACAATTGTTTTTGTGTCAGAGCTCATGCTGGGATTCACCAACAGTGAGAAAAAATTTCAAAGTGGCAAAAACTCGGTAATCATCTAACCTTGATGTAAACTCTGATGTTTATCATTCAGTGCTGAGGACTTAAGTGCATCCATTTGCTATAAAGCAAGCACATGGACATCAAGATTGATGATTTGAAAAGTTAAAAACAGGAAGAGTGAGACAGACCAATATTGTTCTTTCTGTGACACAAAGCAGGAAGACATTTGTCAACACAGGCTATTAAAAATTACATACTAAGAAATTTTTTTTTCACCCATTTAAAACAACCTATCACATTCAAAGCATGCAAATTCACTGAATTTTATTAAATCTCCCACTTCAATACAATTTATTTTGGAAGAATATACTGGGTATAGACTCACAAATAAAGGTCAAGGGTGTTTAGTTATCTCTATACAGTAGTAAAACTGTAAAGAAGTAGTATGAAAACCAGTTAGGCAAACATTATCAGTAATGATTCTGATTGATTCATAACCTTGTTTCTTGTTCTGTGGACCCATAAACTTAGGTTGCAAGTCAATACTTAGTGTCATGAGCTGGCTAAACACCAATACATGAGCTGGCTAAGCACCAATACATGAGCTGGCTAGACACCAATACATGAGCTGGCTAGACACCAATACATGAGTTGGCTAAACACCAATATATGAGCTGGCTAGACACCAATACATGAGCTGAGCTGGCAAGACACCAATACATGAACTGGCTAGACACCAATACATGAGCTGGCTAGACATCAATACATGAGCTGGCTAAACACCAATACATGAGCTGGCTAGACACCAATACATGAGCTGGCTAGACACCAATACATGAGCTGGCTAGACCCCAATACATGAACTGGCTAGACACCAATACATGAGCTGGCTAGACACCAATACATGAGCTGGCTAGACCCCAATACATGAGCTGGCGAGACACTAATACATGAGCTGGCTAGACACCAATACATGAGCTGAGCTGGCAAGACACCAATACATGAACTGGCTAGACACCAATACATGAACTGGCTAGACATCAATACATGAGCTGGCTAGACACCAATACATGAGCTGGCTAGACCCCAATACATGAGCTGGCGAGACACTAATACATGAGCTGGCTAGACACCAATACATGAGCTGAGCTGGCAAGACACCAATACATGAACTGGCTAGACACCAATACATGAGCTGGCTAGACACCAATACATGAGCTGTCTAGACCCAATACTGCAAAAATTTAATACTTACCTTGACCTTTAAGAATTACCTTGTTAATCAATGCCTATATCACTTTGGGCATTTTCAACTACAACTATAGTGTGTAGTCAAGTAAACCTATTAACAGCCAATCAGACAGAGTTCCTACTAAAGTTATGTCATTTCAACTTTGACCTCTACCTGAGTCAAATCCTGTTTCCAGTCAGGATTGATAGAGTTCAAAGATGATGGCCGGAAAAAGTGGAAACTCTATGTACAGTATGTTTAAACAAGATAAATCTAAACAATTTATTTACCTATCAAAATATTTTAGTGAACTTTGATTAATAGTGTTGGAAGTAAATATAAAACACTTTAATCTGTTTTTCAATCAGTTCACAACAGAAATAAACATAATTGTTGAAATTGATAATTGTTTCTTTTTATTTTCTTGCTGACATGATTCTCGATGTACACAATTAAAATATAAAAAGAAATTGTTTAACTGAAGATAATTCTGTTCTTTCCATGACTTTCCATGGCAACCATTGTATCAGCAGTTGAATATTACAGATTTTTCATCGAAGGAATCATCAATGAAAAGGTCAAGATAACTAACAGTATTCAATCTCACAAGGGGGTCTCCGTGGCCGAGTGGTTAGAGCATTGCGCTCAAAACCACAAGGCCTCCCACCTCTAGTTGGCGCGGGTTCAAATCTTGACACACTAAACAATTTTTCAATTATCTGGTGGCATGCAGTTTTTGTAGGTGGAGGAGAAAACCCAGATACAATGTACCCGGGAAGAGACCACCAACCTTCCGAAAGTAAACTGGCAAACTTTCTCACATGTATCAGCGCGAGCGAGAATCGAACCCAAACCAACTAGAGGTGAGAGGCCTTGTGATTTTGAGCACAATGCTCCAACCACTTGGCCATGGAGGCCCCTTTGTCATGATAGATATATAGATATGTTGTCATTATGTGTGTGTGTGTGTGTGTGTGTGTGTGTGTGTGTGCATATGTGTGTGGGGGTGTGTGTGTTATGCAAGTATATATATGTAATGTGAGGGAAAGAAATAGTATATTTATGAACTCCAGAGACAAAAAGCTATTTCCTGAGGAGGCAAAGCACCCTACAGATACAGATATTTTGTTGGGGGATCATAAATTATTTTCTGTTTCAGGAATTACCCATTCTGTTTTATTATACCAAAACAATATGAAGAGATTGCATATCAGACATTAATTTAACACTGGACAAATCCTTCACACTTATTGAATTCTGATCACTAATATATAAGTCCCAAGTCGATTTTTCACCATCTTACTCACTGCTTTGATGTATTGGTGATAACTGTGTGTATCATTTTATAATAATACCAAACCTCCCTTTCCACCATCATTATAGTTGATCTATCATGGCATCTGTTATTAACATTATGTCAAAGATTTCATGATTCTTGGAATGTTCCACCTACCAAGTAATTTCATATCAATGAATATTAATGCATAGTGATTTCACAGGAAGCAGTCCTCAGTTGGAGAAATGGTGCATTTTCATGGATATACACAGTTTTATCCAGAAAAATCAGTAGATGTACTACTTCAGATTTCAGTTGACATCTAATTTCTAAGGAGATTTGATCTGAAACCAACTTGGAAAAATTCCTATACAATCATCAACCTTTGACATATAACGTATGTATGTCCTTAGATGCGTGTTTGCCCATCTCTATGATTTGTATTTTCTATAGGACTCATGAGATTGAATACTGTTTATTATCTTAGCCTTTTAAATAACTTCAAAATTGTTACCAATCTTCCCATATGAAATTTCTAAATATGTTCCTGAAAGGTGATTTGGAATCCAAAGTGTAAAAGACAGACATAAGACAGATAGACACCCTCAGAGTAAATAATGGCATATGTACTTGTGCTTTTAACAAAAAAAGGAGAAGAAAATTTTGAAGTTGTTGGTTGACAGTTTTCTTACTGAGAAGGATTTTTTTGTTCCTTGATTTGCTGACCAGATCTATGGTTATCTAGTAACTGTTTAGTTTATTAGGCCACTCCTCTATCTATGGTTATCTAGTAACTGTTTAGTTTATTAGGCCACTCCTCTATTTGTCCTTCAACCAAGGTAACTTAATTAAACGGTCATTTTTTCCTCAATATCTTTGGGAATGGTATTATAATTTACTTAGGTAGTGGAAAATTTTCTCACACACATTTTGTTATGCTCAATACAAAAGTATTCAGAAATTTTTGTAGTACAAATGTACTTTGAATATGGAAAATAATTTTGTCTCATTATTTTTTACAGCATCATGCTACCTACTGCATTCAACATATTATCAGCTGCGCATACTATTCATTGGATTACCCTGACAAGTTTCAATATGTACTTGTAGAAAATCATTAATGATATTGTATTTTCTGCAAAATGCCCATTTCCATCAAAAATAGTTTACCAAAGAAATCAGACATTTTATAGTATTGACCAATTTTCACCAGAAGTCAGATATTTCATATATTGACCATATTTCACCAGAAGTGAATCATTCCATAGTAACAACCATATTTCACCACAAATCAGACATTTCATAGTACTGACCATATTTCACCAGGAAAAACACTAGCAAAAGTTCAACGACATTTCAACAAATACTAGCTGATCATAAGATTTTCACCAGGAAAAACACTAGCAAAAACTCAATCACATTTCATCATATGCTAGTTGATCCTAAGATTTTTGTCAGTTAAATATTTCAATTTTTAAGCTATACCTGCTCTTGTGAGGTTGGTTTGCCCATCCTCTTTTGTTGTTCATTGTACATCATCTCCGCAATTTTGGCCTGTGCTTCATCATCCAGATCTGTCATTGGTCGACTGGCATCTATTTTACGAACGCTGATCTTTTCCTCCGTCGTTAGAACCGCCTCCCACCATCTTTCCTCTCTCTTTTCCAGATTAATCTGATCAAGAGAAATTCAGTAGAAACATGCTATTAGCAAAGTGCTGGAAATACACTATTTTGAAGGTGTTAATTCATTATAAGTGTATTCACTGTAACTGTGTTTTACTGTACTATGAAATCTATGAAAATATATTAAATTTGTTTGCCCTATTGACTCTTTATATTGCTCCGAGAATTAAATCAAGCAATGCCACATTTACAGAAATTTCTTGCACATTAATATGAAAAAAGAATAAATAAAATTTTGTATCATCACACCACATTCAATTTGTTTTTCAATTCTACTTGAACGTAATGTTCGTGATCTTTTTTTCCCCCTTGGTTTGCACATTTGGAAAATGAATGTAAATTATATGCATACCATTCAACCAGGAAGAGAAATGTACAAGCATTAGTGTAGATTTTGCTTTCATTTATTTGTTTGATGGAAAGATGAATGGCGATGCAATGACGTTTGAGTAAATGGACGTATTTAACTGCACCTGCACAATTGATCATGAACAAGAGTTTCCTGGTTGGTTTCACTGATCTGTCTCCATGAAAATTTTGACTGAACATGTGCTATTGAAAAAGTATTCAACCCACAAAAGTATACATTTTAATAGATAAAGGGAAGTAATCTACTTCTATACAATTATAACTGAAACTTACATGAACATGTTCCTTCGGAACCAAAGTCCACATAGATTCTTCTTTGTTAATTTCCCAGGGGAGATCACCATTGATCACCACAGTCCATGAACCACTATCTGTCTTATGCGACACTTTCACATGCTTCTTTTCTATATCTACTTTCACATCTCTTCCTTTCACAATATAATTTGGTATCTAATTTAAAAACAGAAATGTAGATGCATATATGCCAAACATGCATGTCCATATATGTCATAGTGAGTAATTTTAGTACATTTATATCATAGTGAGTAATTTTAGTTGCAAAGTTGTAGAAAATATTTTCAAGAATGACTGATCACTCTGAACAATTTGGTAAAAGCAAATTCTGTGTCATCAAGTTAATTGTACGAGGAAAAAATTGTGAAGAACTATTCTACTTTAAATAGTCAGATATATTGTCATTAGCAATTTATGACATCACAATCAATACATTTTTTTATAAATACATTCACTGTTATTTGTAATGCATAGAATAATAAATCTGCATTTCTATTGACTGATTAATCTAAAGAATACATTTATCAAAATTCTTAAATTACTACATATGTACAAGGGGGCCTACGTGGCCGAGTGGTTAAAGCATCACGCTCAAAATCACAAGGCCTCTAACTTCTTGTTGGCGCGGGTTCAAATCCCGCTCATGCTGATAAATGTGAGAAAGTTTGCCAGTTTACTTTTGGAAGGTCGGTGGTCTCTTCCCGGATACATTGTATCTGGGTTCTTTACTTCACCTACAAAAACTGGATGCCACCAGATAACTGAAAAATTGTTGAGTGTGGCGGAAAATAATCAATCAATACATATGTACATTGATTATTATAGTAAATGAATCTTAAAATTTCAAGTAGAAGTTGTTGTAACAGTTTTGTTTTGTTTTTGTACCTTATTATTAACATTACCAACTCTCACTGTACATTTTTTTTTATATGTGACACAGGGAAAAAAGATTATATCATGTTAATCTGTAATCTCCATTATGTATAAAAAAAAATTTCCACCAAAATTTATACTACATTATGGAGAAATAAAGAAGGGAAAGTCCACTTTCTTCATTATACAGATTTGATTTCACATACTCTTGAATCAACATTCAGTACTAGATACATGTCTTGATCTGTTCATCCAATTGTCTTTTGTTTGTAGTAAAAAGATGAATATTTTCTATCAAAAACACCATGGGGTATCGGGGCACTTTAATTCCCAATTGAAAAATAAAAAAACAAACAAAAACAAAAAAAGCCATAAATTTCAAAAGAATTCCTACTCCCCATCAGACTCATTCTCTTATTAGTTTTTTTGTTTGTGTGTTATTTTTTGTTTGTGTGTTATTTGGGATTTTTCCTTACATGTATGTATTTTCTTTCTTTTTTTTTTTTACATGTAAAAAAAAAAGTTTTAAAATATAAAACAAAAACAATCAAAGAGGAGTAACTGCAACTGAATTCCTGAAGAGCTAGCTTACCTGGATTCGGATATCAACATCTGTGATTGACTGTGACCAGGAGTAGGTGTCTCGGACAGCACCATTGTAACTTTCTGGATTAGCTTGGAACACTTTCTGCTTGCTAAAACAAACATTTGTATCATAAAAGGAAACGATATCCATCGATACGTACATCAAATAATTTTCTTAGATTCCGGTGGAGGCATTCAAGGGAGTAAATATCTAATACATGTAATGCAAAACTAATGTCATAATGAGTTGCAAAAATAGGCCCATGGGCCACAGTGCTCACCTGAGCAGTTGCATATTTCCTTTCCATTTATAGGTCAGCAGTACAGTAGTGTCATACTGAGTATGGACCACCAGCCATCTCAGTAGCACACAATCTTTTTCTTACTTTATTCAGCTAAGTATTATAATAAGAGTGATGTTCAGCCATGGAATGACATCACAGAAGCACAGTGTTAATTCCCAAGGCTAACTAAGCTCAAATGACAAACCAAGGTTATCTAAGCTTAAACAATAAACCAGGGCTAACTAAGCTTAAACAATAAACCAAGGCTAACTAAAATCAAATGATAAACCAAGGCTAACTAAGATTACAAGCTGAACCAAGACTAACTAAGCTCAAATGATAAACCAAGACTAACTAAGCTCAAAACTATACCAATGCTGAAATTGAATTTTTAAGATCAAAATAATACATTTGAAAACAGGTATGTTATCTTCATGATATCACACCAGTTCCTGTCCAATCTAAATGAATTTGGTCCATTTTAGTTCCATATATTCAAAAGAATAGTTTTTTTTTCATGTGTTATTTTTCTCATTTTCCCTTATCCTTTTCTCTTAATTTTTGTACCACTAATTAGAAAATAATCAATTGTTTACAAAGGAAACATGGTAGCTGAAGTGCACTCAGGCTGTTTACACACATGTGAAAAACATGTGGATTTGAGAGTAGTCATGTCTGAGTAAAATGAAATGAGAAAATACCATATAGGGTGTTGTTTTTAAGGTGTCGTCAAATGAGGCAGGTAACATATAACATTTCCAACTATGTTATTTGGCTGATTTTTGATGATTTTTTTCCTATATAGTAATATATATAGCAAAAATAAACATCTCCACTAAATATAAGGATTTTAAACTTAACATTGCTCATCGTTTCTTGCAAATGATTGAACAACTGAAAGCAAATAATTTCTCAGTGGAGTAATGTCCAGGCCATAAAAAGCCTCCTCATGAGGCTTCTATATGTGAAATGTCAAAACCCTATCCTCATTGGTTCAAAAGATGTAGCCCAGAGGTCATGGCACTAGCTCTCTGCACAGTCATTTTATAGCATTAATTCAGCCATGCAGTTCTCGAGATGAAAATTTTCTGGTATAATCTAAATATAAACTTTTGTTCCAAGCTAGCTCAAGGTTTTCACAAACTTAATTCTGCACTACATTCAATGTTCATATAATTGTAGCCAAACATGTACTCTTGTGGATCACAAACAGAAGATTTTTAGAACTTACTCCTGTATATTTATATAGAGTAAGCATTCTGAGTGTATTGCAGGCAGTATAAAGTCCCCTACCGGTAAGATATTTCATTCAAAAGTAGGTCAAGTGTAACAAAATTCAAACTTGACCTGTAATTATCCAAGACAAAGCCATGTATAAAACTTCCTTTGAATATCTTCATCCAAATGTGGAGAAAAGTCCAGGAAAATCTCAAGCACAATGACAGACAAACAGACAGACTGAGGGTAAACTAATAGTACCCTCTGACAAAGCCATTAGGGGACTAAAAATTCTTACTAATATTGTGGCCCTGAGTTCTTAGTTTGACCAAAAAAAACCCAGCTTGATTCTACTGTATATGAGGATTTCTGTGCTTTCTGAAAAGATTTTCAAAGAATTCTTTATAGTCCTAAGTAAAACTAAAACCCCTTTTGTAGCTCTGTTCTGACCCTAATGGTCTTCATTTGATCAAACTTGAATATCAGTTTGAGAAAGTCTCATTTTGAGGTTCTTGAGAGACTATTCAAAGACACTTCCTATATATTCCCTTTTAAAATCTAAAACTCCAATTTGACTCCATCCTGGCCTTGCAGTCAGGGTGTGAACAAATCTTAACGTTCATTGTGTAAGGATGCTTCCATGCAAACTTTTAGATGATCTTTAAGACACCTCAGTTTATTTTCACTATTTCTAAATTATCTCCCTTGGAAAGGTCATGGCTATTCATTTGTAGAATTTTGAATCCCCTTTAGTTAAAGAATATTTTGTATAAAAGTTTTGTTGAAACTGGCCTACTGCATCTGGAGATGAAGTTTACAGAAAACAGACACCAAACTGGTCAAGAAACTGCAAAAATTCCAATCATCTGCAACATGCATATCAACTGTAAAATTAAAAATCAAAATTTGTTATCAACATCACTACAGTGATGTAATCTTGCAAACTATTTTATTTTAGAACTGTTGGAAGACTATGATTTTAGCACAATACACAAACAAAGGTTTGAGATGTTTCATGACTTTGGGGTTATATAGCACACAAACTCTGACAAGAAAAACTTAATTGAGCTTACAACTCAGGTGAACACATGAAATCTGACACATAAAACTTACTAGAATTAACATTTCTATAAATAACAGCATACTGTATGTTGTCTTTGCCCATGAAGAAATATTTCTGTGAACTGATAGTCAGATTTATCATCATCACTACAACAATTTCAACACTATTCCATCAACAGTACACTGCATTTAAATGTTAGTCTTTCTGTACATTATGCATCTTGGCAGCACTAAATAAACACTTACGCGGCAAGTTCTGGGTCGTCCTCATCATCTTGTTTATTTGATGGTGAAGGATTGTTTGAGCCTAGCTCTTTGCCCCTGGTGGAGGTTGTAGTCATTGGTTGTGGTTTTGGTTCCTCTTTTGTTTCAACAGGTGTGGGATTTCCATTGACATTACATTGTTGTTCTGCAGATTCAGCAATGGGTGTTGTGTCCGGCTCTGAGCTGATTTCTACAATCTTTGTAGGTTGTGGTACAACATACTCTGTCAGATAAATACAAGTTACTTACACTACAATAAACGTAAACATATTCTTATTTAAGAAATCTAAGTTTTACTCTATCTACAGTAAAAATATGATGTAGTGAATGCATTTACATATATCTTAAATTGTTTGAACATGTTAAAGTAATACAATAATGTAGAAAGTAAAACAAGAAGCTATCTTTTTTCAATTTTTTTTTTTTAAACAAAAGAGGGCAACACCTGTTTTGAGAATTTCCACAATACATGTTATTTGGATGGATGGAGTGTTGTAGTCATCAATTCCTTGCAACAATCAGTTCATAAACTATACCTTGCTGTAGTTTCTTTTGCATGATCTTTTCTCTCTCCTCATCATCTGTTCTTGTAAGGTCATCATATTTTTTGAACATCTATAAAATCCACAATTTATTTGACTTTGAAATCATTTTTTAAATGAAGTATTGGTTCTGTAGCTTGCTTAAGTAGTTTTACTGAGGTTATGAATTAAGTATTTCCCAGTAAATGTATCAGAAAAAAATGTCATGAAGTTTTACACTCATTATACAACACTATTGCAACAAAAAGGTCTGGTGGCACCACATGTGCAAATATAATGCAAGACCTGATTACAGTGAAAATAAAGTAATTTCCTTGTATCTATCTGCTAGTTATTTGGATGTTTAGTTTTATTGTCTTGATGGAATGAAGTACTTAGTACAATAACACTCGTATCATCACATTATGTTATACAGCATCTAAACAAGCCACTTCTTTTGTAGATGTTTTGATCCTGTGGAGATCCAGGTTGGAATAGGTCCTCAGTACCCCTTGTTTGGGGCGGTTCTTTGGATGAGACCACAAAAATCGAGGCCCCGGATCACAGCAGGCGTGACATGATAATTATCCCTCCCTGCTCAAAGGCCATAATTGCCGAGCGATGGTCTAAATTTTGCAGCCATTCACTGGCAATGGTGATGTCTCCACATGAGTAAAAGATTCTCGAGAGGGACGTTAAACAATGTACAATCAATCAGTAATGATTTGCACTGGTTTTCACATTACGATTTCCACTTCTCAGAAGATTTTCTCCACATACTGTAATATTTTGCTCAATTACAACCTGTGTTTCATGATGCAATTGAATATATTTCCATAATCTTATAATTTATTTCTACAACACAAAATTTGGTGCTGCCTGTTGGTCTTCCAAACTGTTATGGCCTTGCATATTTTCTCCCTTTTGTTTATCCAGTATCAATTTGTATCTTGCCAATCATTCAGAAACTTTCATTGGTTCAGTCACACTAGATGATGAATTGATATCTTGAAGAGATTAATGGTGATTAGTTTTCATAAAAAAACCAAAAAGTTTCAGATCACCTGTAAGGAAGAAAATGCATCAGACTGAGACTTGAACCCAGGCCCCCTGAATCTCCAGTCAGGTGCTCTATCAACTGAGGTAACTTGCCACTGGTAATTGAACCCATCTGACCACCACATTCCTCCCTCCTTAAATGGTCTTCACCCTTGAAAACCCAAATTCTTTTGTCCCAGACAGGACTTTCACCTGCAAGTCCAGGGGTAGTTAATGGCACCAAATGTGATATAAAGCGAGAAAATGCAACAGACCAAACCGGGATTCAAACCTAGGCCCCCTAAATCTCCAGTCAGGTACTCTACCAACAGAGCTATCTGGCCACCAGCGATTCAACCTGGCTAACCGCTATACACTAATCATATTATTTACAATGACTATGTATACTGTGACCCCCAAAAAATGATACCCTGCATGGATATTATTTTCCCATAGTTATGTTGATACGTTTGATCCTCATTGCTAAACTTATTTTTGCTTGATAATAAGCAAAGATTCAACCTAGTGAGTTGAACCCTCATGTCACATTTATAATGGTTAGTGCTGTAGATATTTTTTTCTTTTTATGAGCCAAATCTATCCTAATGATGAACAGTGATACACTAATACATGAATTCAAACGCCTTAAATCATTTTGTGTCACAACTCACATTTAGCAACATTTTTGCTGCCACTCCTGGTGGAAATCCTAATTTATCATCTCTAGATTTCATAATTCTGTAAAAGTCAGTCCTGTAAAACAGAAATTATAATTATATGAAATTTGCAAAATTTACTTATTTAATTTAAACATGTTGTATATATCAGCCATTGATAAAACCAGAGAGGTTTATCCAATACCTGTTATATATATTTAAAGTTGTTGTGTGCAAATACAAAATGTGATGCAACCTTGTGTGAATCCAAATTGTAACAAAGATCTATAGAGGAAGACTTTAGTAAGACATAATATAAACATATTTTTGAAATTTGCTTCATCCAACTTGTTGAAACAGAGAAATGCATAACACTTTTTAAAAATATTTTGATCATTCTACCAGTCTTCTTCAGTTGTATTTATACAACAAAGAAATTTAGAGCAAGACACACACACACACACACACAAAAGGACATGGTAGCTCAGTGGTTAGAGCGTTCAGTTGAATATCTTCATCCAATGCAGAGAAAAGTCCAGAAAACTGATTCTTTCAATTTATCAAGGGGCATAATTCAGTCAAAAATAAGTTAAGCATAACAAAACTCAAATTTGATCTATAACTATCCAAGACAAAGCCATATATAAAGCTTCATTTGAATATCTTCATCCAATGCAGAGAAGTCTGGTAAGCCTCAAGCATTCATCAAGGGGCATAATTCTGTCAAAAGTAGGTCAAGCATAACAAAACTCAAACTTGATCTGTTAACTATCTAATACAAAGTCATGTATAAAATTTCAGTTGAATATCTTCATCCAATGCTGAGAAAGATCCGAAAAATTTATTCAGAATGACAGACAGATGGACAGACCAGCCTGCCTAATTGAAGACCTACAGGTAATTAAAGACCTATGGAAGACCTAAAAAAAAAAACTGTGGTGTATTTACATCAAAACTAATATGATTTTCTGATTAAACATGTTTCAAATATTTAATAAACACAAAAATGTTTGATAAAAATAAGTTTTAAAGTGTATTCTTAAAGCTCAGTGTGGGGAACTTTTTTTTCACTTTGACGACCTGGTGATAGAATGATAACTCGCATAAATATGTCTACATGTACATACAAATCAGCTGTTCAGTTTCATATACAAGTTTAAAATATTTCCCTGATCTTTCTACAAAGAAAAATAAATAATAAAAGAAATAATAAACAACTGAACAGCTGATTTGTATGTATGACATATTCATACGAGTTATTCTTATGCTAGGTCTTCTAAGTCTTAATACAGAGCTTAAAAATACACTTTAAAACTTATTTTCATCAAATTTTTTTTGTATCTATTAGATATTTCAAACTTGCTTAATCAGAAAATTATATTAGTTTTTATGTATATACCCTACATTTCTGTAGGTCTTCCATAGATCTTCTATTACCTGTAGGTCTTAAATAGGTATGCCCCAAACACACAGAGGGTAAATTATAATAGTCCCCTTCAGCAGAGCCAGTAGGTGACTAAAAATACACAATATAGATATCCTCTATATACTGATCAGGCCCAGCACAATCTGTGTATTTAGCTTTATGGCTTTACTAAGATATATAGCTTTATAAACTATTTCAGATAACTTGATTTCGCTATTTCAAATCTTTTATTTTGAATTAATTTCTAAATGCATAAAAATTGAATTTCGTTAAGTGAACATATTTCTTTCTTGTACTCCATACAAACACAATAAAAACAAAAAATATTAAACCCTTGGGAAGAAATTTGATTCAAAATTGTCCCATGTTTAGAATTATTAAGTTCTTATGCAAGTGATTCAATCTACAGCATAGAATAAAAGTAAGGAGGATCAACAGAATAATGGATTAACAATCAGATTCCACATTATAAAGTCATCATACTTATCTCTGCTTCAATGCACACCGGGTAGTGGACAGTTAAAAACACAAAAGAAATAATCTTTTCATGAAAATTCTTAAAACGACCAAGTATTGTTATGAATTCTATTAAGAGCAGTGTTCTGGTCAATTCGAAATATAAACTTGTTAAAAAATCATTATGCGACTTTTTGGTCCATTGCACTTAAAAATTCAATATAATTTAATATAAACTAGCTAAATCAAGCTATTTCAAGTAGCTTTACAAAGCTATAGCTAAAACAGAGACCCTGGTGGGGCCAATATGTGCATTAGCAGATCTACGGTGTCGCGTTCATCATCACTACAATGCAATGTGGCTCTACCTCAAAATTTAATTTCATTATGTATATCAAAGTACCTTCGATACAGAAACCCTAAAACTACATCAAGAAACTTTAAAATCTCTCCTTCGTGTTGAAGAATACCAAGCAACGCAGAATCATACGCTTCCATATTTTTCGACATTATTTACAACCAGACCAAAAGTGAAAGTAATGGTAACTGGTACGTTATCTATTCTTCGTGAAGTACACTTTTGCATTTCGAAGAATAGGTGTTGATGTATTAAGATACAAAAATTTATATGATTTGTTGTATAGGTAAGCAACGTTTGAGAAAGAGCTGAAATGATAACACTTGAATATAATTTTTTTTTTTTTTTAAATGTGAATCGAATATTCTTAGTAAGAGTTCTTCTGGTCCGAAAAAAAATGGCGCTCCTGACGAAAGTGTTGTTCTCAGGCGTTTGTATTGCTGTTATTTTATACGGGATTATAGACGTTTTAACTAATTACGAACAAAATAAATGTCATATGACGTATATGTTTGAACAACCGGAATATTTGGTGCGTATTTCTTTTTATCATTTTGCAGGGATTTATAATTTTAACAGAGTAAATTCTGATTGTAGCCGATTTGACATGGGGTGAAAAACTGGAATTATGGGCATGTTTTAAACCTTTGGGTCTTTATGATACTTTAAGTCTATGCAGGGATTGAGAGTAAATTCCCTTCACATAAATGTTGAAAATCCCCCCATTTGGTGTCAGAATTAAGTGATAGAAGATTTATTTCAACATTTTGAAGCCCTGTATGTCAGTTTTATGACATATGTAAAGTATGAACGGTTACCCACCCACCCCCCACCCCCCACCCCCCAAAAGCTATAGTTACAATAAGATCAATAGCTACATCAACTTTATTCATGGAAGAATTCAACATTGAAAAATTCAATATGTTAAAAAATGCCAATTCTCTCTCTCTCTCTCTCTCTCTCTCTCTCTCTCTCTCTCTCTCTCTCTCTCTCTCTCTCTCTCTCTCTCTCAGTAGGGCATAATGATGAGGTACCTTTTAAAATTGTTGTGAAATAAATTGTCACCTTTTTCTTTTATGGCCCTTTTCATTGAAATTTCAATGAGAAATAATACAGTTAGTACAATACAGTTACCTGTGGGCATGGTCTAATCAGCATAGCTGTTATCTACATTGAGCGTCCATGATCTAGAGACCAAGGGCACTATTTTTACATTTAATCAGATGACACCAATATATTTGTTGAGTATCAAAATGAATATTGAGATGGGAATTTGGTTTTATTTCACAATGAAATTAGTAAAAACATCACTCAAGACCCATACTTTTATTGTCTTTACTCAATGAAAAATATACAGTTTATATAAAAGGGGTGTTGATAACACAAGAATCTGCATCCTAGACATGGAAAATTCATTTGGGATGCAAGCTCATCACATGGCGAGTCCTGTTACACATCTATATCCATTTTATCACAATACATAGTTAATTTGATTGATATTTAATCAGGTTGTCGTTATGATGCAAGTGTCTGGGAAGTAATTCCGTTGTTTAGTGTCTGGGAAGTAATTCCGTTGTTTAGTGTGTGGGAAGTAATTCCGTTGTTTAGTGTCTGGGAAGTAATTCCGTTGTTTAGTGTGTGGGAAGTAATTCCGTTGTTTAGTGTCTGGGAAGTAATTCCGTTGTTTAGTGTCTGGGAAGTAATTCCGTTGTTTAGTGTTGGCATGGACAATCAGTGCTCCAATACATGTTGTTATATTTTAATTTATTCTTGTTTTTGTTATATGAGGTGAAAAGGAAATAAATTTATTTTAATATAGACATGTTTTGTACTGTTTCCATTTTAATTAGTCATGGGATTCATCAAATTTACATGGGATTCATCAAATTTACATGGGACTCAAGCTGCTTATAAAACTTGAGTTTGGGACTCACCTTGAAAATTTTCCAGTTACAACCCTGATATAAGTATTTAAAACAACTGAAATTGGTACTGAAATGTGTAATGCATTACTGTGATAACCAAAGTATTCCAAATGTTTTCTCTAGATTATGACTTAAATATTTGATTTAAAAATTTGAATGTCACTTGTTGAGTTATAAATGAGATGCAACACGCACAAGTTGTGTGAACAGTGCTCGTGCCTTGTTTTTGTTTACATGTAGATTGCTTAATAGAAAATATCATGTTTAAAACAATGAGAGATACGACAAGCACCAGAAACTGTTTTACTGTATTCAGATTAATTCATATTATTGAAAAAATCTGCTTTAAATGAAACTTTTACTAGTACATTTAACCTATGTAAAAAAAAAAAAAAAAAAAAAAAAAATTTGACGAATTAAAACAGATTACCAAACAAAAACTCTGTATATATTTTACCATTGGAGTTTGCTGCATTTATCTTTAATATACCATGTATATTTGGGAATATATGGGTCATGAAATTGCCAACATCTGCAGGTAGAACACAAATACATACATCTTCTGCAGTGAAATCCTGAATGCAAAACAAAGATTGGTCATCACTACTCTACTGTACTAAAGTATGAACATAATGTAAATGATGGTCATTGTTTTCATCTCCAGGAAATTCCTCTAAGTAAAGCTATCAAAGACAAGTTTCCAAGATATGGCTTATACGTCTATGGAGAGGGGTATGTGTGGTTTGTTTGTTTGTTTTTTTTAAAATTCTTTAGCAGTATGCATTTTTATCAGTAGACATTTTAAAGGTTATGAATAAAATACAAACATTTTCAACCAAGTTTGACAGGAGATTTTAGAGGAAATTGTCTTTATTTTATCATTGTTTGGGTTATCTCCCTTTTTAAGAGCGATATTATCCTTAAATATAATTTACTGGATTGACAAAACTTGTTTTAATTTGATGGATTCCTGTATAAAATTCTCTGAGATAACATAATTTATTTTTAATATTCTGAGGGCTAGAATACTTTTAAATTGGTTTAAGTGATTTTTTTTTTCCAGGCCTTATGCAAGACAAGTGGAGTAAGTATTGGTTGAAGAATTCATGCTTTATAGGTGGAACAGAAATTTTTTCTCCTTCTGTTTTTTTTCAACATGTTTACATTGTAGTATAGTGCTCCAGAAATCAATAGCTTAATATCTTATTTTT
The DNA here is from genome assembly GCA_024699665.1 of Ostrea denselamellosa. NCBI lineage: Eukaryota > Metazoa > Mollusca > Bivalvia > Ostreida > Ostreidae > Ostrea > Ostrea denselamellosa. Next base: position 16,413,934 of record JAMZEH010000020.1, read on the forward strand.
AAGGAAGCTGAATTTACAAGGCATTCCCCTTTTATTTATACCAGGAAATTCAGGCAGTCATAAACAAGGTAATATTTGCTCAAAAGAATTCAGAGAAATGTTTTTGTTTCATTAATTCTGAAATTCAAGATATTTCCTTAGTCTTGGTGTCCCTCAGAAGATCCATGGGTTTAGATTTTTTTATCATAATCATTTCATAAGAAAGTAATCTTGTAATAAGAATTATAAAAATCAGTGGACAATATTATACAGCTGTTGCAGCATTTCAACTTGGTGTTCATGTTTTGCATTATATTGTATTATAGCTCGTTCCTTAGCTTCAGTGTCCCTCAGAAGAGCCATGGACAAAAGGACATACTTTTTCTTCAACTATTTCACTGTCGATTTTGACGAGGTATGAAATGTGTACTTAATTCAGAAAATAAATGGAGAGAGAGAGAGATGGTATACATACACATACACTGCAAACCAACTTTTATTTGTGACAACCTTATTTTGCGATTACTAGTGATGAACTGATTTGTGGCGACTAATTTTTACAATGGCGATTTTCTTAAGCATAGTAAACATACAAGTCAACATACATGTAAACATAGTAAATATTCAAGTCAACATACAAATAAACATAGTAAACATACAAGTCAACATACATGTAAACATAGTAAATATTCAAGTAAAAACAAATAAACATACAAGTCAACATAGTAAATATTCAAGTAAACATACAAATAAACATAGTAAACATACAAGTCAACATACAAGTAAACATAGTAAATATTCAAGTAAACATAGTAAATATACAAGATTGTTAAAAGATGATTCATGCTGAGAAATAATCACGATGATGTTTTTGCAAACCTCGAAAAGATTTCTCACGCATAAAAGTTGGTTTACAGCATATTTTTACTTCTCTTAGGGCAGTTATGTTTATTTAGGAGTTCATTACAATTTCTGTGTGTTATAAAATATTTCAAATACAATGCATGATCCTCAAAAATTTACATCAAATAACTATCCCATATCAATGACCAAGTGAGTAGCATTCGAAGCTGTAATGAGAATTCTATTGTCATTGAAAGCTTTTTTTTTTCTTACCAAGATGGTCGAGCAGTCAAATGTACTGGTCGTATGCTGCTAAGAGATTTTATTACCTACATACCTACCCACCTACTTACCTTGAATTAAAGAGGCAATACAGCTCATTTTGTGCATTTTAATCGAGTGCTTTTTAAAACATGTATCAATAAAATAATAAAAATCATAACAATACTGGCAATTTTGAACATTAGGGATGCAATAATTTGCTCTCAAATGTGCTTTAAAGATCATCCAGAATTCAGTGGTTTCTTCATTCTGACTTGGACATTTTACATCACGTGATTCAGTATGACAACACATGTTTTGTGTAAAAACTTATTTAAATACCCCTTAAAAGGGTCCACACTTGCTTCTCAAGTATGGGATTATTTCCTGCTTCTTATAAAATCAAGTAATTATAAATCATTATTATAACAGAAAACTTATCATATCCCTATAACCAAATAATTTTTTTTATAAAGCACACCACATGTTTTGATAAAAATAGCACTTACTTTTAAAGCCCTGCGTGTGTGTCTCATAACTAGAGGGTAAAAGCGATATCGCCACATAAATTCTAGTGTGCTTATGTGTTGTATCTTGTTCTATTTTAACCCTTTCCTTGCATAATCTGTCAAACTTCTGGGTTTAGCCATTGCATGCTAACTCTCACTGGATTATTTACCCTACGTGCGCATGTGTCCAAAAACTGAAAGAGGAAGTCTCTATGTTGTTAAAAAGGGGCCTTCAAAAACTATAATTTTTGCATTTAAATGAGAATTTTCATCTTTAGAAATGTGTTATTTTTGCAAAGGTTATACATTCAACTATGCAACAAAATTAGAGAAAGTTCTGGGAAAATTGTCATTTTACGATTTTGGAGCAAAATGATCTGTAGTGTCTCTTTAAGTATTTGTCACAAAGTTAGTATATGAATTACTAGTGTATGTTCAGATTAAGTGTGAGATTTATCACATTTGGACATTTTAGTAGATGGGACTTTGTTCCGAATATAGTTTTTTTAGACTTTTTATATGGGATGTATTATGGTATAGCAATCAAGTCCATCCGTCTGTCCTGCTTTGTGTCAGGCTCAACTAAATACTATGTGAGACAGAATCATCAAACTTTGTCAGCTAATACCTGTTGGGTATGATTCACATTTTAAAAGTTAGGTCACTGTGACCTTTGATTAAGACAGTATGGCCAAATATGGTAAAATCCTGTCATTTTAGATTTATTGGACTTTGTGTGGACTTTTTTTCACAATGCTTCAATTTGGGAATCTAAATTTTGATATGTGGTTATTGAGTTATGTTGAGTAGATACACGTCAAATTTCACTTTGTTACAGTTGAATTATTCTAACAGAAGTTGTGAGACTTGGTCTCATGGTTGACTGAATTCTTAAACATCGTCTAAGCCTCTGTATATTTTTATTGTATGAGATTCATGTAAATTACAGGGAAGAATATGACACACGGTCATACCAATTTGTAAGCAAGTTCTTCAGATTTGCCTCATTTGTTTACAGGAGATCAAAATTACAATTTTACTTAGTTATTAAAATAATATCTGTCCAATTATTTTAAAATATCTGATTACAAATATTTTGACTTTTTATTCAAAAATAAGAGATTAGACACCACATGGTGATGTTTAATATTGACAGAAATGCTCGTCGAATAAAGTTGTGATTGTTGAAGATGATACAAGCATAGATAGAAGCAAACATGCTTGATTGTTCAGAAAACTGGAAGTGACGTTGTTCATAATACAGCAATAGAACTCGAGGCTGAGGATGCAAATGAAGCTTTGTTTGATGTCATGATTAAGACATTTTCACTAGCAGATGATCGTTGACATGTTTTAAGTGAAAATAAAAGAAAATGCATAAAGTAGTTCAGTTGAAATTTGAATTCTGGGCATGGCCCCGGCAATATGTATAGAATTATTCAATTCTCTTTTCCTGTTCTATTTCTTTGTATTTATCTATTTGTTACTTACTTATATATACTTTTTTTTATTATTATACACATGAACCATGATTCACATAGGATATTATACAAACTACTTGATTTGGGGTTGATAGGGGAAATGTATTGGTATGAAAAAACTTACAAGATGCTTGTTATAACATAGAAAATCAGACCTTATGTATATTTTGTTTTAGGACTTAACTGCCTTATTTGGTGGTGTGGTACAGGATCAGACAGGTAATCCATTCTTATATGAATGCCAACATATTGATATACTCTTCATATAAGTGTTGATTTTTTGTTTGATTTTTTTTTTACCACCAATTTCCCAAGACTGATAATTTATTTTATCTATCCCCAACTGGCAAGGATCTTTATTTTGATTTACTTTGTACATTTTTTATACATTTCTCAGTCCTTTTAATTTAATCGGAAGTTGTTGATGACCTAAATATATTGCTTTGACAGAGTTTGTACACACTTGTATAAAGAAGATCTTGAGGTTGTATAAAAATGCTGAGAACAAACCAGCAACAGTCATACTCGTGGGACACTCTATGGTAAGGATGCTGCTCTTCTGTATACTGCAAACTGGAAAGTTCAAAGGTCATACTACATTTCTACAATTAGAGTGGTCTGCTTTTTGATGTATTGTTCAATAGACTAAAATTTACAATGTCATACACATTTTGTAACCAACTGAAGTGACTTAACTTGATATTAGACCAAGATAAAGTTACTGAATGCTTTATTTGAAAATCTTTGTCATTTTAATTCAGTAATATTGATTTCTGTTCATGACTTAATCATAATCTTTGAAAAAATTTTCCTGGGGCAAAATGACACACACCCCACTCAGATAAAGTCAAGGTAAACTCGACATGTACACCTTTATACAATATAATTTTCTCAAAGTCCAAAAATCATTTGTATATAGTATACAGAGGCTACTTGAATAGGCATTTATTTGTAAAATTGAAATTTCCTTGAGTTATCTCCCTTTAACTGCCTTCCCTGTGTTCCATTAGTACAGTGATAATCTTCCTTGAGTTATCTCCCTTTAACTGCTTTCACTGGTACAGTAATTATGAATTGCAGGGTGGAATGATTGCCAGATCGCTGTTTACATTACCAGACTTTGATAAGAGACTTGTCAATACCATCATCACACAAGCCACACCACATCAGATCCCAGGTAATCAGTTTTACCTGCATGAAATTTTGTAGAGTAATCACCTTTTATTAAATTGTTCATTAGAGATGTTGCCATCATGGCTTGTTATATGTGATATATTACTTCTATTTATTTTTGTGTCATTTTAATTGTAAAAAGAGAAATAAAATCTACAGATTCAGACTCGCTTGTTGTCTGTGTTTATGATCAGCATGTAAATCTTTATATGTATAGATTGGGTATGATACACTGTGGCGTAATTTTATTAGTTACTGTCTACAGTTACACTAAATGATGAGTGTGCTAAGGCAGAAAGAATTACACATACAACACTTGTCTATCTGCGTCATGCTCTTACCAATATGAGAGACACCACTGGATGACTTAGTTTATTGTCATCGCAGAAGAAGATGACAAATTATGGGAAATTATATCCCAGTACAATTTTGCTATAATGTTATAAGTAGCTTTCAGAGTATATAATTCAATCTGATTCTGTCAACAAGCTTATAACATGCTTCTGTTCATCCACTGTCATTGATTGTTGATGTGATTTTAAAATGTCACAACCAAGACTTTTTCCAAGTACATGTACGTCAAAATGTTACGTTAGCAAAATAAATACTCCGTAAAGAAATATAATAGTTTAATTTTTAAAAATGGAATAACTAAGTACTATGTTTAATCATTTAAATACCCTCCAAGAAATTTACTGATATGCATGAATAAAAATCTATTTAACTGTATAATATTTATTGCACTATATTTTTTCCTGCGTAGAAACATGAACAAGCATGACTGTCACTAATGACGCATCAGGCATGATTTAAATCAGCTGTTTTGTTGTATTGGGGATCATCTCAGAACTAAAGTGATAGAAAGAGCGGATGAGATAAATAGAACATCTGTAATTGCGTAATTTGATCTGTCCAATGTCCAACTCATTGAAATGGTGATTTATTCGCTCAGCAATCCTTGCAAATAAATCCCCATTTCAACTCATTGGATAGAGCAAATATCAAATCACACAATACAGATATCCTCTATATAATATGCGTTTGGTCGTCTAACGTGGGATAAATTTCCCTGTGCTTTTCAGTGGTGGCTGTAGACTCTTACATGGCCAGTTTCTACAGAAATGTTAACAGTTACTGGAGGGAGTATGGGGCCACCAATCTCAGTCACGTAACGGTGGTCTCTACTGGTGGCGGACATCGGGATTACCAAGTCCGCAACAGTCTCTCCTCACTCAAAGGGGTAAGTCAAGGTCATCTCTAAAAATTGGTGTCAACAATTTAATTGTAATGGACTGGAAGCCATGTCTGATATGATATCATGACCTTATGAGTTTTTTTCTGATTTTCAGATCGTTGATTCAGCGAGAGGCATCAGCTCATCTGTATGTTATCAGTGAAATGTACCTGACTTATCTGATGTTATCTCTACATTTTCAATGTACATGAAATTTCTGTCACCTTTTTCATTTACATGAACTCGTTTCAATTTACAGACAATTTCCATGCCAAAGGCTTGGGTGTCCACAGATCATCTGTGTGCAGTCTGGTATGTGTTGATCTAATTATTTAATCGTGCTTGTTGGTAATTTATGTTTGGAATTGGTATTTTTGGTATTAAATGAATTCTGATGGTGTTAGATGTCATGAAATTATTACAAAATTTAGTGAATGAAATACAGAATTCTTGTTGTTCCCCTATTGTGTTCAGAAACAGAAATGAAATGAGTTGGTGTAATCTTTAGAAAGAGGAAAAATAAAATTACACTGTGTTTTGCCAAAGTAATACCAACAATATCTTAATGAAAAATGAATTATCTACCTCAATCTAAAAAATATATCTAGAATATATTATCTTCTTCAATGAAAGGTGTACTAAATTTGTGATTGTAACTGATGGTAAAATTAAAATTGTAAGAGCTCTTCCCCGTACTTCAAAATTTCATTCTTGAAAAAAATTCTGTTTCTATGTAATCTGTGATGTGCATTCGTAATTGAAGCTCTCCAGTAAATGTGTGAGCCAGTTTTAAATCAGTGAAAGTACTTGGGCCTAAAATTCTTCCGTCGTAAACAGAAAACGGTGTTATGATGAGAGATAACTTTCATGGCAGCTTTACAATAATCAAAAATGGCTTGCAGTCAACATGGACTGATACATCACTGTACATGTAAGAAACGAAACCAGTGATACAGAAAACTTATATGAAGTATTTTACATGCTAGTTTTGTGTTCTGTAATATCATTTTGGAGAATACACGAGAGCATGCACTGTGATGTTTACCCAGCATAATTCATGAAGTGTGTTAGTGTTTCATGAAAAGTATGCTGGTGTGAAGAGTGGCTGTGCAAGTCCTCATGTATTCACAAAAATGAAATCTGTTTTTTATATTTACATTATATAAGTAGTCCTACATATTTATCAAGATTCATACGCACATCATTCACGTTCATGAGGAAATGACTATCATTTTAATTGATAAAGATATTAAAGATAAAAAATATTTGAAATATAAATATATTTTTTTAGCATGGTATATACATGTATATAAGCTTTATTCACCATAACAATGAATCTGTAGAATTTTAAACCAGTGAACTAGTTGTGTGTAACATATATTAAGTAAATGTAAATTAGGGGTGTCAAATTGTATAGTGATAAAGAGAAAGTAAAATGTATGACATTAAATATTCCCTCTTTCCTGATAAATTTGCGTAGCTCTTAATTTTTTTTTTCCATTTATTTATAATTGATTTTGGTAAAGATAGGATTGATTTGATATACTTATCATTATTATAGAGTTTGTGTAAATGTTAGGAGTGATAAATGTTTATTCATTAAGCATAAGCATTTCAAACACCATTGCAGTTGTTCATCGTCTTTTGATTAGGTGCAAGGAAGTTGTCATGGCCACAGTGAGAGCAATATTTGATATCGTGGATACCTCAACCAATCAGGTTTACTTTCTCTCTTTTTTTTAACCAGTCATATTCAGTAAATTCTATTTTGGAAAATCTACCAAGATCTAACTAGTTACCAGTATATTGTCATGTCTAAATGTGTGAAGAACTCCAAATAGGGATTTTTAATTTGGTGTAAACAGCTTTAGATTCCTGGTAATTGCCATGTCTTCTTGTTTAAATCTGATTAACATTTAAGTTTCATTTATATCAATATAATGGTTAGATTATATGAATATGCAGCACTAAGGATCAATTCAAGATAACAAAAGAAAATACCTATAGGGAAGAACAGTTTTTCCAGAAATATATCAAGTTTCTGGGGGGGGGGGGGGTTGCTGTAAGTATGTTTGAATTTTTCAAATTTACAATTTGAATCTAAAATCAGTTATTTGTGATGCTGAAATTAACCATTAAAGGTGACGTAAATGGTGTCTTCTATATATTAGCCCCTTCGGGGCAGGCCCGTTCCTAAGTGACATGTTTTAAAATTATAAGCAAGTAAGCTATCATCCCTAAGATGATTAAGACCGGATATCATAATTATAAAAGAGAAATATCATTTGGAAATAACACAAACGATACAGGCATCATGCTACATGTGCATTGAAGTAGGAGATCTATTAAAAGTTTCTTCCTATATCTGCATACTAAAGGCATTGTGCAGTGTGAAAAACAACTTATTGCATTTGTTTGGCCTAAAGTTATGAACTAGAACAATGTGGATGAGCAGTTTGTAAAGACCAAAACCAAATCCGGTCTGATAGGTTTTTCTTTTGTTGCCCTAAATTGATCCTTTCAGAGTTTTGGCCAATGTTGAAAATTAAAATTCAACAAAAATAAGGCTGATGGATTTTGAAACAATTTCATCTGATGGTAATGTCATGCCTATGTCTCGTAGGTTTCCACAGATGCAGATCGTAGAATGGACGTCTTCCGTCATCACTTTCTGTCACACTCTGGTGCCAAAGCGTACACCAGGAAGTGGACTAAAGAAATAACATTAGACCCAACAGGAACCTGGATGATGGAGAAGGACCTCACCTGGGAATTTGTGAGGGATAAGGTAAATTTTGTGAAGAGTATAAACTGCATATATGTGTTTAAGGAAGCAAAATACTGACAGTATTTATTCATTTTAGTCAAAAGTTATGAAAAATTTAAACAGGTAATTTAAAAAAAAAAAATTGGGGGGGGGGGGGGGGGGCTATAACAATAATAAAGATTGGTTTTTATTTAGCGCTTTTCCAGCATATGCTGCTCAAAGCGCTTCGCAATACATTATTACCCCAGCAGACTTTATAACATTCCAGAGCTTTCTCAGTGCAGGCTGCCATTAAGGCACTAGAGCACTAACATTCCAACAATGTCTTTCACCGTCTATAGCCAGGTACCTGTATGACAATTTTTAATCACAAAAACAAAAAACAAAAAAAATTCAATAAACAACTTACATTTGCATTGGAATTTTCTTGATCATTTCTCTCTTAACTATTCACACACAAATTTAAGTATAGCAGAGTACAACCACTATGTTCACAAGACTTTCTAAATTCTTTTTGTTGAAAAGAAAACCTTGAGATTTTGTTTTTGCAAAGTTATTTTTTTTTATGCCTATCTTGAGACAAGACACACTGTGGTACAGCAATGTCTGTATGTTCATCTGTCCATCCATCTATTCAGGGATTTGTTTCTATTTTGATTTTTCTGTCACATGTCAAGCTTAAACTTGATCTGTAGCTTCTTTGTGGTTGCAATTGCCATTGAGGGACTTCTTATTTTACAGAGTGTTTGCATAAGTATTGAAGATATTCACAGGGCAAGGATTTCAATTTTCTTGAATCTTTTAGAAAATTACAGGTTGTTCAATTTCATCAGTTTTGAGGAAATGTTGCATAGAGAGTATGTCACTTTTTAATTGATTAGTTGTTTGTTATATGTCCCATTAAGAATTTTTCACTGTTATTGAGACGTCACCAGTTGTAAATGAAGTACCACAAATTTAGACCAGTGCATAGTGCTCAGGGGTGTGGCAGTAAGGGTTCTTTAATGTGCTAACACCCGTCAAGACACGGGACCTCTGAAAGCCCCGTGATTTTCACTTTTAAATGCCGAGCATTTGGCGAAGGAGCACCTATGTTTATGTCTTAGGTTTGACGCAGCCATGGCACGAGTGGGGCTCAAACTCACAACCTCCCTGTTTTGAAGGGCTCATACGTTCTACCACTGAGCTACCAGTCTCACTTCTTGATGATGCTGATACTACCTAAAGTAAAGTTCTACAACTCCTGTCATTTTTGCTAATCAAAGTCTTGATAGCAGAAAACACCATAATGAATCATTACTTAGCATTTAGATCTCTTCATGCCAGAAGGCACATAAGGCTATGACATCTCTCTCTCTCTCTCTCTCTCTCTCTCTCTCTCTCTCTCTCTCTCTCTCTCTCTCGCTCTCTCTCTCTCTCTCTCTCTCTCTCTCTCTCTCTCTCTCTCTCTCTCTCTCTCTCTCTCTTCCCCCCCACCACCACCACCACTCTGTCTCTTGCTACCATCTTGACCTTTATTTCAGCTTCTCATCCTGCACTCCTTCTTTCTGCTTCTGCTGTCCTTCTGAAGGTTGTTTTTGGTCTTCCTGTGCCCATTTTCGTTTTTGGTGTCCACCCTAGCACTGTCTCACGGTCGTTGTCATCTTCCCTCCAACGCATGAGTCCTATCCAGTTCCCCGTAATGAAAACACCTCACATAATTTTTAGGCAGGCATATGCATCATTTCCTGTACTTTTGTTGGTGTTCATGTAGATATCATATACGAGAGAGAAAATTAACAATTGTCATGCTGTTAAAGCATCAGAAAATTGTGTGAGACCAAAATTTTGAGACATTAAGGAATCCCAAAATCATTCAAAAATATATAATATTCTTTAAAAGAGCCAGAATAACAGGTGCCCTTTTTTTCAGGTAAAGGAGTTGACCTATATATCGGTGCCTATTGTGAGAGATCGTGAGGATAGCTTTGTTGCTGTGTCAGACATTGTAAGTTCATTCTTAGTGAAAAGTTCTGCGGAAAAAAAAAATTAAAGTATAATTTGAAAGCTTTTCCTTGTCATCATTTTTTAAAAATCTGTTTTAGGAGAATAAAGATTGGATTTGTGTCTGTAAGAGTGAAACAGGGGACGGAAGATGGTTTGTAACATTATATCATTATTGTTTTATAATTCTCATTGATAATTGAATACCTGTTATAAGAAAAAGTGTATCAGATTTTAATGGAATTTCTTTTCTAAAAATCTGTTTTGCAATTCTTGTTAAAAAAAAATCTTTTGGAACAATTTCTATGTATTTTTAGCAAAACCTGTAAGAATTTATCTAAATATGGAGAGGCTGTACCCCCAAATGACTCTGGGAGAAAGGTATATGTTATGAAAACAAACAATAACAATAAAAATTTATCTTTTGAATAGATCGTAGACACATGTATGCCAGCACTCAGCATGGTAGAGAATTTGATTTATTGTCTTCAAACAAAAATGAAGAGACTTATTGAAAGTAATAATGTTGTTAATGATAAAGACAGGTGTTTGAGCAGGTATAAAGCATTTAGGTTGTAGGTGATTACTGGACAAATTTGACGAGTTTCACTGAGGACAGGCCTGTTTGGGTTTCGTTGTTATTGTTCCTGAGTTATGCTTCTTGATAATAAAAAAAAAATAGCCAATTTTTATACATCTGTCACAGATGGATCATATGGCATGGTGGGTTTCTGCGTCTGTTTGTCTTTCAGTACATTGAAAGCTGGATAAAAACAGTATGTTGAAAGCTAAGATTATCAAATTTAATACACATCTGCGATAATTAGAGGAAGACACCTATCATTTTTCAAGGTCAAACATACATGGATCAATTTATATGCTCAAAACAAAATAGAAACAGACTAAGATAACTACACTTAACTTGATACACATAGTCAACCATTGTAGATGGGTTGTGTAATGATATGCTGCAGTGTCTGTCTGCTCATCCATCAGCATCATGTAGGAAGGCTGAAAAGAGTACTAATAAGGCTAGGATAATCAAACCTGGTACACATGCTCCCCATGGTGGGTGTTATTTCTCAAGATCAAAGGTCATTGGCCAAGGTCATACTTTTTTAGGTAATGAAGGAAAGACAGTAATGATAAGGCTAGAATCGTAAACTTAATGTTCCCCATGGTGTTGATTTCAAGTATATTTCAATAAGTAATATTGTTTCTCACTTTATACTGTATAAAAGTGAATTCTTCCTTCTTATGATATTCAGCAAGCCATCTTGGAGATAAACCACTGTACACAAGTGGTGGTATATGTCTCATGATAATGAAGAAATAGCCTTATCTAGTTAAAATAAACTCCTAACATTGTTGATGATCGAGAGAAAGCCTGCTACGTATTCTTCCTTCTGGTTTGCTCTTTGTACTTGGGGAACTTTATAATTTTGATGTTCTCTTGATTTTTTCATACTCTTTTTATTTATCACCTGTATTTTTCAGGTTGTGCACATCAATTTGAGGAAACACAAATCAATGACTCATATCGTAATCATTGTACCTAGAACTTATGACAAGGTATATTATCTAGTGTTTTATGAATGGATCTATGGAAACAGTGTGTAAGCTTGTTCATGGAAAGGACATACTTTAATTTTCAAATGATAGAACAATAATTTTTTTTTCTCATGAATACCAGCTTCAGCTTATCCACCATGCTGACTAATTCATGTTCCTTGGTAGAATTTCGAATTCTCCATAAGAATTAGTAATTTCCATCCAAAAAGTACATAATTTTCTGTACCTTTTAGCTTGTTTTTTTTTTTTTATCTTGTTAAAATGAATATTTTTATATCTCTTGTCTTGGGAAACTTTGAAGGCCATAAATAAAATTTGTCTCATAATGATATTAAAGTTTACACAATCAATCCAGGTCAATTTGTTATTACAAGTCGTATGTGCCATTGTAGAATATGAATGAAAATGAAGGCAGTGTACTAAAAAGAGATAAAATAGTGCTAATCTCCGGAGTACTCCTCTCAAACATACAGTTCATTATAAAATAGTGCTAATCTCCGGAGTACTCCTCTCAAACACACAGTCATTATAAAATAGTGCTAATCTCCGGAGTACTCCTCTCAAACATACAGTTCAGTATAAAATAGTGCTAATCTCCGAAGTACTCCTCTCAAACACACAGTTCATTATAAAATAGTGCTAATCTCCGGAGTACTCTTCTCAGACACACAGTTCAGTATTTTAAGTCACTGGTGTAACTTATTGCGTTAAGAGTTGTGACTGTATTTTCCTGATCAACATATTCACCATATTCATGTACCCAGCACACAGTGTACACCCATGTTTGTTTATACATTATGGACAAGAATTACAGAGAACTCAACGGTATGGACCGGTGCATACTGTTTGTATAGATGTGGCATGATAATTTCTTGCATTATTTGGCATTTTGACATTTGCTGATGTAAAAAAAATGTAAATGAGTTTAATGCCTTTTTTTTAAATATATGAAGGGTAAATTACAAGTTGTGTCACATTTTGATGCATGCCGTTGATTACAGGGATTTAGTCTGCCCGACACTTACGTAAGCATCTTCACACAACGCAGCAATCACCTATGTATTATGTATTGTTTTTATGTTCTTTTTTTTTTCCCTTACTTTCTTAAAGCAAATATGATTAGTAAATCAGTAAGGTAATTGGATATTAGACACACACTTTTAGCATAAGCTGTCCCTCTGTGCAAGTGTGTCAGCAATCATATACTGTATAATTATTCTATCAGGTAGTTTTGAATATCAATGAAAACATCCTTAGATATAAGAATTACTTTATTTTGGGTTTTCTACCAAATGATTTAAATATATTAGAAGTTGTTTATACATAACCCAGTGAACAACTCTGGAGGGAGTTGCTGTTTTCGAAAAAGTGCATGTGACCTTCACCTTTCCTATGAACTGACCAGTATAAGGATTTTCAAAACTAAAATTTATCAAAAATGAGCATTTCATTCAATGCTCCTCATTAACATTTTATTAGAAAATAACAATACTCTGTACTAAGGGAGATAATTAAGTGATAATGAAAGTACAATTTCAATATTTTGATTGATTATATATTGTTTAATGTCCTGCTAAAAAAATTTCACTCATATGGAGACGTCACCATTGCCGGTGAAGGGCTGCAAATTTAGGCCTATGCTCGGCGCTTATGGCCTTTGAGCAGGGAGGGATCTTGAACATGCCACACCTGCTGTGACACGGGGCCTCGGTTTTTGTGGTCTCATCTAAAGGACTGCCCCATTTAATCACCTGTTATGACAAGCAAGGGGTACTGAGGGTCTATTCTAACCTGGATCCCCACGGGATGAATATTTTGAAATTATATTTCTGTAGAGCCATAAGGAAAAACCTGTTGTTGTTGTTAAGTATATCTTAGTATACACTGTTAAGTAATTTTAAGCAAATGTATTATGTGAAATATTACATGAAAAATGTGTGAAGCACTTTCTTTGATAAATCTTCAGAACTAACAATTTGCATTGCCTTGTGTAATAGGTAGAAGTGATGGGAGATATTTACCGTAGAGATGACAGACACCTGAGCTATCGAATGCCAGGATTTCTGGATATGTTGATGACCTACCCAGAGAGTGTGACCCAGGGGACAGGAATCCTTACGCTCTTTAACGACACCCTCTTTTATGACCTTCATCTACTAAATATGGATCAAATTCTCAAAGCTTTCACCGTTAAACTGGAGCCAAAGAAATGCTCAGCAGCTAAACCAGGTCTGATAAACCATAAATGTTTATACAGTTAAATAAATGAAATTATTGAACATTAATACAGTCAAAGATTTGTGATGGTTTTTATCGCAGTGATTATAAGTTTTGAATTTTTCAGTGCTTTAATGCTATGCTTGTATTTAGCTTTGGATCATTAGATGTTTTTGGTGTACATTGTTTTGATATAAATGTCCTCACTAGTTATTTTATATCCTCAATGGTTATTTGATATCCTCAATGGTTATTTGATATCCTCACTGGTTATTTGATATCTTCACTGGTTATTTTATGTCCTCAATGGTTATTTTATGTCCTCACTAGTTATTTTATATCCTCAATGGTTATTTTATATCCTCACTAGTTATTTTATGTATCACTGGTTATTTTATGTCCTCATTGGTTATTTTATGTCCTCACTAGTTATTTTATATCCTCAATCGTTATTTTATATCCTCACTGGTTATTTTATGTCCTCAATGGTTATTTTATATCCTCACGGGTTATTTTATGTCCTCACTGGTTATTATATATCTTCACTGGTTATTTTGTCTTCACTGGTTATTATATATCTTCACTGGTTATTATATATCTTCACTGGTTATTTTTTGTCCTCACTGGTTATTATATATCTTCACTAGTTATTTTCTGTTATCACTGGTTATTTTATGTCCTCACTGGTTATTATATATCTTCACTGGTTATTTTATGTCTTCTCTGGTTATTTTAGATTTACATGATGGTTATATGATGAAGCTGCAAATCCCAGGCAGTAATGAAGACACATTTTCATTTAACAAGTAAGCAATAATGAAATTAACTTGAAACTAATCAAAACAGCAAACAGTGCAATGATCCATATGAACGATTCAGATGCACTTCTAATAAAATTATCAGATCTGCTGAAAACAAATGAGGGTCCCAATATATCCAAATGATGATGAATCACAAAATTTACCTCTAACCAAACAAATTTTATTTTACAGTATTTAATAGGTGTAGGTACTCTAAATCTCTCAGTTTAATGCATTTATCAATAGTATTTCAACCTTTGTATCACAAGTGGCCTATTTAGGATCCGTTTTTCTTTTTCAGGTTGAATGAGATTGGGTACCTACCAGTAAAGTTACAGAGTGGGAACATAGACTATAAAGAAGACATCCAGCTGAAAGTGTATACCGACCCCTCGTGTACTTATCAACTTAAAATATTGGTGTCCCCTGTACACATACTGGGTCAGGTAGGTGTCAGAGGACCACTGTCCAGTAGTGCATGCAGACCTTACTATCAAACATTTACATTTGTCTTAATTTCAAAGCAGGACCAAGAATACTGAAAACTAAATTCAAATGTGACCTAAAAGCTATCAGGCAAGGGGAATAACTCCTCCAGCTGTCAGCGTTGCACATATTGCTGTATTAATGAATAACTGATACATTATTTTCTTCAGCAATATACACGTATGCAATATATAATGAAGTGCGTATTTTTATAAAGATTGAAATTTATGAAATATGCAGAGAAAATAACTCCATGTCTTAAATACCCAACAGGACAGAATTATACAATAATAATTTACTAATCATTTGGTTGTTTGGTTTATATGTTACCAAACCAAATTTTGCCAAAATTGAAGAACTTTGCAGATTAACTGGATATTTAAACATCCACTTCCAGTCAGGGGACATAACTTGAGTGTCATTTCTTATGGTATTAATGTAAAGGTATGAAGCATGACCCTGCTGCTCTAAAGTGTATCACTACAAAGATGACTGGCTTTTGATGAACATGTCTTGTTGAGCATTGTGAGAATATCACTACAAAGATGACTGGCTTTTGATGAACATGTCTTGTTGAGCATTGTGAGAATATCACTACAAAGATGACTGGCTTTTGATGAACATGTCTTGTTGAGCATTGTGAGAATATCACTACAAAGATGACTAGCTTTTGATGAACATGTCTTGTTGAGCATTGTGAGAATATCACTACAAAGATGACTAGGTTTTGATGAACATGTCTTGTTGAGCATTGTGAGAATATCACTACAAAGATGACTGGCTTTTGATGAACATGTCTTGTTGAGCATTGTGAGAATATCACTACAAAGATGACTAGCTTTTGATGAACATGTCTTGTTGAGCATTGTGAGAATATCACTACAAAGATGACTAGCTTTTGATGAACATGTCTTGTTGAGCATGGTGAGAATATCACTACAAAGATGACTAGCTTTTGATGAACATGTCTTGTTGAGCATTGTGAGAATATCACTACAAAGATGACTGGCTTTTGATGAACATGTCTTGTTGAGCGTTGTGAGAAGTATATCACGACAAAGATGACTGGCTTTTGATGAACATGTCTTGTTGAGCATGGTGAGAATATCACTACAAAGATGACTAGCTTTTGATGAACATGTCTTGTTGAGCATTGTGAGAATATCACTACAAAGATGACTGGCTTTTGATGAACATGTCTTGTTGAGCATTGTGAGAATATCACTACAAAGATGACTAGCTTTTGATGAACATGTCTTGTTGAGCATTGTGAGAATATCACTACAAAGATGACTAGCTTTTGATGAACATGTCTTGTTGAGCATGGTGAGAATATCACTACAAAGATGACTAGCTTTTGATGAACATGTCTTGTTGAGCATTGTGAGAATATCACTACAAAGATGACTGGCTTTTGATGAACATGTCTTGTTGAGCATTGTGAGAATATCACTACAAAGATGACTAGCTTTTGATGAACATGTCTTGTTGAGCATGGTGAGAATATCACTACAAAGATGACTAGCTTTTGATGAACATGTCTTGTTGAGCATTGTGAGAATATCACTACAAAGATGACTGGCTTTTGATGAACATGTCTTGTTGAGCGTTGTGAGAAGTATATCACGACAAAGATGACTGGCTTTTGATGAACATGTCTTGTTGAGCATGGTGAGAATATCACTACAAAGATGACTAGCTTTTGATGAACATGTCTTGTTGAGCATTGTGAGAATATCACTACAAAGATGACTGGCTTTTGATGAACATGTCTTGTTGAGCATTGTGAGAATATCACTACAAAGATGACTAGCTTTTGATGAACATGTCTTGTTGAGCATTGTGAGAATATCACTACAAAGATGACTAGCTTTTGATGAACATGTCTTGTTGAGCATGGTGAGAATATCACTACAAAGATGACTGGCTTTTGATGAACATGTCTTGTTGAGCATGGTGAGAATATCACTACAAAGATGACTGGCTTTTGATGAACATGTCTTGTTGAGCATTGTGAGAATATCACTACAAAGATGACTGGCTTTTGATGAACATGTCTTGTTGAGCATTGTGAGAATATCACTACAAAGATGACTGGCTTTTGATGAACATGTCTTGTTGAGCATTGTGAGAATATCACTACAAAGATGACTGGCTTTTGATGAACATGTCTTGTTGAGCATTGTGAGAAGACTGCTGTAATAAAATTCTTTGTTAAAAGTTTGAGAGAAAATTTAGGTGAATTCAAAAACTGAGTTCTGTAATTTAATGGACTGTTTTCTAAAATATATACAGTACTGAGTTTAGTTGAATTAAAGCAATAAGCTTCGTAATTTTATAAACTGTGTTGTAAAATAATTTACAATTCAAAATTGAGAAGCAGATCACTGTCAGATAGTATTCATATGCATCTGAACTTTCTGTACTTAACTATTAATCATATATCTAAGTAATAGCTGCAAGACTTGTGACTTCCTTTAATAGATTTATGTTTTGCGTTAAATATAGCTATTACAGATTCTAGACATTCATAAAATGTTGAGTTAAGATTGGTCATCACAAACCACGAAATGTGATTTTAAAGAATGTTGTGAATTACATTGGTGTGATAATGAAATAACATCTGGTACTGCATTTATTAAAAAAAGATCAGATCAGTGAAAGTTTTCGATCCCATAACTTGTGGCTGTCAGGTTTTTCAAGGAAAATCAGTCATTTTATTGTTTGGTTTTTTTAATTTTCTATGAAACATTAAACATGAAATTTAAAAAATCTATTAAATACTTTCTGAAAGCTTTGAAATGATACAGAAAGGAATTGTTTTTACATACTACAAATCTTCCAGTATTTGAAACCGATCATTTGCTGGTATTTACACAGTTGTAAATCTTATGTTGTTGTGTGATTATGTAATAATACCAAGACATGTTGACATCAGTTTGAACAGTGTTACCCGTTATTACTGTAGTTTTAATTTAGCTCAAAGGGTAACGATCCTCTATGGAAATTGATAAAAAACCGAAGAATTAAACATAACAACGGATTGTAAGATATGTAGTTTTTGTATTATTTTGGACGTTCTTTAGTTTATTGAATACAGTTATCTTTTCTCAAAGAATAATATCCCTTCGCTCACAAACTTCCAAGTGGAACTCATCTTTGATTATGTCCCCCACTGAAAAAGAAGGGGCACACTGTTTTGCACCTGTCTGTCTGTAGACCAAGTCTTGTCCACTCAATATCTAGAGAACCCTTTACTTGACAGTTAGAAAACTTGATACAGTGATTGGCCCTAGAGAGTATATGACCCCTATTAATATTTAGGTCACAAGGTCATGGGTCAGTCTGTTGGTCTGTAGACCAGGTCTTGTTCACCCAATATTTAAATAACCCTTTGTTGGACAGTTTGGCAAGACTGTTTTTATTAATTGGATTATGGATTTTTAAAATAAAAAATTGAGTTGGTTGGTCAAATTAAAAAAAACAACCCCCAGAAACATTTGAAGCACAACTGAAAACTAGAATAACTCCTTTATATTTAGTTTGATTTTTTAATGTTGTATTAGACACATGCAAGTGGTGAATCAATGGTTTCTATGTCTTTGGCCAACTGGGGTTTCTTGTTCATAATTTCACGGTTTATGATTTTACGTTATGGAATTCCCACCACAGAGTCTATTCCTATGTAAGTGAGGACAGTTCAGCCATCGAGCATCATTCTCCAGTCAACTCTCGCTTTTATCATGTCAGATCGACATTTATCTATTGTCCTTGAAATTAGGACACCACTGTTTCAGACACTTGAATGACATTTCACTGTCATTGAGACAACTTGCAGAAACGTGAAAGTATCACACATCATTAATCGTTAGACAAAGGTGCATGTGATGGGAAAAAATGCATCCTTAACCCAATTTATATTTAAAGTGACAGTACAAGCAATCCATGAATTAAATCAATTTATCTATAAGTTGTTCATGTTTTTCATGTAGGTTGCAGTTGTTTTTAATTTTTTTATTGCATTTTTTTATTACTGTCAGCGAGGGGGAAAATTCTGGAAATTTGCATATGATTTTTTTTTTCCTAAATGTAAAAAAAAATACAGTCTGTGGATCCTTAATACAACTAATTAAAAAACTTTCGCCTTACCAAACTTGATACAGCCTTTAGAAAGTAGATCTCAGGTCAAGTTGGACAAAGTAAGATATTGTCTGCTAAATTTCTTGAAAATGCTTCCTTTCTGGTTCTAACAAAAGGTAGATGACTTCAATCAATTTTGAGATCCAAAGGTCAAGAGTTAAATGCGACATAATAAGATATTGTCCACTCAATTTTTTGAGAAACATTTGCTTCACTGACATCAAACTCTGTACACTGGTTTCTCCAAAAAAGATGTCCTCTATTGATTTTAAGGTCATGAGGTCAAGGGTCAAACTGGACACAGTAAGATATAGTCTACTCATTATCTTGAGAACCCTTTGCTTGACAGACATCTAGCTTTGAACCCTGATGCCCCTAGAGTAGATGACACCCATTGGTCTTCAAGTCACAAGGTCAAAGGTCATGACTCGAATGACTGGTTATGTTCAGTATCTTAAAATATCAAATTTACTCTGATTAGTAGATAACCCATATTTTTTAAATGTCACTCCAGATATTCTAAATGTAAAGTTGATCTTTTTTTCAATATGCCTCATGGGGGTCATATATGCTTCTCAAACATTTCTTGTTTACCTATATTTTAAGCATTTGTGCTGGGTCTGTTTTATCATAGCAGTTTTTTTTTTATCATTTAGTATGAATATTTTTTTTTCCTCTAAGAGACACTGTGTTGTATTGATAATACTGAATTACCTGTTTAAGTTTAAATAAATAGACCTTCTTTGAAC
Source organism: Ostrea denselamellosa (assembly GCA_024699665.1). Lineage (NCBI taxonomy): Eukaryota > Metazoa > Mollusca > Bivalvia > Ostreida > Ostreidae > Ostrea > Ostrea denselamellosa. The sequence continues at coordinate 16,434,128 of JAMZEH010000020.1, forward strand.
AGTGAATTAGAAAACTTCTGTATTTAATTTCAAGCAGTTTTTAGTTTTGAACTGAGAAAGTTTAGCAAATACGAGAATGTTATATTTTAATATTTGCACAAGTTTTCGGATCTTTTCTTACAGCGTGGTTGGTTTTGGTTTTTTTCACATTCTTTTATGAAGTGTCGTCTATGAGTTGATTTAAGGGCATCCTTTAAAATTTGCAAAATACGGATTTGATAACAAATCAAATACTGGAATTCAGAGAGAAAAGGAAGAATTTGACACTTTGTCTGAATGGATAAAAAGTATAAGAGGAGTATTAAAATCTCATATTAGACATGTTCAAACAAATGCACAACATATCTCATTCTGTGTTTACTGTTTAATAAACCAGAAATGAAGAACGAACTAGATAGGTTACGTGAGGGATATGTATTGGTTCTAGCAGACAAAGCTTGTTGTAGCATTGTTTTTGTAAGGCTCATGTTTACAACTGTAATTAAACAAAATTAGCTTTAATTCCACATTTGGTAATCCAACTTTTACTACTTCCTTTTCAAAAGACCAAATTCTTTAAAATCACGTTTTAGTTAGCGTATTGTGCCACAACATATGCAAGAAGTGGTGTAAATCAAATGTGGATTCTAAAATCGCCCAAACAACTCTTTAGGAAATCTAAAATCACAAAACTTTTTTTCAAAATCAGCAACATCAAAAATGTACTGAACAATGAAAATTAATAGTAAAATTACCAGTTTACTTTATGACAAGATAAAAAAAAACAACACAAACTTCTTGTACTGCTATGCTCATATTATCATTTGGATTCCTGCGAAAAAATCGTAATGAGTTTGGGTTTTTTTTAATGGTTTTTATGACATCAGATAAAAATAAATTTATTTTGCTTTCAACCTAATTTGAAGAAAAAGAAAAAAAATGTCACTTTTGTTTTTCAATATTAGCAGGTGGTTTTGTTGACATTCCAAATTCTTGAATGACACTACAGGTATTTGATATTAAAAGCCCATTTTGCTACAGTGTTTACCAGTTGATAAACACATCATTGAAGCTGTCACATTGCCCAGTGGTAGACTGTTGACACAACTTATTGGCAATGAAGATGAGTTTATTGGTGTTGTTAGGGAGCTTATTGAAGAGATAAAGAAAATAAGTCTACACATCTATACTGATAAGACGGTGAATTGTGGAATGCCCTCTTTACACGTTTGGAACTCTTCAAAGTTAGAGATAGCTTTATTAGGTTATCCACACAGTATCTTGTCACTATAAGGCAATAGCACAGATTTATAAGTGGGATATTGAAGACGCTGTCACCAGCTTAAAAAAAGAATTAAAATTCTGAGGAGACCGGTGAAATTTCCAAGTTGGTTTACTAACTTTAAAGTATGTAAGCTGAGTTAACAAATGGTTGTCCAAAGTGTCCCTTGCCCCATATAGAGAAGACAATAATCTGCTTACTGTTCTGGTATTGTTCCTTTAATTGATGATTAGATAACCAATTGGTGAAATGTCTAGATTAATACATGTACTCGCTAAACTTTGTTCATGTCTATAAGAAAGGAATTGTTTGATAGTGTGTTTGTGAGATGGATGTAAAAAATCGTGTATTACACCCTGCAGTCTGATACGATGATGATAAGTTTATAGAGTATGGCGACTTTGAGCTTAGAAGTCGATTATAGCATTCACTTGTCATCTTCACTAGGTCGTCACACAGTTCATATTTTTCTTTCCTATAAACTTCCTGTGTTTCCTTTCCTTTGCAAATTTAAATTGATTTTAGATAATGTGTTAATTGCACCCTATTCTTTTGTATGTCACCTAGAGCAAGAATGCACTCAAGCAGAAAAATGTTGCTGAAACAGCTACCGAATCATTGGCTAATCATGGGCCAAATTATTACCCTACAAATGTCGCTCAAGCAAAATTCATGTGGCAAAGGGCATTTAAACACGCACCATGCAATCTGTATCCAAGGACAGTTTTTGTAAGGTTTAGAGGCCAGGGACATAATTTCTTCATTGTGATAATTACAGATATGTTCTGTAAGTAAATTCCAGATTCTCTCAGTATATTGTCTTTTAAGATCAGGTTGCATTATATGTCTTACAGACAAAATGAAATTTAGGTTTAGGACAAAGAGGAAAAGAAGCACACAGAATCATGCCCAGGATTTGTTCTCAAAATTAATAAACACATGCATACACAGACCTTTTATATATAATCCCCTACATACTGTATGTGGAAAGTAAATGCTGACTTGAGATTCCTCTAAGTAATATTTAATGTCAGTTCTTCATTTATGTGATTAAGTTCTAAACAGGATCATTAAGACTGGTGTTCAAAATCTGAAAGAATGAGGGAAAGATTTTTTTTAAAGTTCCATTTACTGTGTGTTTGTGTCTCTTCAAAAATTCTTTCAAGTATCTGTTTTGTGTTAAAAGATTCAGGTACAGAGTACTGTCGATTATTTTTATTTTGACCTTATTTGCCAGTGGCTGTAATGACACATTTATTCACAAAACGTAACTTTCGCAAATCAATAGTTATTTCTTATTGCTTTTATCTTCTATGTGTAAGAGTTTATTTGTGAGAAAAAATTACACATAAATAATGATCATGCAATTAAAATGTAATATACTGTATTGCTTCAATAAATTTGATTACCTCTGAATTATTGATAATTGCATGTTAAATGACACACAGTAATTAGACCTACAGTATGGGGCGATATATGTTGGGGCACACCACAATTTTATTATATATTTTATGCTTTCCTAGGTAACCGTAATTTTCTTTAATCTATTAGCATAAATGTATTTTATTTTTCACATTTTTTTTTTAATTCATACCACAAAAGGATCATTGTCCAAAGTTTTACTAAGGTAATTGCTGTAATTTTACGTAAAGGTTTTATTTACAAATTAATGAAATCGAGCTTAAGATAGACTTGCACTTGTACTCAGTTGATCTACATAGTAAAGAATTATTCTATGTCAGCTCATTATCACTTTTAAATTTTCAATGAAAAAGTTAAGAAATTATTATTTCGATATCCTAAGAGATTAAAGGAAAGTAAAATAGATAGAATATGTCATGAAACAAATTAATGATAAAGAAAATGTAACGTATAGTTATTGATGTTTCTGGTGTCTACCTGGAAAAGGTACAATGTTCATCAAGTCCTGAGGGCATGGTGATTATTGTACTAAGAGCATCGTATTGACTGGGAAAGTGTCAATAATTATTTTATGATTTGCTAATTACAAAACTGACAAACGATGCCATCTTTGTTTACAGCTAGAGTGCAAGACATAGTGAGAAGTAATTGGAAAAGCAGTTTTTTTGTATATCATATGATTAATAATTCAAAAATATTGAAACCAGCCACTAGAGTTAATCAGACAATACTTGATTGTCCATCTTTGTTTACATCTCCCATGCAATACCTAGTTGAAAGTGATTAGATAAATTTTTTATTTGAAGACAAAGAAACAACAGTTTGGAAATTCCCAGTTTATTTTTGGTCCAGTTTGTATTAATGTCAAAGGCATGTAGAGGTGAACATAATGTTCTATGATTAAATAATTCTGAGCTTTCTGATTGGCTGAGATCCAACAGACCAGATTATATGTTTGTTCCATATATATTGTATCATGCTATACAAACTGTAATTTACATGAACTCATCCTCAACTTTTCACAGGCAGTCCAGAGCTGTGCAAAAATTAGTTATATTTTATCATTAAGGGGCCTCCGTGGCCGAGTGGTTAGAGCATCGGGCTCAAAATCACAAAGCCTCTCACCTCTGTCGGCGCGTGTTCGAATCTCGGCCGCGGCGTTATGTGAGCAAATTTGCCAGTTTACTTGCGGAAGGTCTGTGGTCTCTTCCCAGGTACATTGTATCTGGGTTCTCTCCTCCACCAACAAAAACTGGTCGCCACCAGATAACTGAAAAATTGTTGAGTGTGGCGGAAAGCAATAAATAATCAATCAATCAATCACTGGCAGAAAAGAATTGCAAAATTTCTTTATTGATCGGCTTGTATTCACCCTTCGTTTTATCACTTTGATATTGGCTGATAGTCTCATTGGTTTTATATGTAATTAACATCTTTTTGTTTGTTATTTTTAGCTCACTGGAGCTTAAGTTCAAGTGAACTTTCTTATCACCTTTTGTGATGGTCTCTCTGTCCATATGTCTGTAAACTTCATACAGTATTCACTTCTCCAAAACCACAGGGTGAATTTCAACCAAATTTACCATAAAACATCCTTGGGTAACGGAGATTAAAGATTGTTCAAATGAAGGGTCACACCCTTTTCAAAGAGGAGATAATTAAGAAATTATGAAAATAAAGTGGCATCTTTTAAAAATCTTTTCAATAACCTCTAGATCAGAAAAGACAAAACTCGAAAGCTTCCATAATGCATGTTGATTCAAGTTCAAATCATGACAGGGGGGAGCACAATAAATGATCAAAGTTTTACATGGGAATATATAGGAAGAAGGCTTTTAAAACTTCTCCTCAAGAGTAGCATGGCCATGATTACTGTATTTACTTTCATAAAAGTCAATCCACGTGTAAGCTCGTAACATGTTTTTCAGAGAAATTTTTTAGGAATTTCACATTGACACTCTTATAAGTTGGATTGAATTTTTCATCAGATTGTCCATCAATACCTATTTTCTAGCAAGTGTTGTGTTTCTTTGATGTTTATATTTTCTGAACATAAATTTTGATCTTTATTACCAATAACTCCATGTTAGATTAATATTGGAACTTGCTCACTGTCCAGGCCATCCTTCTGGTAAAGTGTGGTCAAATAATTGGATAATCAGTTAATTACTGTAGCTTAATCTTAATATATATAATGGAAATCTATCTCACTGCAGGCACCCCTTTATTTGTTTGCATATCCTACAGCAGTCTGTTTGTTTATGACATGTGCCCCTTTGCATATCCTACAGCAGTCTGTGTTTGTTTATGACAGGTGCCCCAATTTAAAATGATTACTCCTGGTAAATGAAAGAAATGCATCCACACTGCAAATTTTGATGTGCACTGTTTCCACACAATGGTTATTGAAATTCAGAATGCCATTGTACTTTATTACCAGGAATTGGGCTTGTCCTTAGTGAAATATTGGCATCAAAAGTGCTGTATGTTGACTGTAATCAATATGTAAAAATGATGAATCAAATATATTTTCACAAATAACATTGCAGTGTTAAGTATTCAGTATTGTTATTTTGCTATTCAAACAATCGCTCATGATGTTTGTAACTGATTAAACCGACAATAATGCATCAAAACGTCAAATGTTCGCAAGTAGTGTGGCAAGAAAAAAAATTTAATTTGTAGTAATTTATTTTAAATGCGACTTAGACTTCAGAGTCCAAAGTTTACTCTCAAACAACTGACTTATATGTGAGTATATATGGTAGTCATATTGTTAGCAATTATCCTAGTGAAAATTAAAGTTTGTTGAAATCTTGGTATGTGGGGGGTAGAGGTGGGGGTGGGGTGTTAGGATGGGTTTTCAATAGGGGATCAAATTTTACAGATGAATAAATAGAAGAAAATCTTGTTTTTAAAAAAATCTTATTCTCAAGAGCAGCAGGGCCAGGATTATAACTATATCACTATGCAAGCATCCTCATGTAGTGCAGATTCAAGTTAAATCATAGCCATGTGGGGGACTAGAGTAAGGTCATATTGTGGGAGAGTGTAAAGAGAGTAGAAAAAAAAAGCCTTCTCAAATTCGTCCTCTAAATAACAGCAGGACCAGGGTGGCTCAGATGAGCTTTGTGGCCCATAGTCCTCGTATTTTAATGAATGGGAACAACTGCAATGATTTCCATGAAGGTCAACATATTCTCATCAATATTTCATTAAAACGACTTCAATTGCCACGTAATGATAATCTTTATAATCTGTCAAAAAAGACTTAAAACCCCAGAGTCTTTTACATGATCTGTAAGAGATTGCATGTATGAGTCTTCCTTAAAAAACTCTGTAAAGGAAATGCATGTACAAGAAAAATCTTTCATCGTCGTTTTAACATTCTGAACCGTCATTGTCATGAAGTGTTTTCCATAGCAGACTTTAGTGCTCCTTTCAATCCGTTTTTGAAGGCGGGAAGTCTAGCTGACATGTCGTGTTATTTGGTGTGATATTATTATATAATGGATGATTGAAAAAGTAGACACTGCATCTATGGTTAAATAAATGTTTACAAAGGACTTCAGAAATAATACTCTCTCAATCGTTTGCACATTATGTGCAGATGTCAGTTTCTTAGGTGGTAACCAGGGACAAAAATATCTGCAGAATTCAATAAATGAAGTTAATTTTCCCCATACAATCGTTATTTTGAAATCAATTATTTTAAACATGCACGCATTAAGCTTTTCCTTTCTACATGATCCCAGACCTTTGAAATGCCTGTCATTAAAAAACTGTGAGAAATTTAAAGCTCAATGAAAATGGCTAAAGTTGAATATTGATTTCTCATCATTTGCAGAGTCACTAAGATTGATCTTGTGCAGTATTAGTTACGGCTGGTATTTGTCAGAGACACATCAATTAGCTTTATCTTTAATATTTTTATGGGACATGTATGAATAATTCCATTCTTTTTCTCTGTGTGTCACTAATAGAGTTGTTTCAAGTCTCAGGTGGTTACACTTAAACATTGAGTGTGGATTTTCCTTACTTCTTTCAGTTAGCAAATTCACAGGGAATTTGAAGTTACTGAATAGTTTGGCATTTCAGTCAGTTTTAAGAGTTTCAATTGCTTACTATTATATAAAATTTTATGAAAAAAAATTCAGAATTCTATGATATTCCATTAACTGACTGTGGTTTCAATCCCAGGAGGGGGTAATTTCTGTGGAAACGAGAGGGTTATTTATATTTGGTATTTTCTATCTCCCTTAAAACTGAAATGATAAACCCTCATTTCTACAGAAATTAAGGAGGGGATTATATTCATTATATATTAAAAATGCATGAAATGTTTTTTTCAGAACTTTGTTTCTTCATATTAACTATGTTTGCCATTGTAAAACAGTGTACCTATTATTATACAATTTTTTTGTTGAGTTTAATTTATATTAAAGTTTTGTTACTAGGTCTAGAACAGATTAAAATGGGTCTGGAATAGATTTTAAAAATTCTTTGTTTTCCCCTTTCTACTCACCCCATTTTGACTTGTTTAAGGTGGTAGGTAAGGAATTTTTTTTTGGGGGGGGGGGGGGGGGGACAAAATAATCAATTTATATCAATAGTTTTGTATGTAACTTTAAGCAAATCATTAATAAATTTAAAGTTTAAAATGTTATCAAAATAAAGATTTCAAATCTACTGAATACACAGCATTATATAGAAATCAGTTTTTGTATGGGAAGACAGTAATGTAATTTTGCATTATCCAAAGCTTCTAAATAGATTTTCACACACAAATACTGATAGAAAAAATTGTCAGACCTTTTTTTTCTGTCATTGAAACAATAAATCACAATTTCAAAACAAAATTTTTGACAACAAAATGACAGCTAATATAACTGTCTATAGTATTTTCAGAGACCTCATAACTTGCTAGGCTCCCCTTATTAAAGAATACTAAATTTCCTGATTCTGAATCATGACAGTTGATGTATTGCATGAATCAGTCATCAATTGCATCTTTATCCAGATTTTATATCATATCTGACAATTCTTCCTTCATTTCTTAATTTGACTTTTTTAAGAACAATGTAACTGCAAACTGAAACTGAAAACATAAGCAGAGATACATTTATATAATTGTTTAACTAGAACGCCATGAAAAATTTTCAAACATTACATGAGTTCACAGGTCTGTCAAAGTTTCCTTGGGTCACTTCTTTCTATCAGCTGATTCGTGATATTTCTTCAACCATCTGTCAATCATTTCTCTACCCTGGCATTCTTGTATGTACTCGACATGGTTCTTCAAATTCTGGTTCAGCTGCTGAAATCGCCAACTTTCTCCTGTGGGAATTTTTATCCGTTGACTTGCTACATTTATTCTGGCATGATATAATTTACGCCGAAATTCTCCATGACCTCCCTGTAACCAGCCAGGTCATCAATGGCTCGAGCCAATCGTAACGTTCCATTCAAGTAATGGGGAAAGTCATATAAACTCTCCTGCTTTTTCAAATTTGAATTCATTTTCTGAAAAGTCCGTCAGAAAAAAATGCTCCTCTGATTTTACATATAAGGTAATTCAGATAAATACTACCCAGCAATTGATACATTTTTGGTCATGGCATGTAATGCTTAATTACCCATCCAGGATAGAATTTACATTTATATTCAGAATGTTATTTATTAATTGAAACATGAGCCACCTATCAACCATTAGCACAGACTACAGAGTTGTGGCCCTTTTGTTTTTTGCAATATGAGACCTACATTTTTGTGACTTTGTGTTTTGTTTTACACTGATGGTAGTGGAGGAACATTGTGCATTGAATATTTAAACATTTGAACTTTTGCAAAAGATGAAACATATATGAAATTTGTAGATTGTATCAAAAAACAAAAAATTATTGGTAAAGGCTAAAGAAATCATTATTGTGTTGGTTTTTTGTTTTGTTTTTTTTGTTTTTGTTTTTTTTTTTTTGTCAATTTTCCTCTGCATGGTAAATGAAAGGTCTTTCAGTTACATTGAAATATCAAAGAAATTCTTTCTAATTCTTTCAGAGTTTATGGATCTGTATTTCATTCATTTTAAAATTCATTGATTTCCTCAAGGATTTCCTTTGCTGAGTACCAGTATAATTGATCCTGAATTAATACTTCAGTGAATTCATCTCCAGGAAATACAGTCATCTCCATATTTACCCATCAGAGAATCGGTGATTCAATCTTCAATAAATTTCTTCAAAATATGTTTATCTTATTGGTACAGCATGATAGTAGAATCAAACAAGTAGCTTACTTGGCCATCTGAATGAAATTGGCGTGGTATGCAAGGTTGACTTGAACATCACAACTTTTTGATATCATATTATGAATATTACCTAGAATGAAAGTATAATTGTTGTTTCTCAGTATTTTAATATAGGAATTATGGAATTGAGAAAAAACCATGGAAATCGAGGTTAGAATAGGTCCTCAGTACCCCTTGCTTGTCGTAAGAGGTGACTAAGTGGAGTGGTCCTTCTGATGAGATTGCAAAAACCAAGGCCCTGTGTCACAGCAGATATGGCACAATAAAGATCCCTTCCTGTTCAAAGGCCTTAAGCACCAAGCATAGGCCTAAATTTTGTAGCCCTTCATTGGCAATGGTGACGTCTCCATATGAGTGAAAAATTCTCAAGAGGGACATTAAACAATGTACAGTCAGAGAAATCAATAAATGTTTAAATTCAGGGGCAAAAATTACTGTTAACACATTTAATTCTTTGATTTAGACGTCCCATAGCAAAAATGCACCCTCTATATATAGTATTTGAACAAACCTAAAACCCTCTAGCAAAAAATACTTTTTATGAATTTAACTCTAAAAAAAATTCAATATAGTACATGTTTAATTATTTATAGTATACGTAGAGGGAATATTTTTTTGCTATATTGGCCAAGTTTCTGAGTAGTGAAATTTCAGATACCTGCGAGTACATACTTTTCCTGTTACAACATACAATAGCACCAGTTTTTACAATTCTTTTCCTAAATCCTTTTTTAAAAATTCTGATATTAAAATTTGTAGTAGACAAGTTTTTGATATATATTAAAAATTTCAGACAAAGATTCAAATGCACACTTATTTATTTGTATGTTGGTTTTTTTTCTATTGTGCATCAAATAAGAATTGAAAATCAAAACAAAACAAGATACAAAGAAATGAGATTACAGTTTGTTCAATGACCTTGAATTTTGGAAGTATTTCAGAACTTTATGCAAAATGGCAGATTATTCATCCTGAAATCAGCGATTTTGCCACATTTTAACGAAGTAGATGGAAAGAGCAAAATTGTTGTTCCAAAAAAAAAAGGTTAATGCATGTTTGCTTTCCAAACTCTGACTTATGAAATCTTCCCACTTGCAAATAGAAAGAAAGACACATTAAACTGGCCTTCCTAAAAACTTAGATTTTATATACAATTAGCTCACCCCAAGGCAGTGAATGGGCTCTCATAAAAGAATCTTAGATGCTATATGCATAAATGATTCAACCAAATCAAAACTGATTATTTAATTAAGATTGAATACTTTTAAGTTGAGCTCTTTTTAAACTCTTATAGGGTGAGTAAATAATGTTCCTGAATTAGGATAAAATGAATTGAACAAATAGTAAGAGTTCAATTCCATTTATTGAAATCAAATGTTCTCACAAACTCTACTCTGAAAGACTAGGTAGTTTGTGCTAATTTAATATTCAATGCACCACAAAAACTCTGAATATTAGTTAACAATGACTTTAAAACATAGGTACATAAATTCTAAACATAGCAACAGTTTAACAAATACAGGGGGAAAAAATCAATTTTTAATACTGTTGGAATGGAAGCCATTTTTCACCGATTCTCAACAGACTCCATACTTTGAGACTTGGAGCTCTTATGAGATTTCTCAACTTTGTCTATGTTGAGTTCACTACCATTGTGTGAGCTCAAATCTTGAACACTGTGGCCATCTTGAGTCCAGTGATTGAGTTGCTTGTAAGCTCGGTGAGCTAATACTGAATTCACATGCCTTTTGAGGGCATTATTAAGTCTTCTGAATGTTGCCCCTCCCTCACCACGGTCAAGAATTATTCTGCCCCCAGTTCCCGTGGCTTCTATCCGAGCATCAAAATTTCTGTCCAAGCTATTCATCACTTTCCTATCATGAACCATTTCATCTATGGCTCTTGAAATTTTGGCGTTACGAGTCTGAATTTGGTTTCGACTCTCCGAAACAGATTTAGTTGAGCGTTGTGAATGAATATTGGTTTCATGGTCTTTAGAACACTGGGATTTTGGCACATCACTTTCTGTTAAAGATCCTTCTTCTGGAATATCTTGATACAGGGCCTTCTTTTTCTCCACTTTTAATTTGGCAGTTTGGTAAATGTTTGGACTGGATGCCTTACAATCATCGATGGATATCACATTGAGAAGTTGGTTGGATTGAGACCTCACCTGAATCATATCATGATCGTTGACGTGGATGAGTGTCCCACGGCCTTCCATCCTGGATATGCTGCTCTGAGACTCAGATTCAACTTCATCCGACACAGCTTCAATGTTATCACTGGTACGGTCTGCCTCACCTTCACTGTTCAGACCATTACTGGCTTTGGAAGTTTTATCAATTTTATCAAACGCCTCAGTAGCCACATTCACACTGTCGATTAGCTGTACCTGTTTTGTATTGATTTTCAATAACTGTTTCCCTAATAAGTTTCTTTGATAGAAGGATCGCTCACCAGAGTAGTGAAGTGACGTTTCGGCTAAATGGTGGGTCACCTCATCCAGATTGGTGTCACTGTACAGGAAGTGCTGTTGCCGGCCAGAACTGGCACTCCAAATCCGCTTGCGATCATTCACATGATGGGATGATCTTCCCACCGTAGCAGACTTTGCACGGTTGTTTGCTCGAGGTGTGTTTAATCGTGGAAACTGAGATGATTTAGGCCGAAAGTTGTTCCGAACATTTTTCCTCCAGTTTTCTATCTGATGAAGTTTCTGAGGTGGTAGATAGGTCACAATTTTGGAATTTTTGTAAACCTGACCGTCTGCTGCCAGCATGTACATCTGAGTCCAATCCTGGACTTTGTTGTGATATGAAAGTGTTTTGGCATCCATATTGATTCATAATACAAGTGCCCGCAACTACAGTCATTTATTTGATCCCCATTCTACTTCTGAAAAATTGAAGAAAAAAATTTAAAATGCATTGTGTGGGCTGCTATTTAATCATTGTTATGTTGGAAATGTTATTATGTGCGTGCAAATAAATTATTTATGCATTTAGTTCATTGCATGGTCAACGTTGGCCCACATCCAGATCTCCTGTCACTTTTAAGCCCCAGAATGTCACTTTTTTCTCCATTTCAAAAGATGACAAATTTGAAATGTTTGAAAACATTTGTGTATCCAATCACTAGGCAAATAGAAAACTTTTCATTCTAAATGAGTGGTCTGGTCATAGTGTATGAGGGGGTACACCTGACTCAGAAGAAAAAATGCTGCCCCCTCTCAGGGTTATCATTTATTTTGCCTGTACATAAAATAATCAAATTTAATCTTCTGTCTTTTACTAGAGTGTTTGATCTAATAGAACTGAACTAAAATAATCCCTTTAAATGCAGTTCTAATTCTTTAATAAATAGGCCTCTTGAATAATTTGATTATTTTGATATCTCAATTAAACCCAGACTCTTTCATAAATCAATCAGGTTCCCTCTTATAGAATCATATTTTTATATGCCCATAGAAAAATCAAATTTTAAAAATTTATTGAATATGTATTAGAGTAATTTCAAGCTCCACTAGTTCAATTTATGGTCCAGGGTTGCATCTTTGAACAGATCCAATAAATTTTAAATTCACATGAAATAATGGGTGTAAGGCGAAAAACCAATAAACAATAGAGCACAAAAGACTAAGGAAAGGTGATATACATAGACCCATTATCAATCTCCCAGCAGTGCACATGCAGGGGTCCCCCCGTAGTCAAGATGAAAACAATAAGAATATCCCCATCAAGTGCCAAAATACTTGTATTCAGTACAAGCGTAGAGCAAGATTATTTATGCGAATATTTGACATGTCCCTTGCAGTGTTTTATTTCCCATCAGAAATGAAACGATGAAAAAAAAAAAAATCTGGTATTTACCTTCTGGTTTGCAGTGAAAAGAAATGCAAGAATCGTGTAAACACAGCTGATTAATCAGAAATATATGTTTGGGGATTAGGGATTAATCAATTGTGTGTACAAACATAGAGTAAGATTATACATTGTTTTATTATGGGGTATTTACTAAGCAATAATGAAGGAAGGAGTTTTATTTTGTAGTAACAGAAATTTTTTTTTCTTTATTTGTTAAGTGACTTGTTTATAAATGTATAAATTACAACTGTGTAAAGGTTGCACGGTATGATCATTTAAGAAGGATTATTTTTGAATGATACAAAATTTAATGTCATGAGTCCTATGGACAAAAAATTAAAAATCTGTCCATCTGATTTAAATCTCAGATCTTGAATGAATTGATTTTTGTACGATGAATGGGTCAGATCAGTAGAAGTTTCAGTCCAAAGCCTGTAAATTACTTTTAAAAAGTCACAAAACAGGGCAGTTGATGTATGAATTATGAAATAGATTTTGGACTTGTTCAGAAGTTTTCAGATATTAATTCATTATAAGATAAAGTTTTAATCCATTCAGTAATTTTTCACCACTATCTGAGACCTGGTCAGGTTGTCTAATATATGGTTGTGTATGAAGATTCATACAAACATTGGTTTTGTAACTGTTTACAAGTCTAAGATAATTTTAGGAGAAAGCATTAAAAAAATAAACAATCTTCAGATAATTTTAGACAAGGCATTAAAAAAATAAACAATCTTTGATTTTTTTTTTCTGCTAATAGTATTCATTGTTCAAATCTTCATTATGTATTGCTTAACGTCCCGCTGGAGAATTTTTCACTCAAATCTTGAATCTTTATCAGTAGCAATTGTACATACATTATAGAATCGTGATGAAAGTAGAGTGATAGGTATAGGTACACCTTTGGGGAGGGGAAAAAAAAATTGTAAGAGTAAAACTTTTGAAATATTGTTTTCACTGTCAATCGGACAGACAGCATGATGAAAATAGAGTTACAGATAAATGTTTGGATCATTATATGAAAAAAAGTGTTTCACGTCTGTTTATTATTTCTATATGAAAATGAAAATCAAAGTGCTCTTAAGTCACATATTTCAAATTACTCTTGTATTTTAGAGAGAGAAATAAAAACCCAAAAAACAAAAAGGCAGAGTAGACTTTGGCAGAAAGACTTGATCACAATTTGTGTTCGTAACTTAGATCACTTCGTTATGATTGTGTTTCTTTAAACCAGGTTTTACTTAGAATGTGCATAGCACTTCTACTAAGAAATAATGCTGCATCAAATCATTTGGTGCAGACTTATACCAATACAAATAGCGATTATTTTTAAAGACAGATATTGTTACAAGTTTGGCTGTGGAAGACAATGGAACTTTACCTAGTTAAACAATAGCAAATTAACAGTCCAAAGAAGTTCTGTTCATACTTTGTGTGCAATACCTAATCTATACCTCACACAATATTAAGTCTATTTAAATATAGGAAATGAGTCTTTTTCTAACTATTCAAATATTTATGTCAACATTAATTCAAAAAGATTGCCTGGTTAATTTACTATGAAATATTTTAAATATAATCTTTTTTACAAGCAGTCACCTGGAAAATTCAAGGTTTGGTACTATTTATGCTCATTTATAAGTAAAAAATGAGAAATTGACAAGACTTTAAAGAAATATTCAAAAGAGAAAAGGTTTTATGAAAGGACAATGCAGCGCTTCAATTTTTCTTGTACAAGAATTGAATGCAGTATTATTTTCATGATGTAAAGAAATTAATTGGCTTCTTTTTTTTCTTTCTTTCTTATTTTTTGTTTGTTTGTTTGTTTGTTTGTTTTTGTTTTTTTCTTTTTTGGTCATTATTTGATCACTTAGTGTTATTAAAATATCAGATTAGTGTATTTGATGTTTGGCTTTACCTGGTAGGTAATCGGTAATTATGCCACTGTAGTCAGCAAATAATGTGTTCAAGGCTACTGAGCTGGTAAAGATCTTAAGACTGGAATATTGTGTCAGCACAAATATTAACTGCTCAATGCCTTTTTTTTATTGTAACACAGTAATACAAGTAGTTCATTTAAAATATCTAAATGTGATTTAAAGTTCTTTTTTTTTATATCATAAATCTAAATATTTGGTATGAAGACACATTTTTTTCTGCATTTTATATTTGTATTTAGTTACAGAAGACATGATACACTTTAAACTAACATTATGCAGGTACTGCAAGTAAAAGTTTTTAAATTATTTAAATGATGAATGAATTCTCACCTCAGTATCAATGTGTACACATGTATTATTTGACCATTGCATCAATTCAGGGAGAGTTTCACACAACAAGGAATATTTGCACATGTTTTACTTAATCCTCAGAAAGTGCCTCGACATCGCAGAACTTCCAAAACTTTTTGAAACTTTAAAAGCTTATCAAAGTAGTTTTATCCCAAACCTAAGAATGGGTATAGAATTTCTGACTGTGAGATGAACCATGACATTGTGTATTGCCCCGTGAAATCAATAACAGCCTAACTAGATACCACAAAAAAAGGCTTTAAAGTCCAAGACTGTAGTTTGAATAATGAAGAATTGTGATAGGGCAAATCCAGAGATTTGATTGTATTGATCCTCTGATTGGTTATTTTGTTTGCCGATTGACAGCAGAGCAACAGAACCTCTTGGAGAAAATACAAGCTTGTGGCGGTCATGGCATTAGTGTCAGAATTTTACGCCTCATAATACACTTTTGATGATATGGTTTATATATACAGTGAGATGTTTATAGACAACAGTTTTCATAAATGACAGACACACATATAGCCACACATTTATATTTTCAAATTTTGATAATTTTTTTTCAAATTTTGATAATTTTCATTTAACATAAATAAAAGTATGAAGATTTTTGTGCACATAGTTCTATGTAATGGGGATTGTATAGACTTTATATGTGTACAAATCCCCTGGCAGTGTCAGTCAGTTTTACACATATTGATAATTATATTGCAATGAACTCTTAAATAAACATAACTGCCGTAAGTTAAGAAATATTGAATATTTTACATACCCGTAATATAATTATCATCCATATTCAGTTTAGGTTACCTACTTTCAGCTGGAAGTGGGTAGTTTATCCATATCCAAAATATAGTGATTTTTTCTGTGCTTTATGTGTGTGTGTGTGTGTGTGTATTGTGTTTGTATGTGTGTGTGTGTGTGTGTGTGTGTGTATATATATATATATATATATATATATATATTTAATGAAAACAACACTTGTTAAAAACAAAATTTGTATGACTCAGAATAACTTACAAATATCGGTCCAATTGATGTTGATAACAATAATTCAAAAGTCTACTACTCTTACAGTTTTGGTCTCTATTTTTTTAAAAACTTGTAATAAAACAAAATTTCTCTGCAAAATAATGTGAATTTATATGAAAAATCTTGCATCACTTGCTGAATTCAAAACTCCTTTTTTATATGCCCATCAAAGATGGGACATATTATGATACAGTGTCATCCATTTGTCTCTCCATCTATACAAACCTTGTAGGCAAAATGAACTATAAGCTCCAGGATCTTACAACTTGGTACATTCGATCAGTATGATGAGAAGAAGATGCCTATTGTTTTCTAGGTCAAAGGGCAAGGTCATAGTATCAGTTAATAGGAAAACTTTGTAAGCAGGATACAGACTTAATTATTGGGGCTAGGACCGTCAAACTTGGTACATTTGATCACCAGAAGAAGATGCCCATTGTTTTTCAAGGTCAAAGGTCAAGGTCATAGCATCAGTTAATAGAAACAGGAAGTGGATACAGACCGAACTATTGGGACTAGGCCCATCAAACGTGGTACATACACACGTCATGCCAGGTGGAGGATGCTTTTTGTTCTTCAAAGTCAAAGGTCAAGGATGTAATATCACTTAATAGGAAAACCTTGTAGGTGGGATATAGACCAAACCACTGGGGCTAGGACCATTAAACGTGTTATTCATATGATGCAAAAGAAAGAATGCCATAGCTTGATGATGGCTGATACTACCTTGAGTAAAGTTTCACAACTCCTGGCTGAAGAAAAACACCCTATATAAGCTTGTGACAGGCGTATTATGTACCATTTTTGGTACTGTTGTTGAATCTGCAGAGGGCGAGACAACAATGAAAGAAACACATCGTCTCTTCGATCTTGCCGTGTCCTTCGTGCGGCAAACTGCATGTAAAGTTGTTGTATCTTTTTATATTGTGATGGTAAATGAATGAAGAATACAATGACAAACCAGTATGAAAATCTACATATTATGATTTATCAAATATTGAGTATTCATTAAGAAACTGCAGGTGATATATTTTATTGTGTATGTGCTGAGAAAAAGACAGGATGTAGTTACAAAGGATGGTCTAGCTCTCCTTTGTCACTCACAACAAACAATGCAAAAGTTCCACATGGTCAATGAGATTGAAAGTCACTGATTGCACACATCAGAAGTTTGAAAACTTCGCTAAAGTACATGGAAAGTGCTACAAGAATTCTGTGTTGATCTCTGGGAATATTGGTTAAAGAGCTGGGAGGGCGTTAAGTAATAATTAGTGTCATCAAGATCATTCTATAACAGCGTTTTCATCAATTTGGGATATTATTTTTCTTTCATGAAGTTTCTTACAGGGAGAGATTTAAATCCCTGGTATTGTTTCATTAAGGGGCATTATAATGGGTTGTAGAGTTCTTGAAAACTTTTGTCAAGAAGGACAACAGGTCCTGCCATGAGAAATGTATTGTGAGACCCATCCATTTCTACAGGACACACACACAAAATACACATAATGAATTATACTAAATAAATGGCAGAATTACATATGTTGACATCTTTATTCAAAGCAATTATTGTACATATTTCTCTCAATTTTTCAATGTACAGGTTCATTTCCTTCCTTAAAACCAGCCCTTTCTCCACAGGTACTGAACCACTTTTCTTTGTCATCTGCCTGTCTATTATCATGTGCATTATTTCCTTATTCTCGGGGGTTTTCCTTTTATTGGCAGGCTCAGCAAACTATTTAATTGGTCTGTTAGACATCAAGTGATAAACAAAAACAGAATATATTATGATGAAATAAGAACTCCCAAATAAATCAAAGAACAATAAAAAAAAAATTGACAAACCCTTAAAGGACCAACACTAGTCAGATTTTGGTGATCTTTATGTAAAACAGTCTGCCGGGACAGGAGTTTTCAAAAACTTTTGGGATGCATGTAGCAGCTCTTGGTTACTCCTTTGCTCAAAATAGTTCATGTTTTATCAGTAGTTGTGCTTTTGTTGTATCAATAGTTGTGCCCTTGTTGTATCAGTAGTTGTGTTCTTGTTGTATCAGTAGTTGTGCTTTTGTTGTATCAGTAGTTGTGCTTTTGTTGTATCAATAGTTGTGTTCTTGTATCAGTAGTTGTGCTTTTGTTGTATCAATAGTTGTGCTCTTGTTGTATCAGTAGTTGTGCTCTTGTTGTATCAATAGTTGTGCTCTTGTTGTATCAGTAATTGTGCTTTTGTTGTATCAATAGTTGTACTCTTGTTGTATCAGTAGTTGTGCTCTTGTATCAGTAGTTGTGCTTTTGTTGTATCAGTAGTTGTGCTTTTGTTGGTTCAGTACTTGTGCTCTTGTTGTATCAGTAATTATGCTTTTGTTGTATCAGTAGTTGTGTTCTTGTTGTATCAGTAGTTGTGTTCTTGTTGTATCAATAGTTGTGCCCTTGTTGTATCAATAGTTGTGCTTTTGTTGTATCAATAGTTGTGCTCTTGTTGTATCAATAGTTTTGTTGTTGTTGTATCAATAGTTGTGCTCTTGTTGTATCAATAGTTGTGCTTTTGTTGTATCAATAGTTGTGCTTTTGTTGTATCAATAGTTGTGTCCTTGTTGTATCAATAGTTGTGCTTTTGTTGTATCAGTAGTTGTGTTCTTGTTATATCAGTAGTTGTGCTCTTGTTGTATCAATAGTTGTGCTCTTGTTGTATCAATAGTTGTGCTCTTGTTGTATCAATAGTTGTGCTTTTGTTGTATCAATAGTTGTGTTCTTGTATCAGTAGTTGTGTTCTTGTTATATCAGTAGTTGTGCTCTTGTTGTATCAATAGTTGTACTCTTGTTGTATCAGTAGTTGTGCTCTTGTTGTATCAGTAGTTGTGCTCTTGTTGTATCAATAGTTGTGTTCTTGTTATATCAGTAATTGTGCTCTTGTTGTATCAATAGTTGTGTTCTTGTATCAGTAGTTGTGTTCTTGTTGTATCAGTAGTTGTGCTCTTGTTGTATCAGTAGTTGTGCTTTTGTTGTATCAATAGTTGTGTTCTTGTTATATCAGTAGTTGTGCTTTTGTTGTATCAGTAGTTGTGCTCTTGTTGTATCAATAGTTGTGCTTTTGTTGTATCAATAGTTGTACTCTTGTTGTATCAGTAGTTGTGCTCTTGTTGTATCAATAGTTGTGTTCTTGTATCAGTAGTTGTGTTCTTGTTATATCAGTAGTTGTGCTTTTGTTGTATCAGTAGTTGTGCTCTTGTTGTATCAGTAGTTGTGCTTTTGTTGTATCAGTAGTTGTGCTCTTGTTGTATCAATAGTTGTGCTTTTGTTGTATCAATAGTTGTGCTCTTGTTGTATCAGTAGTTGTGCTTTTGTTGTATCAATAGTTGTGTTCTTGTATCAGTAGTTGTGTTCTTGTTATATCAATAGTTGTGCTCTTGTTGTATCAATAGTTGTGTTCTTGTATCAGTAGTTGTGTTCTTGTTATATCAATAGTTGTGCTTTTGTTGTATCAGTAGTTGTGCTCTTGTTGTATCAGTAGTTGTGCTCTTGTTGTATCAATAGTTGTGCTTTTGTTGTATCAGTAGTTGTGCTCTTGTTGTATCAATAGTTGTGCTTTTGTTGTATCAATAGTTGTGTTCTTGTTGTATCAGTAGTTGTGCTTTTGTTGTATCAATAGTTGTGTTCTTGTATCAGTAGTTGTGTTCTTGTTATATCAATAGTTGTGCTCTTGTTGTATCAATAGTTGTGTTCTTGTATCAGTAGTTGTGTTCTTGTTATATCAATAGTTGTGCTTTTGTTGTATCAGTAGTTGTGCTCTTGTTGTATCAGTAGTTGTGTTCTTGTTATATCAGTAGTTGTGCTCTTGTTGTATCAATAGTTGTGCTTTTGTTGTATCAATAGTTGTGCTCTTGTTGTATCAATAGTTGTGCTCTTGTTGTATAATAGTTGTGCTCTTGTTGTATCAGTAGTTGTGTTCTTGTATCAGTAGTTGTGTTCTTGTTATATCAATAGTTGTGGTTTTGTTGTATCAGTAGTTGTGCATATTCATTGAAGTTACATTTTCAAAAGGCTTCTAATTTAGAGGATAAATGGTGTAGGTGCTGTTTCAACTGACTCCTCTAACAGTTTTTTTCAGATTTCAGTTTACATGGAGACTAGATAGAAATAGATAATATTCTTTATGATCAATTTCTAGTTCTAGGAAGAATTTGACCATTGTTATTTCAAAAAATGTATATTTCAAAATACTTTTCGTAGAGGTTTGATCTGATATCAGTGAAATGTATCAAAATTGGTATCGTTTATGTTTTACTATGTAATATAATTCGGATGTTGTTAGTGTATGCTCTGTATGGATGTTTTTTCAGTCTTTGTAACACTTGACCAGTAGAGTTACAGTCTCAGCAGAGAATTCTGGTGAGGAAAAAAAAAATTATTATGAAGTCAGTCATTGAAAATCATCAAATAAATGTAAATATGATCTTACTCCACTTATGGCCTTCAAAAATGAGACAGTGTCATCCCATCTTTTGACCTCTGAGTTTATTGTTTTATAAAGATTTTTTCCATTACCCCCTCTCTTGCAAAAGAAATTTAGCATGGATGATGGAAATTTTCATTTACCGGCATGTCATTCATTAATTTGTCAATTTATGGATATTTTTTTTCTTTTACGAAAGTAGTGGTTTAATTTTGTAATAAAGATGTTTTGAATGATTCTACCAAAATATGTCAGTGTTTTTAGAAGCTGTGTCAAAATGCAGGAATCGGGAGTACTTGATATGCAGATAACGTAAATTGCAGGGTAGTTTGTGTATCCCACGGTGGCTTCTGAATTACGGATATAATTTGTCATGAAATGCGTTAATATTAAGCAAAGTATAGCCACTACTGACTGTCACGAATACAATGTATTGATTCTGACTCCATTAGATTATAATGCATGTGTTGATTGTGAACAATACAAACATAGAGTTGATAATGAACAGAGGCATGTTTCTGGATATTGGTATGTTTTTGGTTTCCAAGGGGGGTGTCAATTTCCACAAACAGTGCTAAGTCCCATTTTAATCATTTAATATAAAGGAAATTTGCAGGGCCCAATTTAAATAAGACAGAGAGA
The DNA here is from genome assembly GCA_024699665.1 of Ostrea denselamellosa. Lineage (NCBI taxonomy): Eukaryota > Metazoa > Mollusca > Bivalvia > Ostreida > Ostreidae > Ostrea > Ostrea denselamellosa. Next base: position 16,455,399 of record JAMZEH010000020.1, read on the forward strand.
TGACAGACTTCCCATCTTATTCATTGAAATGGGTTGTATGGTGTTATGTTACCTTTTCAAAAGAGATTTAAAAGTTTGATAGTTGAATTAATTGCAGAAGGAAATCTGGTAAAATAGCAATTAAATGGAGAACAGTTAATTTTCAAAGTAAAGAATTTAAATTTTTGGCAGTGCCATCAAGGTAGATCAATTCAAGAATTTTAAACATCAATAGAGGATTTGGTAGTACTAATTAGCATTGTTATGAGAATGGATTTGAATTTGGTAAAACATGATTTTGATTGTCATTGGACAAGTATTTTAGGAGGGAAATCATTTCAAATTTAGAATTATTGGTGGAAAGTTTGAGATTTTGTGGACAGTACTTATAGTACAGTATTGAAACTAGCTTCGGGCACTTTGAAATTGACCAAGTGAGGACAGATTGCAGTCTTATTGTTCACTAACCAGTGTTACGCAGAAAAAAGAAGGGGCACACATAAAATTCAGATAAATTGTTTAATTGTGTGTACAGTGTAAATTTATTTTCACACAAAACTTCAGTACAACTCCACAGAATTCTACTGCAATGTGAGGTTGTTTAAAAGGGGGTCATTCTGTTAGTTCAGTTTACATATTTGCCAACATCCCCCAAATCAATATTTAAGTAAGATCCATGAAGAATGGTCTTCGAACAAGATTTAAGAAATTTGAAGTACAGATTTAATTCACAATTTTGCTACAGGTATTGAAATCTTTGTGAAGAGTCTGTATAGGGATTACAATTTGATACTTTGAAGTGGGCTTTTTACATGTTCTAGTAATAGGAGAAAATGGAAAACAACATTCTAAGTTCCTTTATATATTGATAAGTAATGAGTTTGTGTTTAATGCTTGTGAATAAAACTATTATCTCTGAGTCATATTACGTACAATGTCATCTGGCATACAAGTCAAAGATAAAACTACCCATAGTAACTGTATATAATGTACAAAACTCTCATTCTAGAATTTTCAACTAAAATCTCTTGCTCTGAAATGTTAATATAAATTTCATTTTTGCTTCATCTATATAAGTAATATAAACTTCTAGATTAAGGAGATTTTGGTTTATTTATTTATTCATATTTTTTTCACTTATTTATTTTTTTAATGGTCTTTGTTTTGTTTTATTTTTTTTTATTATTATTAAGGTATTGCAATGCAATATTGTATGAGTTTCAGTTTTGAAAGAAATATCAACTTTTCAAATACTTAATGCATTTTTGGTAGACATGATTAACTGCAACAAGGAGGTAGTGCACAAAGCTCTTTGAATAACTGAAGAGTGGTATTCCAGACTAGTTAAGTTGATAGATAAGTTTGTTGGAAATTTGTTAAGAATTCTGGAATGGCCATTGTGGGTCCAAAACAAGACGTCTTTGTGTTAGTTGTGGAAACATGCCCCTCTGAAAGGCAGCATTAATTCCAGAGTTTGAATTTTCGACATGAAAATCTATATAAACAAGAAATGTTTGGGGAGTTGCAGCCATGTGATTTAATTCTCTCCTGCCATGCTTTATCAAGAGTTGTACAAGACGCAATTAAAAGACGGATTTCATTTCTTTTCATTTCAGTTTGAATGATTATGACGTAAAGTGTTATTGGCAAAATTATTTTTTTCTTTGTCAGTTCAAAATGACAGGATGACTAAAACCAAGATATACTCTCAGTAGTTTTGAAATAAGTTTGTTGATTTTTTTACTTTAGATAATTAAAATCATGGTTGATGATGCATCACAAATCAAAGCATGCATTTTCTTCTGAAAACAGTTAGCAAACACGTATCTTAGGATTTTACATTTTAAATTCTGTAGTAAGTAGGTGCATAGTTATTAATTAAATCCACCAGCGGCGTCATTCTATTGTTTAAGTGCTCCATTATTTATAAGTAGTGGAGAGTTTCAGACAACTACCTGCTAATATTCTGTTGAATTCAATTATGTTTTTTATATGTACAAATTTCCCCTAATACCCCTCTGTCACTATGGAATTTTTAAGTTTTATTAAAATGTAATTATAATTTTCAAATCAAAATCCAAAGCCTAGATGAAATTCAAACCTAAGACCTTTCACTTGTCCATTTCAGAGGCCAAAGACAAGTGTTTGAAAACTTGGACAAAAGATGTTTTATATGAAAAAATTCTATACTAGTTTGATATGTCATAGTATTTTTATAATTTATAAAAATTTTCTCTTGTATAAGTAAATTGGGTAGACTTTTAAGTGGTTCGATATCCCCACACTTCTTCATTCTTTAAAAGCAGTTGACTTCTGCCCCTTTGGGGCTTCGGCTCCATTACAGGTAAAAAATTGAGGGATAATTGAACATTAATCTATACATAAATTTGTTACTAAATTTGATCTCTGTGCTTATGAGTCTGGCAAAGCACACACCAAGAGACAATTGGGGAGGCTTTTAGCACCACTCTAAACACCATACCCATTTATGATAGCATAAGCTGCATGTTCATCTACCAGCCTTTCTTTTGAGCTTAGCAAAGAATCAGACAGGATGAAAATGTGAGGATTTAAAGGAAAGGAGCAAGGTTTCTTTCTTCTATTTTCTCTAAGATTTCATAACATTAGACAAATGTAACTAGATGGTTAAATTTCCCCCTTTCTTTATTTCCCCCTTTCTTTATTTTCAGTTTGTTCGTTTCTATGGAACTTTATTGCCTGCTTTCATGGTGTCTGTTCTTCTGATGGGGGTGATGCATCAACTGAGATGTATGGCCAAAGGTGAGAATATCAGAAATCTGTATGGCCAAAGGTGAGAATATCAGAAATCTGCATGACCAAAGGTGAGAATATCAGAAATCTGTATGGCCAAAGGTGAAAATATCAGAAATCAACAAGTCAAAAAAAAAAAAAAACATCCAAAAAAAGTTGTTCTTGTGGGTACATTGATGGTGGACAGCTTCTTGCATTGAGCCCCTTATCGTGAGCTTATAATTCCCTCGCACAACTGGTCGCAGGGGAGAGAATATAGCATCAGTAATGTGTATTTGGGGGAGGGGGGAGAGTGTGCAAGATTCAAAAAGAACCACAAGACTGATGGTGACCAGTTTGCATACTTCTTTAGCATTGAATCAGGAAGAACCTGTTAATTTTCAAGATCAATGATTAAATATTTCTCAGAATTTCGAGTCATTTAAGAATAATCATGACTGAATAAATGTGCAAATTAACAATACAGAATAATAAATGAACAAGTTAACTGTTGACTTTTCATTTCCTTTTAACACACGACTTTCGATTTTTAAAGTTCAATAAGCATAAAAAAATAAGTAAATGACTTTACATGTGTATGTTGCCATATAATTAAAATATATACATAAATGTTGATGCATACCCGTGGGGATCCAGGTAGTTAGAATAGATCCTCAGCATCCTTTGGATGAGACCGCCAAAACAGGCCTCGTGTCGCAGCAGGTGTGGCACTATAAAGATCCCTCCCCGTTCAAAGGCCATAAGCGCCAAGCATAGGCCTAAATTTTGCAGCCCTTTACCGGCAATGGTGACGTCTCCATATGAGTGAAAAATCCTCGAGCGGGACATTAAACAATACATAATCAATCAATCAAGAAATCTTGATGCAATGTAAAATTGCAAGTGCTGTTTTCAACAGAACATAATATGACATTTCTTTTCTCAAAACATTGATTTTGTCAACATTTCATTTCTCAAGACATTGATTTTGTCAACATTTCATTTCTCAAGACATCAATTATTTTTTTTAGAGAGTTGTGGTATATAGTTCATATTGATATCATGCATTATTAAACTGATTTTGAATTAATGAAAAAAAAAATATATATATATATATATTTGATACAGTTAATATATCCAATAATAAAAGTCAAGAAACACAAATCTCGAATTAATTTGAGTTTTGTCTTTCTTGACTTCTGTTATTGGATATATATATATATATATATCATCTATATGTTATTATAATTAATAGAAATACACTTATCTCTCTTGTTGCAAGGCCCAGTGTATGCATTCCTTATTTCTGCCATAATAAGTATTCCCAAAATTGTGACAATTATATGATCTTTCAAACTTTTAAATTAGTTTAAATTTTTTCTGTTAAAACATTATTAGAAATAATTATAAGTACAGATTTATATAGCTCTCTGTTTGGGATTTTTTGAAATGATGAAAACATTTTTTGACCTTTAAAAAGGTGTTGACCCTGAAAACTTGTACATCATCTTTATCATAGACCTCTCTCCTACTGATTGTTTGGGTTGATCTTCTTTTTAGATCTTCCACATTACGCATACCAAAAAGTTAGATGCTCAATAGATTCTATATTTTCAAATGCCTAAAAAAAAGTATTTTGTATGGGTACAAAAAAAATCCATAAAATTTGCAAGGAAATTTCAGAAATGTGTTTATCAATATGTTCTACAATCTACTGGAGAATCAAAAACAGCTTTATGTTGGTTTCCCTTTTGTTCAGTTTGTTGTGTTTGCCTATGGTTTTCATTGCCATTAGAAAATAATATGGAGCTCCCTCTGAATCACTCACCTCAGGAATTGATCCACGGAAAGACCACGATCAGGACAAAAGCAGTGTACAACTTTCTGTAAAGACCGGTATTTGACCAATGCAGCGTGAATACAACAGCTTCAGAATGCCGGGAGGCTTCATATTGACTGCAGGTCAACAAAACGATTGTAAATACAATGTACACCATGTGAAGCAATGTTAGGTCTGTCGATCCACAACACAATTCATTTTGCATGTGGAACTCTGAAGAATAAGACTCAAGTTAATACACAGTACAAAAACTACTGCTAATAGTCATAGTGTCAGCCATGTTATTCGGTCTCCATTTTATGTTAACATACGATATACCTGAAGGCTGGAGACTGGTTTGGCCTGTATACAGTGAATGCATTGTACAGCAAGACGTGCGAAAAGCCGATGTAAAGTGGTTTTTGATTCTGTGGGAGTGTTTACAAGATATTGACATGCATGTATTTTACAGTTACTCCTTGATCAAACTTTTTTTGTTTTTACTCCCGGACAAAAAATCATTTTATTTCATGTACATGATTTTGTTGTTAAAAATGAAACACTGTCAAATGTGTCACAGTATCAATTAATTCTTATGATAAGTACAACATATATATCGATATTCCATTAAAGATATATATTATATACAATGGCAAATTACTAGTCAGTTTTAATGTAAGAAAATGTTTTGTTGATTTTCAGATGGGATTTGTCCCCCTTTATTGGATGCACTCACAGACAATGGAAAACCTTACTATATTGTACCAGTGGTGTCGATTCTCCATTTAATCAGCCAGTTAGTGTTCAATATATTTCTTGTCAGTTAATGTTTAATATGTTCAATATATTGTATGTTCGAACCGGTCATTTACTCTATTCTGTGTCCCTTAATTTAGTTCCTTGGTGTCAAATACTTTGTCCATATGTCCATATTTAAGGAATTAATGTGTAGTTTGTTTGTGTTATGGGGGGAGGGGGGGGGGGTATAGAAATGATATCAGCATGGGGTAATTTATATACTTGGCAAAGCCTTTTATGCACACATTTCCCCATGCATCCATTGTTTTCATATGCACACTGCACAACGATCCTAGCTGCCTGACAGCTCTACTATGTATCCTAGCAATGGGAGCTTTGTTTATATGTGATGACCCTCTCTCTGGAAGGTAAAATCTTCATCATCTGGTCTGCATGATTTTTGTCTGGTATAAAATCACCAACTTGAAGGACCAAACAATGAAGTGTGGCTTTGTTTTCGTTACTGTGGATTTGTATGTGGATTTGTATGATGGCGGCATTGTAGGAAAATTAAAGTAAATTTTTCTCAGTTTCTGGTGACCATCATCTCCCTCAAGTAGTTCTGTATTCATATGCACATTGTTTACAACTGCAGTGTGTTCATGAGGAAATGTCTATCATTACAATTTGAAAAGATATTAAAGGCGAAAAACATTGGAAATATAAATATAATAAAAATTTGAATATGTACATGTGCCAGGTTTCTTATTTGTGAGTAATCTAACCACTCCATTTGCCTTTGAAATAACTTCATCATTTAATTGTAAATTTGAAATCCGACATCACCTGTATTTTGTAGAATTCCAGCCATTCAGGAAATATTGGGACAGAACAGTGGTCTGTTGCCAGACACCATGGAACTGACCAATCAGGGCTTGATGATGCGACTACTGTATTTATTTCTCTATCTGATTGCCATGGGACTTGTCAACTTTCAGTGTTTTATGATTGACTTTGGGATGAAATTCCTCAGTCGGGTTGCTGGTATCTTTTGCTCCTGGTAAAAATATTTTTTATTTGGCTAATCTGGAATTTTAGACATTTCTTTTTATCCCTGGTTGAATTTTCACAATGTCACGAATGTGTTCAACAATAGCACATTTAGTTAAGTGTCATTAAATTGTTTTTAAATTTTTATTCCTGCATTTTAATGATGCAAGCATTGTAAATCTCATGATTTTCATAAACTGACAGTGCGTTATATTCCTCAAAAATAACATTTCACATGTTATACTCCATACACTTCAATCTCCGCCATGTTGAACACTTGATGCTACCTCTAAAATCAGGAGGAAACTTGACAATGTCATGCTGAAAAGAAATGTCAGAAATTATGCAATATTCTTATCATATGTACTAGATTAAATGTTTTAGGTTACCTGAGTAAACTCTGGTGACCTTTTGCAATTGGTCTGCATCCATTGTTGTCCGTCGTGTGTTAACAATTGAACATTTTTAACCTCTTGATAACTACCTTTCCAATTCTTATCAAATTTGGTATGAAGCATCTCTGGGGCAAAGCTGACATAAATTGTAAATTTCAGGACTCCTGCACCCCTGGGACCTTAGGGATGGGGCAGAAATTGCCAATTTTGACCAATTTTCAAGTCTTTTCTAGAACTACACATGTATGAGAAAAACTAAATGCATAGTGGTGTAGAGCAGGAAGGTGTCTACTAAAATTGTAAATTTCATGATCCCCTGCGGTAGAGGTCCTGACTCCAGGGCCAGGCCAAGCTTGGTATATATAGTGTATATGTGTAAAACATTTGAATAGTATCTTCTTTAATGCTATTGATACTAAATATTCTTGTCACATTATTGTTACATGTATTATTATTATTTAAAGCCTTTCATCAGTATAGGCACTTTCGAGGGCATTTAAGTTTTAAGAACACATCTTGATTTATATGTGTACTTTTGTTGAATATTACAAATTAGCTTAGATATTCAAAACAGTAATTTTTTTCTACAATTCATAGCCCTTGGGACTAGTGATACTTTTAATACACAGGTGACCAATAAAGCCTGCGGGCCTCTTGTTTATGTGGATTTGTATTTTAGCCTTCAAAATATGCCACAGTGAAATATGAATCAGTTTCTATGAGTACTCTAAAATGTTTATTCTAAAATGTTTTTTTTTCAGTTGTCCTGTTCCAGCTAGTGGTGAGAGATTAGTACAGGTGTTCCTAGTGTTAGCATTAGTGTTGTCTGGTGCTCTCTGTGGAACACTAGGACTCATCATCTGCTACGTATTATGCATTATTAAGGTAAAACACCAAAAAAATTCACCACACACAGAATTCACTATACTTTATGAACAGTGTAAGTTAAGAACTACTGTAATAAAGTTTTATTCGCATGCGAGAAATTTTTGCGAGGTTCACGAGAACCTTGTCATCATATATTTCTCACCGTCCTTTAAATTTGTTTAAGATTATCTTGGTCAGGAAATTTTTACCACAAACTTTATATCACTGATAAATCCTCGTGTGTAAATGAAGGTTTACATCAGTAATTGGCTTATTTTCTGAAGTCCATTTTTTGATATCTTCCTGTAATCTATTCAGGTTCTCAGGACGTACCATGTTTTACGACGGGACATCCTAGATTCCTGTGTTCAGTCTCGCTATAATTTGTACCTTACCGTGTTACTTCTGCTGATGTGGATGACAGCCGCAAACTTACCTCCACTGATTGTCTGGCTTCGAAATATACAGTGAGTTTATACCCCACAAGTGTGCAATGATGTTCTTAAATAAGCTGAAAGGGACTATTTGTGGTGTGGATCATAAGACCCCGAAAATTACTTTAACCGAAAAAAAAAAAAAATTAAGTGAAGATTGTCATAATTTGATGAAGAATGTATGCAGAACTTTCTTATGTATTTTATTTGTGGTAACTTTATGATACGAAATCAGAAATGTTTTATACGGAGCTTATTATGGTATGGTGATCATGTCCATCCATCCTGCTACGTTTTGGCTCAGTAACTTAAATACTATGCAACCAAGAATCATCAAACTTTTTCTGCTGATGCATCTTGGGTAGAGAGTGGATCACACTTCAGAATTAGGTCACTGTGATTTAGCCAAATATGGCAAAATCCTGTCCAACTTATAACCGGACAATTATTTGGTCAAGAATTATCAAACTTAGTCAGTTAATGCATCGCAAGAAGGTGTGTTGCAACCTAAATTAAGGTCACTGTGACCTATAATTAAGATGATATGGCCATATATTTGTGCTCATGTGATATGAGTCCTAGAATCAACAAACTTTGTCAATTTGTGCATCTGTATAGAAATGTAAATTGTAGCTTAAAATCAGGTCATTAAAACTTTTAAAGTATTTTTTAAAAAAAAAATATGTTTTAAGGGAGGTAATCCCTATATATGTTGGAGAGTAATGCACTAACTCTTTTTCAATAATTATTACATCAAGAAATGCACTTTTTTTTTTCGTGAAATGTAGCTACATAACAATTAATATGAATACTTATTTTGTTTCCAACAATGATATATGCAGTATTGTATTACAAAATTTGCAAAGACTTAACAAGCACATCACAGAACTGAGGAAATTCACAGGAATGATCATCTTAGCTGATGGTGTTTTAAGCAGTTTAATCTGTCTGTACAGTTAAGATTTTATTAGCCCCTTGGGAGTACGCCTTGGTGTTTCAGAATTCAGCTAGAGATTCAAAAATCATCTTGTTAAGAGCTAAATTACATCTGTCCAGTTAAAAATTAATTAACGAGTATAATGTAAGAGGGCTGTGGAAATAATTTGTCTTTCCTCTAGTTATGGGGCATTTCTTTGTACAACCCAAAATATGTGAAAGAAATGAACTAATTGTAGGTAATAAAATAAAAATATGTTTTGGAATATTTCTATAGTTATTTGAACAATTCAAGTGACAAGTCATTTGCAATGTGCAATAGACACATTACAAGGAATAATCTCGATTTTACCTCTGACTTAAAAGCAAAGATATTGGTGTAATCTTTGCACCAATTAAGGGTGATGTGATTTTGTGTCATGCACTTTTATCTGTTTATGATAAGTAAACATCAGAGAGACATATCATGTCCTATAGCGGCACACTTTATTTTAAATAATGAAATAAAACAGATCACTAACACATCAAGAGAATGCACTGTTAAGTTTATTTGGTCAAATAAATTTATCGTGCACTCTCATGATGTGTTGGTGATTTGTTTGATTTCTTCAAGTTTATACTTTGGATCAAGGTCTTTTTGAGTACCACGTGGTATCCACTTACGGGAATCTTTGCATTTTAAACCTTAAGGCGTTGGTCTTCAGTTTTGACTTTGTTTGTTTTTAAATAATGACACACTTTCACATCATTTTCCTCTCCACACATATAGGGCAACTTTGCAAATAAAAAATCATATCATTTTCCTACATTTGCATCTCTCAAAGTCATTAGTAGAACTATCATTCTTGTTCACAAAAGTTGCTCCATGTAAATGAAATAAATTAAAAAAAAAAAAAAACAAGCGCCTAATCATTTAGATAAATTTTAATGGCAAATTGCAAAAAATGATGGTAAATATTATAGTTTGGTCACATTAATATTGACGCTTAAAAATAATATGTTTTCGAATTTCTTGAATTTTTATATTTCTGAGAGGCTAAATTAATCCCATCCCTTTGATAATTAATCCTTTTTATGCACAGGTACATACTTCTTAAAATCATGTAGGTAATTTAAGATGGAGACAAACTTGCAGGTTAAAAATATATTTAAATATGTTATCATGATATATGTAACATTAAGAAGGACAAGTTTTGTAAGTTAAGTAAGTCTTGTTAGAAATAGTCTTATTGCTTTACAGTGAAAAAAAATCACATAATTGAAAATCACACACAGCTATTAAACAACATGCTAAATATTCAACATGTATGTGAAGTTTTTGCAACATCAGCCAGAACACGGAAGTTGTGACAGATTCAAGCTTATAATATTTTGACCATTTTTTTTTCTTTTTGTAGGTCAACACTAATAAAATTGTACAGATTTGACAAAAACCATTCAGATTCTGTTTTTAAAAAGAATATCATTATGGATATGTTTACAAGAATTCTTGCCCAGATATACACAGTGTGTAAATTTTTTCAGTGTAGTTTGTGATGTCCGTATTATTCAGAATGCAGATTCCTTACTGGAACCGACTGGAAAGGGGGACAAACATACCTGTTTAGATATTTATTTTTTTTTTGTAGGTATTTTATCACACTACACAACGATCCTAGCTGCCTGACAGCCCTACTATGTATCCCAGCAGTAGGAGCTTTGTTTATATGTGATGACCCTCTCTCTGGAAGGTAAAATTTTCATCATCTTGTCTGCATGATTTCTGTCTTGGCGTAAAATCACCAAATGAAATTAAATGCAATTATATACATCCACATGGAAGTGCAACTGACTGCGAGTTTCTGAGGATGGTCTATTGCTAAATTGTCATCTCAAAGTAAGGACAGTGTTATCCTAAATACAGTTTAACTTCAGTATCTCAAACAACAGTATCTCAGATATCATGGATATGTTGAAGTGATTTGGAAGTCCCAACCACTTATTCTTTAAGTATTTTACTCTCAATATCTTGAATTCTCAGATATATCGAAGTTTTTTCACCATTCCATCGAGTTTGAGATAACAAGATTTGACTGCAAACATTGAATGGTTTTTCCTTCATGGCCTCAGTATACAATAGGTAGTCAGGATTTTATTATATGTGTTTGATGTGTTGCATTCCTGTTTGTTGTGTTGTATATTTCAGAGACCACTACTTTTCATCCTGTGTAGGTGTGTACATTTCCACAGTTCTACTGTTGTTACATGGGATCCTCTCTATCTACAGAATGTCTTACATTATCACATTTGTACTGATCCTGATTGCCTTGCCTCAGGTTGTGAGCAAAATAAAATCCACCCACCAACAGAAAGATAAAGATATGTAGAGAATTTAAGATGTTCTTGTAAGTTTCAAGAAAGCATATTATTAACAGACTAGATATATATTATATATATTAGAGTGATTTTGTTGAAGAATCAAAACAGCATTACAGAATCAAGTACTTTTTGTGTATGTTTATGATTTCTATCACAATTGAGAGAGAGAGAGAGAGAGAGAGAGTTAATCCCCACACTAATCATATCAAATTGAAGCATTTCATTCTAAAGTAGACCTTTTTTCATTGTGTTGTCACTGGTTATAAAGCAATTTTAGTATTTTTACATTCCATTTTTGATAGTCTTTGGTTTACCACATCAAATGTGGATTGATGGATTTTATGTTTCATGTGACCAAAGGTGCAATATGTGATATTTTTTGACTTGCAGACAAACTGTTGACAGAAATTCCAAATGGTGTCATTAAATTTGTAAAAAAGAACTTGTCTCTTTCCTCTTTTTTGTACTTTCACTTTTGAAGATAAACAAGGTATATGTACTACCAGGTATATTCATGCCCAAAATACATTCACCATCCACCAATCATAATCCGCCAGTCACCATCCACTATTACCATCCACCAATCATAATCCACCACCATCCACTATTACCATCCACCAATCATAATTCACCACCATCCGCTATTACCATCCACCAATCAGAATCCACAATGCCTTTGGAATTGCAATCAGTTGATACCATTTCAATATCAAGAAAGGAGCATTTATGTAAAATATTGGTCAGGGTTTTCCTCAAATATAAAATAAGTCCAAAATAATTCAGTGATCAGAAGATTTAGAAGCCATCATGAAATTCCTATTTCATCAAATCAATCACGTTTCTTCAAGGAGTAAGAGATGTAGAAGTCATCACAATTGATGACAGGGCATGCTGTTGCTACGGAAAAGAAATGAATATAGCACAGACAGTAAGCTGGTCATTTCGAAATTCCATAGATATTAAAAGATGTTATACTTTTGGCAAAACATGAATGTATTTATGTCTAGAAGATACAGACTGTGCATTTGGACACTTGATGGTCTTAAACATGGGTGTTATGTGTCACGTTAAATACACTACCATACTCTAGGACTTCATTCACTGTATGGTGTTTCTAGAGAATGTCGGGGGGGGGGGGGGGGGGGGGGGGGGGGGGGGGGCAGTTTGTAAATTGATAGGTGAGTAGAATCCTGTAATAATCTGAGAGACAGGTTTCATCAATATCTGTAGGCATGGACTCTACTTCATTCACTGTATGGTGTTATAAGAGCATGTCTTCTCATACATTTGGGGGGAAAATATAGTTTGTTAATTGATAAGTATTTGTAGACATCGGAGCACCATGTATGATATGGACCTAGTTTGGCCCTTGAATGACTAGTCATTTTTTTAACCCAAGGGTATTCAATATGGATGTAATATATGGACTTGTATGTTATTGAGAAGAAAAAAAATGCTGTTGATCCTAAATTGAAGGACTTTCCACAACAATAAAGCTGGTGTGCAACAAATGAAGTAATAAAATACCTTGTAATATTCTTGAGGAAAAAGAAAAAAAAATCTGGAGTTTTACTTTGTAACAAATTTTATTGCCCGATATATACACCCTCAACAAAAAATAAATAAAAACAAAAACATGCAGAATCCTGCAATAATCTGAAAGACAAGTTTTTTATTGGCATCATGACACCATGTAAGGAAGAAGAAAAAAACAAATCTGGGGTTTTAATTTGCAACAAATTTTATTGCCTGATATATAAACCCTCAACAAAAATGAATATAAACAAAAACATTAATAGGTGAACAACTTTTGTTGGAATATTAAACAAACTGTACAATTATGAACAGTAACTATTTTGAGAGTGTATAATTGGAAGATCTACAGGCATATTGGGTTCAGATCATATTTCATGAGGTGGCACTTGCCAGTCTTTATACAGACATCAGTACAAACATCAACAAATAAGCAGAACATTCTATTATCTGAATAATATTCATATAATAATCATATTATGATACTGGAAAATTACTATTTCATGATATAAAAATTTTTTGGTTTGAAAACATTCAACAAACTGAGTATTGGATTTTGATTTCACAGTTAGTTTTGTTATTCTTCTGTGGATTTTGGGGGGGGGGGGGGGGGATTGTGGGTATAGTAAAACATGCAAATAATGAAATCACACTTATTGTGAAGTGATATTTATTCCCCTATTATGAAAAGAAAATAAGGAAAATTTTACTGGATATAACAAAGTTTAGTTCTAACAAACTGTTTTTGGCAGGAAGTAAAGGTTTGCTTTAACTATGTTTTACTGTATATTCATCCAAAATCAAAACATTATATCCCTATGAAAATTACCATTAGTCATTATACAGTATACAATAAAATGAATATTTTTTGTTTTTGTAAATGTCTTGAGTAATTCTGGGGTTTTTTTAAAAATGTATGAATTGTGTTCCTTCCAACACAAACTGCAATAATCATCCCTACATAAACACTGTGCTTCTCATAATCATCATGCTCAAATTATTGAAAATTCATTGACTTCTTCAGTATGTATAAGGTGTGTTTATATGGTGTATTTATACAGTATGGTGTGTCTATACATGTGTACAGTGTCTATATGTGTGTATAATGTGTCTATATGTGTGTGTACAGTGTGTCTATGTGTGTGTGTGTACAGTGTGTCTATATGTGTGTATAATGTGTGTACAGTGTGTCTATATATGTGTCTATGTGAGTGTATACAGTTTGTCTATATGTGTGTATAATGTGTCTATATGTATGTACAGTGTGTCTATATGAGTGTATTTGGTTTGTCTATACAAGGTATACTTCAATTCTTTTGCAACATTCCACCTAAATATATTTGATATGACAATGTCATGTGTTAATCTATGCATTTTTTTCCTTTTATTTCTAAGCATGGTAAATATTTTGTAAGTGTATGGTGCCAGAGAAACATGCCTATACACTTTATGAACAACCTTCTTGTCGTACAAGTGTACTAAATACTGCAATATACAGAGTGAAAAATTTGTCAAAAAACCTTAATGCCCAAAATAAAAAAAAATCATCACTTGACATTTCTGTCAATATTATTTGTTTTCATACAAGAATCTTGTGAACTACACTAGTACAAGTATGCTCTACATTTATTCATAATTTCATTCTGCACTTTGTGAATAGAGAGAAAAAAAATGGTGAAAATAAAGGTAAATATTGACCAAAAAATGATTAAAATACAGGTAAATAATAATTACATTTGTTCACATCAACATAATCAATCAACTTTCATTCTGAAGATTTATAAGAATATATTGTCAATATTTCTCAAACTTATGAATAATAACTATATGCTTTCCACACATGATACTTCACATGAGAAATGTATAATAATAATTATCTATATATATATATATATATATATATATATACAACAATAAGTAACAAGTTCTCTTTCAGAGGAATGATTGTATCTTTCATTTTATACTTGCAAGGTCCTTTATTTCATTTTATTTGAGCTAGAAATGGAAGAGCTTTTATAGTCAAAAACAAATGAAAATAAAATTTCCACAAGTTCACAGAATTACCCGTATATAAGAAATGACACTAAAGAATAATCAGTTAATAGCAAAGCTTTAACATACCATTTCTATATTGCACAGAACTAGCTGATATTTAAACAAAATGTTTGTGAAACATGAATTTCCCGAGTAACAGCACAGCCTATGGCAGCCAGTTTCTGTTATCATAGATAAAATCCCCATCATAAGAATTACTCACACTAAATATCTAACTAATCTTTTATTAACTACACACTAGTACTTGCCATAAATCTACAAATTTTTGCATGGATTTATTTTTGCAACACTGGGTCAAATTGTTATCTATGTACCTACTAGTAGTTACTAAGCTCTGTCTCATAAAGCTACAAAGGTATTGGTCAATGTCAGTTTTTCAACAAGTCCTTCAACCCCCCCCCCCCCCCCCTTTTCATGTAATAATGGTATATGACTTGTAATTACACTTAGAATTTTCATTCACCTCTCACCTGTAACATGATAATATTGCTTAAACTAATCTTTAAGGGCAATGTCAAGGACATGTTTGTCAAATATGCCAACATTCTGAAACTTCAGGAAGACTTTGCCCCAAAGAATGCATCCACTTACAACAAGCCTTCTCATGTATAACTCAAGAGTTACAAGCAAATACAAAACTATTTTCACAGACAGACAGATGTGGCAAAAACTACATTCTGGGGGCATAAAAATGACACTGCATTTACAGTAAAACAGCTGAAGACATGGTACCTACAGTTTATATCATTGATAATGCACGCTTTACATATAAATCGGAGAATGACGATTCCTGTACACCTACATATCTTACACTGGTTGATATTTATTACATGTCTACTTTTTTGTACATTTGGGGAAAAGTGTTATAAGGAATGTAAAGTTTAATACACTAATTGCAATAAAAAACTGCTTAAATATTTGGAAGCAAAATACAGATGCACCATTACGCAAAAAATATTTATAATGCACTAATAAATAACGGAATACATTTACATAATATATATTATATATATATATATATATATATGAATATAACAATAAACCTCAACCATTGCAGTGAAAAAATTAACAAAAATAGAAAACTGTAAAAATATATACTTTGGAGGGGGGGACACTTTCAAACATTTTGTTCACTACTTCAAACATCTGTTCACAACAGCAAATGCGTTCTTTCAAATCCTTGAGCTGAAAATGCATTTTGAAAATTGCAATTACTAGTCAAAACAGATATTAAAGATGAGCATCATGATATACCATAATGTATTTGATTATCTATCAGAACCAAAAATTATCTATCAGAACCAAACATTATCTATCAGAACCAGAAATTATCAATCTGAATCAGAAATTATCTATCAGAACCAAAAATTATCTATCAGAACCAAAAATTATCTATCAGAACCAGAAATTTCATTAAAAGAGATGTAATACAATGGAATTCTACAAAGATATAATATGACACAATTATAATTAGATACAGATATAATGGGTCACACTGCTCACCTGATCAGTCACATTTTCTCAATGATGTAAAACATCATTCCCAATAATGGGTAAAGTGTGGGGGTGTTGCCATATCAATTTGACATTTTTTACCTTTGTTTTCTGCAGAATTTTGTAAAATAATATCCTACACTTATTCCTATGTAAAACTTTCCTTCCAACTTTTACCCCTGTCCTAACCCTAGGAATCACAGTGTAGTCCTTCCCACTTTTACCTCCCGTCCTAACCCCAAAGTATCACAGAGTATGTCTTTCCCACTTTTACCCCCATCCTAACTCTAGGAATTACAGTGTATAAACAACCTTTTTTCTACACTAAGTGGGAACACACTTCATTTTGACATATCCTACCATTGTGGTTTTTTAATGGCTTTTCCATGATATTCTTATAAAACTTCTAGCCCCTCTTGTGGTTTCACCAATGTCCAATACCCAGTAATGCGAGTCTTCATCATAAAATTTCAAATGTATGTAAAAGTAGATACTGCAGTACAAACTTAAGCCCTCAATATGGCTCCTTTGCCCAACTTGACAAGGATGCTTTATGGCTAGTTCAGTGGAAATTCACCCAGTTATTCTTGAGAAGATGAAAATGTGAAGAGTGTGTGCAATATACAAACATGAATATAGCTGCAAGACAAAGTTGTATGTATGTGTTTGCATATTGCACACACTCTGATTTAGCGGAGACAAAACATAACTCATAAATGAAGAGTTTGTGCAATGCACAAACACATACATGTAGATGCAAGACAAAGCTTGGTCAGAAACTTGAGCCTTCGAATTGGGTAGCTTAAAATCCATGAATTTGAAACTGTGTAAAGAGATTTAAACAAAACACCATGGAATAACCAGAGGCAAATTTCCAGCTTATACAGTATGTATATTGCATACTAATCAATTTCAATCTGTATACAGTATGTATAATGCATACTAATCGATTTCAATCTGTCTACAGTATGTATAATGCATACTAATCGATTTCAATCTGTCTACAGTATGTATATTGCATACTAATCAATTTCAATCTGTATACAGTATGTATAATGCATACTAATCGATTTCAATCTGTATACAGTATTTATATTGCATACTAATCGATTTCAATCTGTATACAGTATGTATATTGCATACTAATCGATTTCAATCTGTATACAGTATGTATAATGCATACTAATCGATTTCAATCTGTATACAGTATGTACAATGCATACTAATTGTAAACATAAAATAATTGATACTGTATCTGATTCTAAAAATCAAAAGAACTTACCAATAGCACAGAGTGCAAATCGAGCCTAGAAAAAAAAGAAATCCTGGTTTACTTTCTTCACTTTCCATGATTAAGACAATATGTGAAAAACTGGTAATGATGTAGAAATGATCTTGACGTCCTACTGATATTTTTACCTCTTCATTTGTCTTCATTTCAAACACGTAACAGTTGAACTTTTTGGCTAGACTGCATGACGTCTCCCTGTGTAATATATTTGAACATATGAAAACTAAGTCACAGAGATTAAATTTCAAATCCCTACTGAATATTTCCAGCCTTACCCTGCAATGTAAGCTATATGTTGGAGTTGATCTGTTCTCCGTCCACAAGCAGATATCTCTGTGTACGCATGTTGCAGTAGAGTCTGAAATATACAAAGCATCACAAAGACATTGATTAATACATCTTTGCTAGTGGAGGATTCCAAATATCTCTCTCCTCTTTATATCAGAACCCTTGATGAACAGAATTGAAGTACAGGTTCTTTCTCATGTTATACATTTTTCTTTTCACTGTAACAAATTTCATGATTGTAAACATTTTCTTTCACTTGGTAATCCATTAAAGAGACACTACAGCTCATTTTGTGCAAAAATCATACAGTGACAATTTTCCCAGAGCTTTCTCAAATTTCAAAGTTGAAAGTGTAAACTTTGTGAATATAACATTTCTAAAGTTGAAAATTCTGATTTAAATGCAAAAATTAATACTTTTTAAAGGCCCTTTAAAAAGTACATTGAAACTCCTCAGTTCGGTCTGTAGACACATGCACAATTGGTAAACAATGCAGCATGTTGTCTACTGGGAAAAAGCATACAAAGGGTAAACCTAGAATTTTGACAGATTATGCAAGAAAAGGGGTTAAAATAGATACAGATCGATTCATATGGATAAGAATAAATTTTACGTGGGGATCAGTAACCAAAAGCTAGAAGTCACATAAGCAGAGCTCTAAAAGTAAATGCTATTTTTATCAGACACATCGCGTATTAATATAAAAACATTGTTTGGTCAATAGGGACATGGACATTTTCTGTTAGAATAATGATTTACAATTACTTAATTATAAGAAGCAGGGAATAATTCCATTCTTAAAAAGCTAGTGTGGACCCCTTTTAAGGGTATTTAAATAAGTTTCTACACAACAGGTTTGCTTGTAATTCTAAATTACATGATGTAATGTCTTAGTCATCGTGAAGTGACGAATTCCAGATGACCTTCAAAGCACCGTTGAGAGCAAATGGATGCATAAAACTCGATATAAACTGTCAATATCGATATGATTTTATCGATACACGTTTTAAAAAACAGTTAATTAAAATGTGGAAAATGAGCTGTACTGTCTCTTTAAACAATTCTTGGATGACAATATTCAAAAAAAGCAGACAGTGTCTCTGGAAAAATTTGCTGTAAGTTTCATGAAAATAGTAAATACCTTGAATGTTTACTGGCTGTGTGTACTAACACATGACTTTTGTGTGTACTAATACATGACTTGTGTGTACTAATACATGACTTTTGTGTGTACTAATAAATGACTTGTGTGTACTAATACATGAATTTTGTGTGTACTAATAAATGACTTGTGTGTACTAATACATGACTTTTGTGTGTACTAATACCTGACTTGTGTGTACTAATACATGACTTTTGTGTGTACTAATACATGACTTGTGTGTACTAATACATGACTTGTGTGTACTAATACATGACTTGTGTGTACTAATACATGACTTGTGTGTACTAATACATGACATTTGTGTGTACTAATACATGACTTGTGTGTACTAATACATGACTTGTGTGTACTAATACATGACTTTTGTTTGTACTAATACATGACTTTTGTGTACTAATACATGACTTTTGTGTGTACTAATACATGACTTTTGTGTACTAATACATGACTTTTGTACCTGTATACATACCTTATCATCTTTGATGTCAATGACCAACACTTCTTTCTCTGTCAACTCTATCCTTACAGGCTAACAAGAAAAATTACTAAATTAACTCAAGAAAGATAACTCTTTGTGAGGTAAAAAGATTCTTTTACATAAAACTGAAATCCACTTGGGAAGAGGGTTTTATTTTCGTAATAGGGGTAGTGGGTGGGGGTTGACATTTCTATTGGTCATGGTGGTGAGCTGCTAAAATGAATGTTGTGTTTCTCTCTTCCAGTTTGATTTAAATGGAACAGCCCTACCAGTTTCAAGCAGGAAATTCATTTTAACTGCAGCCGTTTCTACTAATCTCTTCTTGTACAATTCCTTTACCTGGTAGAACAATTCCTAAATATTTTATACTTAAAAGCTTTCTGATGCAGTAGTTACCACTCTCTGAGTGTGATTCCTCAGTACTCCTAGAACAGAATCTTCAATCCTGACCACTCTTCCATCCTACCAACAAAATTGTACTCGCATGATACAGACAGAAACCATACACCCAACACATGTTTGACAGCTGCTGAGCTATTTTAAAACTGAACTGATTCTTTCTTACTCCTTTTCTCTGAAATTTCTTATTATCATAGCGTTAACACTATACCACATTGGAAGCCTAGGTAGTTCTGTAGTAGAAATCCATATGTGGTTGGTTTTTTTGTTTGTGTGTTTGTTTGTTTGTTTTATTGTTAATAACTTCCATGTAATTAGATGTTTTAATAAATTCCACTTACTATTCCGAGGGAAACATAGCCCAGGTAATGAGCCTCATGTGCTGCTCTGGAAAGAGAGGATACTCTGAGAAAACTCCACACTAGCAGTACAGCATCAGAATTAACAACACTTCTGATATTACAACATAAAAACATCAGAAACTACAGTATAAAATGTGTACTATCAAATTCCACACGAATAGCCAAAAGAACCAAAATGTAACTGGGAATCTGACAATGGTCCTATGGCTCAACCACATGTATGTATATTGTTCAAATCCTATATATGTACATTTCAAAAATTGTGTATAAAAACATTGAAGGTTTTAGTTTGAACAAAATGATGACCAAAAGAGAAGTGTGAAAACATCTGAAAGAGACAGACGTGACCGTCTTGTCTATTGACTTCTTCAGTGTATTTCTACAAAGGTTAACAATAGTGCTGTTTAACTAATCACTCATTTTTTTATACTCACCCTCCCTCAGATCCATGGACGGGGATTTCCTCAGCCTCCTCCTCATTGAGGATGGTGTGCGGTGGTTTCTTGTAGCCGTTACTGGTGCTCTTTTTAACTTGCAGCAGTTCGTCGGCAGTGGCGATGTCAATGTCAGCATCCTCTATCAGGTGTTGTATAGGTTTGTACAAATTGCCCTGACTATCATATCCCTACACAACCAAAACTGATCATTACATCAAGTAGTTTCAGAATATTTCATTAAACATCAATTTTCATTGTTTTTCTGGTTCAGCACAACCACAAGATCAAGCAGACATATATAACACTTGCCTCTGGATCATGTCATTCAAAAGTGCAGAATTTATATACAAGGAATACAAAAAAAAATAACGCTTTGTGAATCAACATACCATTGAAATTCATCAAAGCCAAGAAATTTGATGTCAATAAATATTTATAAAACAACTAATGGTGATTTCTTAGAACTTTGTTACAGTAAAAACAACAGTAATGGTGAATTCTTGTTACAGTAATTCTGGTAAACATTCACACTATAATCACATGACCTTACTGTATCTATAGTAAACACTCAAACCTTGATCACATGAATATGCACTGGAAGACCCTTGTATCTTTGCAGGATATTGTGAACCTGAAAACATATTCATATCGCATCAAATTCATATCACACTAGCATGTACTATCACATCATACTTTACATTTTTATTAAATGATCAGGAATTTCGAAGCCCTCTGATTGGTCCAGAGGATCTTTTCTGCTCTGTACCTCAGAATGAGTTCACCTCAATATTAACTTTGGGAGGTTTATTTGGGATTTCCCTCTTGATCAACCATTGATTGATGACAATTTTATCAATTAATCATATTGCACATTTCAAAGCATGCAGAGTATCAAAGTCAATGCCATTAATGGCTTTACCAAACTTTATTGATTTTTGTCAAATTGGTCATCAAATCACTATCAACTACAGTGTAAAACTGTGAATACAGTTGCAACCGGAAGGGAAAAAATGCAACTGATCAGACAAGGACTTGTACCCAAGCAGGCCCCCTGAATCTCTAGTCAGGTGCTCTACCAATTGACCTATCTGGCCACCAGCCAATGCACAATGTTTTACTTGTTGACAGAATAAAAAGAAATTGTAAAAACTGTTGTAAAATTCCTGGCCATTTAATAAAGCAGTTACTGATTTTTGATGAGGTCTGCTTGTCACTATACCTGGTTAGATATTGATTGACATCTGCATCAAAAGTCAATAATTGTATATATCTCACATCATATCATAATATATGATAATATAATTTAATTATATGAAATAGAAATATTTCAAATATTATACACAACCATCAATTAAATCAGTCAAATTTTATACTTAATATATTTCCATGGAAAGAAACTTACAGCAGACATTTTGTTTCCTCTAAGTGCCTCACCATGAAGCTCATCTATGACATCCCCTGCATGGATTTTGTCCTGTCAGAGAAGAATGTGCAACTTTCATAAAATTTACAAGCATGTATACATGCATATATAATGTAACTGGTAACTTACTACTGGTACACATAACAGTGTACAATTGGTACACATAACTTACAACTGGTCCTGTAACAATTTGTACATGTAACTTGCATACAACTGGTACATGATGAAACACACAATGTGTATATGTAACTCACATACAACTGATACATGATGAAACACACAATGTGTACATGTAACTCACATACAACTGGTACATGATGAAACACACAATGTGTACATGTAACTCGCATACAACTGATACATGATGAAACACACAATGTGTACATGTAACTCACATACAACTGGTACATGATGTAACACACAATGTGTATATGTAACTCACATACAACTGATACATGATGAAACACACAATGTGTACATGTAACTCGCATACAACTGATACATGATGAAACACACAATGTGTACATGTAACTCACATACAACTGATACATGATGTAACACACAATGTGTACATGTAACTTGCATACAACTGGTACATGATGTAACACAAAATGTGTACATGTAACTCACATACAACTGATACATGATGTAACACACAATGTGTACATGTAACTCGCATACAACTGATACATGATGTAACACACAATGTGTACATGTAACTCACATACAACTGGTACATGATGAAACACAAAATGTGTACATGTAACTCACATACAACTGGTACATGATGTAACACACAATGTGTATATGTAACTCACATACAACTGATACATGATGTAACACACAATGTGTATATGTAACTCACATACAACTGATACATGATGAAACACACAATGTGTACATGTAACTCACATACAACTGGTACACGATGTAACACACAATGTGTATATGTAACTCACATACAACTGATACATGATGAAACACACAATGTGTACATGTAACTCGCATACAACTGATACATGATGAAACACACAATGTGTACATGTAACTCACATACAACTGATACATGATGTAACACACAATGTGTACATGTAACTCACATACAACTGGTACATGATGAAACACACAATGTGTACATGTAACTCACATACAATGGTACACATAACTTACAACTAGTACATGTAACTTATACACAAATGGTATATGTAATTAAATACAACTGGTACACATGATCTATATAGAACTGGTACACATAACTTGCATCCAATGTTACATGTAACTTTATAACCACGTGTATGTGATCATGTACACAGACATCCTGTGATAGTGACTTACATTTTCTTCTCCTACACTTCCTGGTTCCACAGCTTTTACCAACAAAAACCCATTGATATATCTATCAAAAGAAAATCACATATAAATCTTGCACAATGGCAGGTTGTATGCATTTTAAATGTCTTATTTTTTTTTTCTTTGTTTCTTTGTTTTTTGGTTTTTTTTAAAAACTTACTGCACATGGAGCCCAAGGTTATCACAAGGTACCAGTTCATATTGTTTATAAATCTGAAATCATAAATGAAAAATGTATACTTACAGAAATTACATAAAGCAATCATAATTCAATGTTGAAAATACAGACTTACTGGTAAGTTATACAGACTTACTGGTAAGTTCCAGGTTCTGTCTAGGAAACTTGCATTCTGGAAAAGTATGAATTCTGACTCAATATATAAATCATACCACATCATTTTTAATTTGCAGTGTGCTACCATTCAAACAGAAAAATTTCCAAGTGTTCTGGTATTACACTGGTCTACATAAAACATTGGTTGGTTCTGTTTGTGCAAGCACTAGCCCTCAATCAAATTTGTTTTGAAATTCCCTTTTTTTTTTTTGACTGAGCCATAAAAATAAAAATGTCCATTCTCAAAAATTGCTGTTATTTCTGCTCTAAAATCATTTGTATTTTTCCATACAGATCTTATTCTTGAGTAATTTGATTCTAATTTTTGTACTTCCTCCATCAAAAATTCAGCAGAAGCAATTTTCTCATTTGATAGGATTCATTTTTACACTTCTTCCCCCTGAAATAAAATATTTTTCCTACACCCATTGGTCACAATGGTGCATCAGAAGGGGATCTACACAGGAAATTTAATTAAGATCCTACGTAAATAACTTACATGAATTCTTAACTGGAAATGTGCTTCTGTCAGCTCAAATAAAAGAGACTGAAGGATTTCTGTAAACAATACGTGATCCATATGAAATGCCATAATCAATACAATATATTCTATACACAGTATATACTTGTACTCAATTCTACTAAAGATTACTGGCATTAAATACCAATAATACACAAACATTATACATATACTTACGATTATTTTTATATATTTCAAAAATAAAATTTAATGAGCTTCATGAAAAGTATGCCAGCATGAAGCATTATTGTTCATAGCCTCATGTATTTTCCAAAAATGAAATTGTTTTTTATCATTATACTCTACTTTCATTTCTGTCAGAATTCCCACCAATTAAAATAGACATACTACATTTGATTTTAAGATTCATATATGCATTGTATACAACTGCAACACATTCATGAGGAAATCGCTGTAAAGATATCAAAGGCAAACATCGAAGGAAATTGGAAGGGGGGGTTGGGTTAAGATGTTCAAATTCAAATTTTATCAATTAATAAAAAAGAGGTAAAAACCTATTAAAGTGGATAGTTTTCTAAATCAGACAAAATAGATTATGAGGCTCTCCCTCAACACACACCTGCAAGAATTTCATTCCCAAGAATGCTGTCATTTTCATAATACACTTCCTGTAATCAAAGTATAAAAATAGATTAACATTTTCACACAACCAATCTAAATGCACAGTTCAATCAGTTACATGTACAATATATTATGCATAATATACTGCTCATCAATGAAAATTATTAGAAAAATTACAGTAAAACATGGTTATAGAGAACCTCCAGGGCCACTAAATAACAGTTTATTAAAACCAAACTTCATTATACAGTAAAACAAGATTATAGAGAACCTCCAGGGTCACTAAATAACAGTTTATTACAACCAAACTTCATTATACAGTAAAACAAGGTTATAGAGAACATCCAGGGCCACTAAATAACAGTTTATTAAAACCAAACTTCATTATACAGTAAAACAAGGTTATAGAGAACCTCCAGGGCCACTAAATAACAGTTTATTATAACCAAACTTCATTATACAGTAAAACAAGGTTATAGAGAACCTCCAAGGCACTAAATAACAGTTTATTATAACCAAACTTCATTATACAGTAAAACAAGGCTATAGAGAACCTCCAGGGCCACTAAATAACAGTTTATTACAACCAAACTTCATTATACAGTAAAACAAGGTTATAGAGAACCTCCAGGGTCACTAAATAACAGTTTATTACAACCAAACTTCATTATACAGTAAAACAAGATTATAGAGAACCTCCAGGGCCACTAAATAACAGTTTATTATAACCAAACTTCATTATACAGTAAAACAAGGTTATAGAGAACCTCCAGGGCCACTAAATAACAGTTTATTATAACCAAACTTCATTATACAGTAAAACAAGGTTATAGAGAACCTCCAGGGTCACTAAATAACAGTTTATTAAAACCAAACTTCATTATACAGTAAAACAAGGTTATAGAGAACCTCCAGGGCCACTAAATAACAGTTTATTATAACCAAACTTCATTATACAGTAAAACAAGGTTATAGAGAACCTCCAGGGCACTAAATAACAATTTATTATAACCAAACTTCATTATACAGTAAAACAAGGCTATAGAGAACCTCCAGGGCCACTAAATAACAGTTTATTAAAACCAAACTTCATTATACAGTAAAACAAGGTTATAGAGAACCTCCAGGGTCACTAAATAACAGTTTATTACAACCAAACTTCATTATACAGTAAAACAAGGTTATAGAGAACATCCAGGGCCACTAAATAACAGTTTATTATAACCAAACTTCATTATACAGTAAAACAAGGTTAAAGAGAACCTCCAGGGCCACTAAATAACAGTTTATTATAACCAAACTTCATTATACAGTAAAACAAGGTTATAGAGAACCTCCAGGGCCACTAAATAACAGTTTATTATAACCAAACTTCATTATACAGTAAAACAAGGTTATAGAGAACCTCCAGGGCCACTAAATAACAGTTTATTATAACCAAACTTCATTATACAGTAAAACAAGGCTATAGAGAACCTCCAGGGCACTAAATAACAGTTTATTATAACCAAACTTCATTATACAGTAAACCAAGGCTATAGAGAACCTCCAGACCACTAAATAACAGTTTATTATAACCAAACTTCATTATACAGTAAAACAAGGCTATAGAGAACCTCCAGGGCACTAAATAACAGTTTATTATAACCAAACTTCATTATACAGTAAACCAAGGCTATAGAGAACCTCCAGGGCCACTAAATAACAGTTTATTATAACCAAACTTCATTATACAGTAAACCAAGGCTATAGAGAACCTCCAGACCACTAAATAACAGTTTATTATAACCAAACTTCATTATACAGTAAAACAAGGCTATAGAGAACCTCCAGGGCCACTAAATAACAGTTTATTATAACCAAACTTCATTATACAGTAAACCAAGGCTATAGAGAACCTCCAGGGCCACTAAATAACAGTTTATTAAAACCAAACTTCATTATACAGTAAAACAAGGTTATAGAGAACCTCCAGGGCCACTAAATAACAGTTTATTAAAACCAAACTTCATTATACAGTAAAACAAGGTTATAGAGAACCTCCAGGGCCACTAAATAACAGTTTATTATAACCAAACTTCATTATACAGTAAAACAAGGTTATAGAGAACCTCCAGGGCCACTAAATAACAGTTTATTATAACCAAACTTCATTATACAGTAAAACAAGGTTATAGAGAACCTCCAGGGCCACTAAATAACAGTTTATTATAACCAAACTTCATTATACAGTAAACCAAGGCTATAGAGAACCTCCAGGGCCACTAAATAACAGTTTATTATAACCAAACTTCATTATACAGTAAACCAAGGCTATAGAGAACCTCCAGGGCCACTAAATAACAGTTTATTATAACCAAACTTCATTATACAGTAAAACAAGGTTATAGAGAACCTCCAGGGCCACTAAATAACAGTTTATTATAACCAAACTTCATTATATCAAAACAGTTTTTGCTATTTTCCTCTCATAAAAGAATGAATATTACTTTGTTTGTTATAAGCATGTAAAAATGTTCATTATAAGCATGTTCGTTATAAACATGTTCTACTGTACATCAATACAAGTACTCTCTCACCCTAGCTAACTGTCTGTTTTTAGCTATTATTTGTACTGGTACAGTCAGCACTTTTTTCATTAAAGCAGATCTGATAAATAGTCGCCCTCTTCCTAGGTCAAGTGCTACCTGAAATAACAATAGGTAGGTGATTCACTGAAAGCAATTCATAAAAATAAATTACTAAATCTCTTCTCAATGGTCAGTGGTCAATTTCATGACTTGAATATGAATTGTACGTTGCATATTAGAATCAAGGGTAAAAATCAACTGCACTATACTTTGTGGCACATTATATTCTTTGTTACCACATACTTTGTGGCACATTATATTCTTTGTTGCCACATACTTTGTGCCCCATTATACTTTGGGCTGTGTCAATTTGTTGCCACACTACACTTTGCACCACATTACATTTTGTGCCACTCAATACACTGCGAAACACAGTAAACCATGTCAAGTTACACTTTGTGCCACATTACAGTTTGTGCCACACAATACACTGCAAAACACTGTAAGCCATATCAAGTTACACTTTGTGCCACATTTTGCTTTAATATTTTGCATCATGTTATACGTTGCATCATTTCATACTTTGTGTCACATTACACTGTGTCATATTACACTTTGTGTCATATTATACTTTGTGTCATATTATACTTTTTGTCACATACTCTGTGTCATATTATACTTTGTGTCACATATTTTGTGTCACATTATACTTTTTGTCACATTATACTTTATACTTTGTGCCAAATTAAACTGTGCATTTCATTATTCTAGTCCTTTGACCTTGAGATGCAACAGTTCATGATAAGTGCAATCTAAAAAATATTTTATTGATTGATTCACTAAATATTGTTTAATGTCCCGCTCGAGAATCTTTCACTCATAAGGAGACATCACCATTGCCGGTGAAGGGCTTCAAATTTAGGCCTATGCTCGGCACTTATGGCCTTCGAGCAGGGAGGGATCTTTTACATGCCACACCTGCTGTGACACGGGACCTCGGTTTTTGCGGTTTCATCCGAAAGACCACCCCATTTAGTCACCTCTTACGACAAGCAAGGGGTACTGAGGATCTATTCTAACAACCCGGATCCCCATGAGGTAATATTTTATTGTAAACTAAAAATTCTCCCATAAATTGAATAAGTTCATGGTGTAATATTTGCATTAGGGAATCTATAGTTTTGCTTAGAAGTTGTTAAATAACAAAGATGACTCACCTTCTTTGATTCTTTCACAGTGTCAATAACCATTGAGAGTATTGGGTTGCATCTACAATGATGGAGTGTGCTTATTTTGATGAACACTCTTCAAATTTCTGTTTTCACATTAGATAAAATTCACTTAATTCATGGGGAAAAAAATTCTGATAATTTTTTTACCTTTCTTTTGAGAAAGATGGTAGTTTTGTCACCCATGACCAGAAAAAGTCACTCTTGTCAAAGAATTTGGATTCTTAAACAAAGAAAATTTTAATTTAGTATTATTTCATATGCTAAGGACAACATCTGCACACAGTTACATTTTACAAATGAAATACTTTAATGTTTAATGAAATGGTTAAAAAGAGTCTAATTTTCTCTATCATATCCCCCCTGCAATTTCTCTAGATAATTTCATTTACTTACTTTTGATTCCTTTCTGAAAAATTTCCTCTAGAACACTGCATAATTTTGCCAAGTTTTCATTGTCATCTGTTACAACGATATTCTTTGTTCTAAATTCTAAAACAAATCCTACAAAGAAGGTAAAAATTCTTGAAGATTACAGAAATCTAGTTGAGCCAAATTTGCATGTTAATTGTAATAGTTAGGACTATATGGATTATGGATATCAGTCCGGGTAGCTCAGTGGATAGAGCACCTAACAACTAATGCAGGGGTCCTGGGTTCGATTCTCAGTCCAGTCATAATTTTCCTCCTCTCCTATACTACAGTTTGGTACCACTGACCATCCCTGCACTTCAAGTTGTCTTGCCAGGGGTGAAAAGAATCTAGGTTGTGTGTTTCTGAAAGCGAAGACAAATTAAAGGAGAGAGGAATGCAGTATTAGCAAGTCCGACAACAATGCTCTGTATAGTAACACCAAGCAAGAAGTCACTAAGAGAGATATGTCATACACAGGATGCATACATAGAGGCAGGCATTCTTTCCCCCAACACTGTCCTTATCCGCATTAGATCCTTTGATCCACCCACACTGTGAACCACATGAGCAGGCCAGACGATAAGGTTTAAATTAGATTGTTCCTGACTCTACTGCAACGTTGAATTCCCTGCCACAAGACCTGGTGAACTGCAAATCTCTAGCAACATTCAGACACATGGTACAGGGCATTCCAAATGACGATGTAAGCAACAGACGGTGGGTTTACGTATTTTAAATATTTTAATTCAGCACCTGTCAATGCTGTACATTCTGAGTAATTGATATTCACATTAATTCAACAGAAGATCCTCTCACATAATCAAAAGCTTTGTTTTCATTCACTTTGTAATAATTGATATAATATTAGAAGTATGACACACTATCATACAATGATGTTGCCTGATTAGGTGTGTGTGTGTATTGAAAGGTCAAGATAACTAACAGTATTCAATCTCATAATTCCAATAGAAAATACAAATCTGAGATATAATATAAGGAATTATTATTATGCTACATTTATATAGTGCTTTACCTAATAATACAGAAAATAATACATAAAAAGACATGAAATAAAATAATACTAAATTAAGGTTAACATAGTAACTAGTGAGAAAATTTTTTCTGTTAAAAAATCTCTACTACAATGACCCTGTTTAAATAGGTCATTCTGATTGTATTTCCCTGAGAGGCCTGGTCTACAATGACCCTGTTTAAATAGGTCATTCTGAATATATTTCCTCTGGGAGGCCTCGTCTACAATGACCCTGTTTAAATAGGTCATTCTGATTGTACTTCCCCTGGGAGGCCTGGTCTACAATGACCCTGTTTAAATAGGTCATTCTGAATATATTTCCCCTGGGAGGCCTCGTCTACAATGACCCTGTTTAAATAGGTCATTCTGAATATATTTCCCCTGGGAGGCCTGGTCAACAATGGAAAAAAGAATAACTGCAGATAATAACCACGTACAAACAATATTGTGAAGTTCAGGATTGTGAGAGTGCTGAGTCCTTTCAGTTGGCTTTGGCACAAGGCAACTAAATGCTTTCTCTTGCAAAGTAGTCTAAATGGCTATCTTACCACTATAGCCTACATTCTCACTCCTAATGCTACTTGTCCTCATTGTACCCTAAATGCTATTTCTTCCCACTCAGCCCAAATTCTCTATTCCAACTGTAGCCTAAATTCTCATTCCTAAATGCTCTCTCTCTCCTCATTGTAGCCTAAGTGCTCTATCTCCTTAATGTAGCCTAAGTGCTCTCTCTCCTCATTGTAGCCTAAATTCTTTCTTCCTACTGCAGGCTGAATACTCTTCTCTCTGTAGCCTATATGCTCACTTCCTACTGTAACCTGTATGCTCTCCCTTTTAACTGTAGCCTAAATGCTCTCTCTCCCTGCTGTAGACTACATGCTCTCTCTCCCTGCTGTAGACTACATGCTCTCTCTCTCCCCACTGCAGCCTAAATGTTGTCTCTCCCCACTGTCATCTAAATGCTAGTTCTCTCCACAGTATAGCCTGAATGCTTTCTCTTCCCAATACAGCCTAAACCTCCCTCTCCCCAGTCTAACCTAAACTCTCTTTCCTCACTATAGCATAAAATGATCTTTCCCCAGTATAGCCTAAATACTCTTTTTTATCCTCTCTGTAGCCTAAAACCCTCAATTTTCATGGCAGCCTTTTGATTCTGGGAATACAGCAGCAATTTACATGAACCTGATAATACCATGCAGAAATGGTATGGCACTACAACAATGCATGGATAAACATGGCCTGACTTTGTAGTTATAAAACTGGGATATGCTTACTTTTGATCATCATGTGAAAAGATGAGAATAAGATTAAAAGTCGGCTCATCTCAGGTTTATGGTCACAGAGCCAGCATATTTCTGATAGTAGAGCACTTAGCTGGTAGTACTGGCAGATTTCTTGGGTTGATCTAGATTTCAGTGCCGATGTGGCTCACACCTTTCCCCTGTCCCATCCTGTGTGCCTCATATGAATTTCTTTGTCATATCAGAGCATGTTACCTTGGCTGGTAGGATTTTGAAGTTGTTGCATTTCAACCTTAATGAGGTGTAGTACAGATGATGATGATGCTGATGATGTAGATGATGATGATGGTGGTGATGATGATGATCTTGCCAGGAGCCTCACAGTTTTGAGCACTGATCTCCTGGCTTCCGTGCACATCAACAAATTTCTTCATGAGCAGTTTTTCACATCACTTATACTCAGAGAACCTGAAGACCACCATTTACAACACTGCTATGTTTACCTCTATATGAATTTCACAAACAATGTAGCAATGAAGGGGATATGTAATAACAAACTGTCTACTTGATATAACAAGGTTAGGATAATTTTGTTGCTTAAGGATGCAAGGTATGCTAATCATGTTTACTGTACATGGCACGCATTTTATTATTTAATTGTTATTGCTGTAAAACTTGTATGGTTTATTATTGATGAGATTCACAATTTTTTATCAAACTTTTTCAAACATCCATCCCCTGTTCCAAAATCTGATATGAAAGCCCTGTTGAGTAAGCCTTGTTAGTAAACATATGTGTGTGCAAAACTTCATAAGTGACATTGTCTTTGTGTTCATAATTAGATCAGAATAGAAAGGGTGATAAAAATAGATATGGTATGTTTAAATACTATGTGTATCTATTTTAATATAATATCTTGAGAAAAATCTTTGCACTGCAAGATTCAGCAGGATTGTGTTTAACAGTTGGAACTTTAAGGGCCATGTAGGCCCCTAATTTTTCAAAGTATTCTACTAATTCAAATTCTAACATTTTGAAAGCTTTTTACTAATCATTTTATTGAATAATCATACTTCCATACTTTGAACTCTTCCTCTCTCCCTGGTCTCTACTTCTAATTCTCTTACTCATCCAGTTTCCTCACTCCTACTTTCATTCTCACTCGCTACTATTTTCTGTCAGTTATTCCTACTCTGGGGATTAAATCCCTTCAGTATATCACCATTAATGTTGATATTATCCGATGTTTCCAGGCATTTGAATGATTTTGACATTTCATGGAAAAAATCAGAGTCACAATTATATTAACAGCTGGAGATTCTGTGTCCTGTAATTTGGTCCTCCTTGAAGGTTACATTCACCAGTATATATTATGCATATCAGAATCATTCTAAAGAACTGGGAAATGTCTGATTTTTCAAACTAGTTCCTTTACACATGAATGTAAACTTGGAAAGAATAGAGTACTACATTTGGTTATGTGTATGAGCACAATGAATCAAATTATCTTACAGATAGGCCTAACCATTATTCAAAATTTAGCATGGATGATGATGATGATGATGATGATTGATGGTGATGAAGATGATGATGATGATGATTGAGAAGGAGGAGGAGAGTTCTTGGTGGTGGTTATGATGATGATGACGATGATGGTGATTCTTGGTGATGATGATGATGAACCATTCCCTTGACCACGACATCTTATAAATGCTGCAGCTGCTGCAACTTTTAATCTTGCCTTTCTCAACCATTTTCCGTCAGTTACTTTCATCGATTAGTAATGTCAAAGATGATATTAAATGCAACTACTTACTCTTTAAAGTTTTTAACAACGGGTCACTGACTGACATTGCTGCAAAGTCCCTTATTGTTTGAAAATATGGCAATATTCATCGTTGGAAGACGAAAATTCAAAATCGGATATCGAAGAGAATAACTATATTATTAATAAAAATGTACGGCGCTTCGAATTCCGGATAAATTTTCTCACATTTTCGCTATAAACACCTTCCAAGCTAATCGTAACTCTTGACTAACGAAGATATTTCATAGTGCTGGTTTTTAAAAATATCTGTTGCTCTTCAATGTTGCTAGTCAAATATTTCTGGCGTAATTTTTAGATATCGCTTCGAACCTAAGAAGGAATGCCTCAGAGGTGTTTGTCTACTCACCATTACATTTAGACGTAGTTCAGCTTGTTCTATTCTCAGGGTTTGCTATTTTATATTTTGATTGGACAGGTTATTTCTCCCTTTACCGAATTTTCGGTTGACACCTTCATTTGGAGAGAGAGAGAGAGAAGGGGGGGCATCTCTATATCTTTCCTTCATCCCTCCTTATATACCATATCACATGAAAAATAGACCATTACACGCTAAAATCAGTATCAAATACCGTATCAACCTTCGGGCTGATGACATTATGTGGATTGTAGCGTGTATATAATATCAATTATCATTGGTAGACGTACAATGCCTTTATGAAATCACGTCGCTTAAAATATAAGAAAACCCTGTTTTTAATTTTTGTGATTTCAAATCATGTAAAACAACACATGCACATGATAGCACACACCTTTCATACACATATAAACTTAATTGTAAAGTTCAATCTTTTTCCATATGTATTGTTTAATTTACTATTTGTACCGCATTGTATTTTAAATATTTGTATTCTCACCAGATCTTATTTAATTTGGTTTTATATTTGAACATGCAGTATATTTCTTGTTTGTATTCCATGATTTTTCATTTACGTATACATTGTGCATATATTTTGTTATTTGCATTGTACAATAAACCATTCTTTAATGCTTCACTGTATTGTATCAGAGTTTTTTAATTACATCGTATATTCGATAAAATTAGATTCATTTGATATGATTGTTTTCTTTGTAACGAAGGTATTCATTGGTTCAAGAATTTCCAGTGAATCTGTACTAGTTGGTCCCCAACCCCAGTCACATAGTTTTGGGGACACCAAATAAAACCAAACATGTCAGTCTGTCTCCTTGTAAAACACAGCTAGCTCACGTTTATTTGTCCCCTTTTACATGTAGTCAGTAGATTTTTATAGAGATAAGCAGCCAGTAAGTAGGTCAACGATGTAGGTCTTTATTCCTAATTCTAGCGTAATTCAGTTCCGGCAGTCCCTAATACAGTACTAGAAGAATGAAGTTTTATTACAAAGATAATACACACACCTCATTAATTACTGAATATATAAATAAAATTCATTGAAACTCTATACAGTGTAAATGAAGACTTATTATCGATACAAATGGTTTATAACAAAACGCAAATACCTGGCAATATCATGAAATGTAGAATGCAAATTAAACGGTACAATTCACATAAATTCTAAACAAAACAAATGAATCATACTGTACAAATGAATTACACTATACAAATGGAGAAGATCAAACGTTGCGAAGTTTCATATGCAAAATGTACACGTAATATGCATCTGTAATACATGGACCCTGAATTGAAGCAAGCTTATGCCAGTGGTACAGTGCTGACGTAACTTCCGATCTCTGCGATGCTGGGGACTCGTTCTAAAATTACGATATACACGATTTTAAGATGCTTCGGAACATACGTAAACCAATGATGGAAAATCTCATCAAGGTTGGTTTGTATCAGTTTTATCGTATCGTCACACACCCACTGTACACAAGAACCCCAAAATCAGTAGACAAACTTCGAGTGGTCGTACTGCGTGTGTCTCTTTAGGGTTTTGTGCTTCCGCTGTTGAGGGATGTTGCGCCGTAGAGGTCTATGTTTGAAACTGGTGCGAGCTAGCCATTCCATCTGAAAAGTGAAGTGGTGAAATTGATATCTGCCATTCCCAAAAAATCAAAAAATGCAACTTTTGGGAGAACGCATCTTTCCAATGTTTTCCTCCTCAGCTTGCTATTAACGATGGTGTGAGGAGGGGGGGGGGGGGGGGGGGGGTGGTCATGAATTTTAATCAATTTATATTTGCCATTTGATTTAAAAGAGAAAGAGAGAGATCTAGAATAAAATTTCAAGATGTACATGTATCTTTTTCCATGTTCCACGATCTTCCAAAGTAATGATTGCACAGGTCACCATAATGGAGGTAACTATTCAATATTAGCAGAATAAAATATAACTGTGTATCGGACACCGATATACCGCTGACATGCTGTATATTGACTCACCGTGTGGGTGGGCTGCGGGATGGTGGGCAACTCCCGACGATTGTCAGACTTGTTAATCGCCCCCGTCAGTCTGAACTATATGTAAAACCAAAATGTCCCATCATTATAGTGTCATCAATTTGCAACATTTCTTACAAAAATTTAATTAATTATTAAATCTAAAATATGATTATATTTTCAAAGATTTATATTAATATTAATTGTTGATATTGTATAGGTATGCGTATACGGTAATTAATGACATCAGAGAAAAATGTATTTTATCGGTCAGTTTAAAATAGCAACAGCCACGACCAACTAATAGTTTCTTACCCAGTCATTTAAATACTCTTTCCATCCATGACGGAATGACACAAATGATGGCTCTTGCTGAGAAAATATAAATGGGAAAAGTGAAAGTGATAGGATGAAAAGAAAGAGAGAGAAGGGGGAGGGTACAGATAGGGAGGGAGAGACTTACGGTAGACTTGAGATGAAGTTCCAGTAAGACTTCGTACCACTGACATTCGTTGTTTGTCGTTGCTTCAATACAGGGCTAGAATGTTAAAAGAAATGTGTATGATAAAATAAATGTAAGAAATGCGTATCTGTAGAGGAATGCACGAGGCCTATCGTTAGAAGAGTGTGAAAATTATGTACGGTAGGGATCATGTAGATATGGATAGAGAAACGTATGATAATACCCTCCTGTTCAAATGTCGGTACATCCATTATAAGGTCAACATTTTTGTTTTGTTTATTTTTAGGTTTACAAACCTTCTAGACTTTTTTAAAATGATTTTTAGAGGAGAAACCCTTTTTCCATGTCAAATTAGAGATCGAACCATTACTATGTTTGATAGAACAGCTGTCACAATGGTGAACACTGTCATCGGAGTCTTCAATCAAACAAGCAATGGCAATAAGTAGGGGAAGCGTTAAAGAAAATACTTTGCTAAATGATTTTTTTTCCTATTCCAAATGTAATTTATAACTTGCCCAAGAAATTCTGATCTAAACCGTCAATAGTTTTCATTTCGTAGTACTTATGAAACAGAACAATCTATGTAATTTAATCAGAAACATTTTTAAATGTTATTAAATTTAGGAATTGAGTATTTTCCCTGTTTTTACTTTTCGCAAATTGATGTATTACTTTGTTTAAACATCAATGTGAAATTTTTTTGAAGACATTCTGTACATCTGCGTCCTGGCTTCCAGTGGTATAAAAATAGGACAAAGATTACCATTGTAGTTGCTGCATATAAAATATTGAGTTATTATAAGAGGAATTACCCTCTTTGATATGTCAATGCTTTTCTTTTCAGATCGTTCTCTTTTCATAGTGACTGTGACAGTTATTTTCGCTGTGTGCAAAACACGTCTAACTGCTACAGATTGAAATCAGTAACTAACACGGTAACCACAACGCAACGTCACCTAGATCCGCGAGCGTGACGTCATTCTTGACAACGGTTTCACGTTAAAGATCCAACAACAATCGGAACCCCTTGCCCGTTACTTCGAGGGGTTCCGATTGGAGCCAACACTATACAATAAATTGTCTTTCCCTCCCTCACTTGGATAGACCGCACTTTACCGGTACGTCAGCCATTTTGATTTCTTGATCCGTGCGTGGGATGGGGCGGAGTAAAAACTTAGCAACGTATCAACTGTCAAGGGCGCCGCCATTTTGTTTGTTAAACTGTCAAAGTGACGAGCGGGGGCTTGGGGGCGACAGCCCCCAATAATCAATCAAGTGAAAAGAAAAACTTACCTTTGTCATCAAATAAATCCACGCTAGCATTTAGTTGATCTGCGTTATTGCTAGAAGCCAGAGTCGCCAAAGATTGTCTTTTTTTGCAGGTGTAAATGCGTTTGATGAGGTCTAGAAAGGAGATAAATTTATCGTCGACTTCTTTCAAGTATTTTTTCCTAATGCAGTATTCATTTAGGTCACTGTCATAGTGTCGTTTCTGTGTCCCGGTTTTTGGTAGCGATTTCTTAACTGCATTCCACGTAGATTCAATTAAGTTTGTGTTGGCTCCAGTCTCTTTATTTTTAAATTCAATAGAATGGTTGACTGTTAAATGTTCGTATCCTTCTGATCTCAAACTCGAATATGCTTTCCAACAGTCTGACATGACAACTGTTCCAGGCGCAACAAATTTTTTGAGGATTGGAATTAAGGTGTTGGCGCTTCTGTCTTCCACTACCTCAAAGAAACGTTTCTTAGATTCCCTTTCTATACCGCCGAACACCCATACACCGTCCACTTTCTTACCACCGTGATACTTTCGCTTGTCAAACTTACTCTCGTCTATTTCCTCGTGTTTTCCCGGTCCACCAATCCTTTCACTATCCTTTTTCAGAATACAAAGACAAACCTCTCTGGCAAAGTTTTTCCAGTCAGCTATCGTGTGCACTTCCTATCTTCAGTTCTTTCGAAATAAAATGCCGAGGCAGTTCGTAAACCCAATAATTAATCAGTTTTACAGCCTGCTCCAATAGCAAATCGGTACCGGAAAACCAGGATCCTTCTCATACCGATGTTTTCTTATTATAGAGCCGATTGCTGCACCTCCAAACAACACCGTCCTTACTGTAAGAGTTATCCCCCACTAATTTCATATTCCCTTCTTTACAAGTACCACACCTACCACTGAAATTTCCCAGGAATCCTGAATTTTGCAGCCAATCAATTAAAAATCTCCGTTCACGGCAAATTTCATATAAATCATAGGGCATAGTTGTTCGATCAGCTGATTCACTGTTTACGTTTTCCGCTATGTCAAACGTCACTTTCAGACGTCACGTACCTTGTCCAATTAAAACCCTTAGTTACATCACGTGATTAGCAACGTCACGGCTTTGGAATGCTCTTCACAGAACGAAAGTAAACGGTTTGTTTTGAGAATGCTTTTCGTTTTCATTAATTAACTTCGTAATTAAACGAAGTTTTTTATCATAGAAAATGACGAGGAACTCAAAAATTGGGTTAATTATTCCATTTTATTGCAATTTAAGCAAAATCGTCACGCTGATGCGTGACTATACAGTAGAAGAAGAACACGTGCTATTTCCATGTTATTTTCACGTACCGGAAAAGTGCAGTTGTCCCGCTCACTTACCTCTTTCAGTTAAAAAGTAATCTTGAATCTAACGTAAATTTCGAACATGTGTATCTCTCTTTCGTTTGTACTTAGTCACGAATACGTCACAGTGCATTTTTCGTCTCGTTAGGCTAACATTCGCGGAATCACGGTGTAGTTGTTTTAAACTCTCCTAAATTCGCGTCTGGTTCCATGACTAAAATAAACTGAGAGTAGACTTTTAAAAGTAAGGGAGATTTTGTACGTAACCTTGGATTAAAATTTTGAATCATGTTAAAGCTAATATCATCATAAATGTATCAACATTACACTAATTATTTTTACTTAGCCTATTCCAAGTCATAGAATTAACTATTCCATTCAGGGAGAATTTTTCAGGATAAAAATTTATATAAATACATAGAGAATTAATTTTGTTAACATATGTTGATCATGCAGTTTTTGTTTATTTTTTGGTTGGTTTTTTTTTTGGTTTTTTTGTTGTTGTTTTTTTTGGTTTTTGGTTCAGTTGCAGTTGTACAGTAAATCTAATGGTGCAAGAAATCCCAGTGGGTACCCTTTCCCACGCAGGTAACTGGACTGAGGTGCTCACATGCCGGTATAGCTCCCCTAAACTCTCGTCTTTATGCCAGCTATAGCAGAGCTCTTTCAACTTTATATTTATTCACAAAACGAGATATTCAGCGTTCTACATTCGCAGGCTTCAGTGTAAAGATAAGATGGCGTGCTTGACGATGTCGCAACATTTTACAACAAACATTAACAATATAGATAATATGTGTGAAACTAGGTTTTCAACACAACAGTGCAAATTATAGTTTATCTTACACGGATGTTAATTTTAGCCTCCAGGGGGCAGTCAGAAGCGGGTCCAGGTTTGAAAAAGGGGGGGGGGGGGGAGCATCATTTATGGGGCTTGAAATGTGTCTCCTAAACAGTAATTCTTTTTTACTTTTTTTCATTTTTAATGAGGTGTTATTAATAATGTGACACAACTTTAAAGGATGTTTTGAAATAAAATATAAGTTTTCCAGTAAAAGAAACAATATATCAAAAGATCATGTTTTTCACTCTGAGAGTGTGTGTGTGTGTGTGGGGGGGGGGGGGGGGGTGGGGTGGTGACTGCTTATTTTATCTTTTGCTTTTTTCTAAACGAGAGACCACCTTCACCTTAAATTTGAAAACTTTAGAAGGGGGGTGCCACTGGCAGTGACATTGCAATAAATACCACCATAACGATACATGACTAATTGACTATACACACCAACTTTGGTGACGAATGGTTACGAAGCGACGAACAAGTTTGGAAAGAAATGGGTCACCCAGAAAGAAATAGGTCACCTGACTGACTCGTGTGACCCAAAATAACCTCTTACTAGACTTGAATTAAAATATACGCGTATATTGCTATTACATCTCACAAGACCGGTTATAACTATTAGGGAAAACACAACAACAACAACAAAATCAACGAAGATGTCCAGTATTTTGTCGAATTTATAGAAAGGGATTTCGATTGATGATAAACGCTATTTACTTTTAGATAAAATTTTACGACTGCAAACAAGTCATTGACATTGGTATACACAAAGTGACATGCCCACGGCCTTCACTGTTTAGAGAACGCAGGTCCGTCATGCTAAGTTCTCATGGTCGCGGCGTGCATGCACCCTTTGCTAATTAGCAGCAGTGGCGTAGCTGCCAGCACGCGCGGTGTGCACATAGAAAAGAAAAAAGAAATAAAAGTCTATGAAGTAACCATTAATTAAGCCGTTTGTAGCTAAATTTACTAAATACTTTTATTATTGAATGATTAATATTGCCAAACAGTATTAGTTCATTCAAATCGACATTTTTCGAATCTAAGCGTAGATTTTATTTCACTAAAATCCAGGGACTCGCAACTGATGTGCCACACAATGGTACATATATTTATCGTGGTCGGAGCGTTGCCCCACCGTTAACATATATTGTCGGATCAAGACTTATCATTGTGCAGGCTTACATGTATGTGATTTTCACAAGATGCG
The DNA here is from genome assembly GCA_024699665.1 of Ostrea denselamellosa. NCBI lineage: Eukaryota > Metazoa > Mollusca > Bivalvia > Ostreida > Ostreidae > Ostrea > Ostrea denselamellosa. Next base: position 16,496,235 of record JAMZEH010000020.1, read on the forward strand.
TTTAAATTTTTCCGAAAATAAATTCAAAGAGTGGCTGAACAAGCAGTTTATGTCCCATTACTTTTATAGACTTGCAAGTCCTGAAGTGTGGACAACGTATACATAGATCTTATGTACATAACCCCCCCCCCCCCTTCCCCCATTTCTACCCAATGAAAAAAATATATATAAAACCAAAAATTTATCTAAAACATGTAATTTCCCTGTCGATTACCTTATTAAGTCGTTAAATGCATACCCAGTTTCTACTTCCTGCAAGCACTGTATGTATAATATGAAAAGGCTAAGATAACGAACAGAACTCAATTTCATAATTCCTATAGGAAATACAAATCAGAGAGATGGGCAAACACGGACCCCTGGACATACCAAAAGTGGGATTATGCGACTAGGAGTAGTAAGCATCCCCGTGAGCCCTACAAAAAACATGAAACACTTATGGCACGGTATTTCAGTAACAAAATACACAGCTTGGACCATTGACGATTTCTGATGGACGAGTGACCGTTGTTTGTAAATACCGATTTTAAACCAAATAATTCTGGTTAAAATTGGTGAGATAATGTATGACATGTGGAACAACCATATAAATACGTACGTGTGATTATTTAACAATATTTTTACAAGGTGAACGAAATTTGTCAAAGTCTGACCATACATTCTAGGCTACATTAATCCTAGTCTAGTATTTAGTTTTGAGCAACCCTGTATATTTCCATTTTCAATTTTGTCATGGAGGTCGAAGGAGCCACGCGAATCCCTGCTATCGCTGAACTTGCCGCGAGTGCTAGAAAGGCTTTTGTGGACAAATTTGAATGTGAGCCTGAGTGCGCCGCCTATGCTCCAGGAAGGGTCAACTTGATTGGAGAACATACCGACTACAATGAAGGATTTGTTTTTCCAATGGTACTGTATGTTTCATCATCCATCCTTTTCAGTGCTGTCGATACACGTTTACTTTTATATTTATCGAACCAGCAATGGATAATAGACAATTTTAATGGGTTGTTATAACTCATATTTCCTGAAACGATGAACGTTGTAGTCCCCTTTCAAAAGTTTCTACAAAAGCCGCAAAGCCAGAAAGTTTGCTTCACTTGCATTGGTCAGATTGGTTACACCTACCGTCTACAGTGTGTTACAAAATTAATATACAAACATTGCACGGTACTTTCAATGCCCTTGATCAACTATCGTGCATTTCAGCAATAGTAATGATTTTTAACAGATTTGTGTATTTGTTACAATAGTTATACAGAAAGAAATTCTATGTAAGTGGGGTGGACAGAATAAAATCGGGGGGGGGGGGGGGGGGGGGGGGGAGGTTTTAGAACACTGAAAAGGGAAGGAGATGGAGGAGAGAAATTATGGGATGAGGGAGTATTAAATTCTTCAGCCCAACAAACGCATACTCCTAGGCTACATACATTGATTTTAACTTGAATAAATCTACTAGTATACTATCTATTACTACTACGCCTGCAATAGTTGTCTGCCCTTTTGATAATGGTTTATATAGACAAGAATTAGCTGTCCTTTATAATGGTTTAAGTAGGCTCAGTGCCTTTATGGAACATTACAGCAAAAATATTGCTAGGGTTTAAAAATCAATTTCATATCTTATCATTAATGAATATGTAATTCGATGTTCATTGACTATATATCAATCCCATGAATTCAATGAATCATCCTCTACCAGATTTTTCCAGGATGACGACTTACGTTTATATTATGGTGCTTATTTTAGGCCCTTCCTCAGGTCACAGCTATTGTGGGTAGGAAGTCTGTAGGGAACACTTGCCGTGTTTTAACTCTGGCAGATTCCGTTGATGATCCCAGATATGTAGAATTTCCGGTACCTTCTGCAGAGACCCCCCTTAAACCTGGTGCTCCGAAATGGGCCAACTATGTTAAAGGAGTTGTGGCAAATTTCAGAGGTTTGGAATGAACACCAGACACTTATTTCTTCTTACAAAACAGGAAACCAAAAGTGAATATAGCTTTTTATTTTGTGGCTGTTCTATATTACAGGTCATTAATGTCTTGCGTTTTTTCTCATCTTAGGTACTGTTGTCCCATTTGATGCTGTTGTAATATCCTCAGTCCCACTAGGTGGCGGTGTGTCCAGCTCCGCCTCTGTAGAGGTGGCAACTTACACTTTCTTAGATGTTCTTACATCAGGTGGTGGAGATGTTTCCAAGAAAGACAAGGCTCTGGCCTGCCAGAAGGCTGAACATGAGTATGCTGGGATGCCTTGTGGAATAATGGACCAGTTTATTTCAGTTATGGGTCAAGAGGGGCATGCCCTCCTCATAGATTGCAGGTAAAGAGTGTGGTATATAAGGAATTTTATGGATTACTGGGTCATTCAGGTGTTTAAATAAAAATTATTTACTTAGGTAATATATTCTGTCAGTTAAAACTTCTAGAGTGGTAGTAGTGAATTGACACTGCGAGTACAAAATATAAATTGTAGACAACACCTGGGTTTCTCCAAAAACAAAAACAGACTTAAAATCAAAACTTGGACTTGTAATAAATTTGAGATTTTAATCAAATTTTGACTGCTCAAAAAATGAAAACTCAAACTTGAATTTGAGATTTTTTTTTTGATAAATACAAGGAAGGGCTGTCACAGCACCTTTTTGGGTACAGGTCCCCTTATACATGTATCAACACTTTGCTATGAGTTATGTCCCTTTGTTGGGTCAGCCAAAGGTCAATTGGTGAAAAATCTAATTTCCTTCTTTCCCCTACCAAATGTAAAAGGTTACTAAAGTGAATTATAGCTAATTATTAACTTTTCATACAAGTTTATTGGTTGCCCCACCCTGGACCATTATTGTAGTGGATTGCAATTGAAAAAATATCAAATGTTAAAACTACAGATCAGATAGTTACAAAGGCCAACATAGGGAAATACAACTTTTTATTCAAAAAAAGAAATACAAAGTTAAAGGCTGGAGACCAACACCTTGAGGTTAAAATATTCGATTTATTCTCACGAGTGGATACCACATGGTCTGCATCCAAAGTAAACACTTTAAAATAAATTTTAAAAAACCAGAGCACCAACACATCATGAGAATGCACTTTAAATTTATTTTGGTTGACCAGTTTCAACCTTAGATGGTCATCATCAGAATAAATTATTCAGATCATTCACGATTTCCTCTTGAGAAAAATGGCAGACAAGGGACATAATTTGCACAGAGTGGTGATACTTGTATTGGGAAAATCATTATCATTTTTTGAGAAATTAAGAAAATTAAGTTTAAAACACAAGAATATCAAAACAACAATATTTTCATTTATATTTATCCAGTTTTTCACTGTTTTTCAAATTTTTTTTCTCCACTGACATTGTGCAGTATTTTTTCAATTCATAAATGCATTTGGGAAATTTTGCTTATAAAATTAAGAAAATAGGTGACCTTTTGTCATTGGGTCTGATATCCTGCCTAACTTTAAGGGCAGTGATGGCCCTGTGAAATTCTGATATTCTGATTTAATGTTAATCACTTCTGATTATGAAAATGCAATGATTTTCAGTTCTCAGATGAAAAACCTTCAAGTTTCATCTGCAACAATCAGTACATTTTGGTGTTAGTTTCTCATTGTGTAGTTCTCGGGCTCACAAGCCCTCTTGGTCACCCTTAAAATGTCTGATGGAGACCATGTTTGCTAGGCATGTCTTCATGTAGCAGCAGATGTGTAGACCAGGTCTGTCCTAATACTTTCCCAGAGAGCTACAGATCTGCAACTAGTGTGAATGTATGGCACTCTTCGTAAATAACCACACCCTTTTTCACTATTCCCTGATTACTTTCCTACAAAAGGAAGTACGATGATTCCTTCAAATATACTTGAATCCCTTTCACCACAGGATACTTCATGTCAATTTTGGTTGAAATTGGCCCATTGGTTCTTGTGTTAAGAAACAGAATTAGAAAATGTGAAAAGGTAATGTTGGGGACTGACCTCTGACCAATTTTAATCAATTCCAGATATATTGAAATCCAGAGAACCAATCTGAACTGTTCTGACATGATGACATCATACCCAAAGTTCAATATAACTGATGTTGAACTATATAAACACCGTATATGGGAATTATTTTTAGTTCCATATAACAGATATTTCAATATAAGTGACTTCAATACAAGTGGAGTAGACTGTATGTAAATAATGTTATTGGGGGGATTTATTTTCACTTCCCTATGTAGGCTACTTCAATATATGCAGAGCAGACTGTTATATATATGGTACATGCTTTCTGTCATTTTTATATGTTCAGATTAATTCATGTCAAGCAAAGGTATGGGGGTTAAATCTATGTACTAAATATGAATATTCATAAACCAGAGAAACATAATATTACACTATATACATTGAAAAAAAGCTATTACATTTAATTAATGGTGTAGGTAATTCAGACAGTTAATTAATGCATTTCTTAAAATGTTATGTTGACAGTTTCCTGTGTATGTAACCAAGGTCTTCTTATAATTTTTACTGCTGAAATAATCCATTAATTTAATCATTCTGACCTTGCATATATAAATAGAACATCAAGGTTGGAGGCAAAATATCAACTCAATTTGTCATCTGTAACAGTGTTTTAAGCAACTATGCCCTGTTTTTATAACAGATTGAATCAGATGTGTACTGACACACATTGGTATACAATCCATATAGGTTTGAAGCCTATAAACTACATATCATCTTAGTACTTGTAACTAAAAAGCATCACTACCATGGAATGAAAGAGGGACTGAATGACCCACCATGACAGAAATTATATTTGATTATGTTTTTCCTAATCAAATAATATTTTTTGTTACTTTGAATTGGGTAAATTTTCAGAATTTTAATGTCTCAGAATTGCATTTTTTCATTTAAAAAAATTTGAGAAGTTTAATGTTGGCAGGTCCAATTGCAGGAGGGCTGAATGCCCCTTCCCTCCATACCTATCCCCATTTCTGCACTTTGCACCTTAGCAAAAGCCTCCTGCCCCCACCCCCTCCCCCCACCTTTTCAGAGTAGTCTACACAAAATCTAATAATAACACATGCCATTGAATGATGTTACTGGAACTTGGAGAAAAATTGGTTTAAAACAAAATGTTCCACCCCCACGCCACAGCTGGAAACCCCAAGAAAACTTTCTTGCAGTTTGGTAGTTAAATTCCTATTTACTGTAAACTCACTTTTATACTTAACTTGTTTTATTGTTGGCTCACTGGAATGAATGTTCAGAGAGCTTCTGTCATGACCCCATGTTGGTGGTAACTTTTGTGTCACACTTTAATGGAAAAACTTTAACCTGTTTTGGCTACATCTTTCAAACGAAAGGAGATGAGGCTTTGATATTTTGCATATTAATTCGCCATGACCAGACCTTTCCTTTGGTACCGAGACATGTGACCTTGGACTTTGACCTACTTTTCAAAATTTTAACCTTTTGAACTAAAGGGGATGGGTTAAGTAGAGTCATGCTTCCCATCAAACTATGTTGTCTTCTGACAACTCTTTATTTGTGAAGTGTCCATGGGGAATTGCAAGTAAGCAAACTCATTGCACTTTTGAAATGCATAGGTAAAATAACAAATATTTGTGAGGAAGTGGTTCTTGCAAATTTTGTAGATATTTCTCTCGCAGCATGAAAATCAATTCATGAACAACAAATGGCAATATTTTTATTAGATTATGTTGAAAAGCTATTGCAGTTTCATACTTTTGTTGAAGGAAAACAAACACACAAGATACAGCATATGCTTCATTTCAAACTGCAGACATAGTTTTCTTATTTGTCCATCCAATGACCTGTTGGTTTAATAGAAATGGTATGGTCCTGGCAACTGAAATCTTGTCTGCTGAATTGTTGTAAAGGTCATATGTCAATGACATGCACTTTGTAGACTTTTGTGTTTTCAGGTCAATGGAGGGTCATTTGGTGCCAATGAATGACCCAAATGTGGTTGTCTTGGTAACAAATTCAAATGTCAAGCATGAATTAACTGGGTCAGAATACCCAACAAGGAAAAGGCAGTGTGAGATGGCAGCACAGCAAATGGGCAAGAAGAGTCTGAGGGAGGCAACTATGAGGGATCTAGAAGGTATCTGAGAAGGAAATTAATGCCTATCTTTGAATGTTGGAACAGGTATTCAGAAAAAAAGTATACACTCTGTATACACAGTAGTGATATTGAATAGCAGTGTTGAAATGTTTCTTTCAGATATGAAAAGTAAACTGGATGATGTAACATATAAGAGGGCTCGTCATGTTATTGGGGAAATTTTACGGACTGAAGAGGCAGCAAAATGTTTGGAGCTAGGTGATTACACAAGATTTGGGAAACTGATGGTGGAGAGTCACAATGCACTAAGGTTAAATTTTGTGTTGTCTGTAATAAAAACACTGATCATATCTGACCTTTTTGTATATGTATGTTCCAGGTTAAATTCTGTGTTTTCTGTAATAAAGACACTGATCATATCTGACCTTTTAGTATATGTATGTTCCAGGTTAAAATCTGTGTTGTCTGTAATAAAAACACTGATCATATCTGACCTTTTAGTATATGTATGTTCCAGGTTAAATTCTGTGTTGTCTGTAATAAAAACGCTGATCATATCTGACCTTTTAGTATATGTATGTTCCATCTTTTATAGAGTGGATAGACTTAAGAATTTGTTTTATTCATCATTTTGCAATTTATAATCAGTTGTCTAGCTTCAATATCATAGAAAGTAATACATTTAGGAAGAGTAAGTCAAAACTATTCAAATGAACACTTCATGCAGACAGAAAGGTTTCAGATGCACTAAAGGGAGGCCAGAAGTACTCCCCCATCATATAAAGGAAAGTCAAAAGTACTCACCATTATATAAAGGAAAGTCAAAAGTACTCCCCCATTATATAAAGGAAAGTCAAAAGTACTCACCATTATATAAAGGAAAGTCAAAAGTACTCCCCATTATATTCAATCATAGCTACATTTTAGAGGAATACATATTACAGTATACAGCCTTCTTGCTCTTTATAACTTTCACTTTAGGAAGTGAAACTAAAATTGCATGAAAAAAGGGCATAAATGCATGAATTTAAAACAATTGAAATGCTGGAACAATATTAAAAAAATTCATCTAGATATTTGCTTCGAAAATGCTTCAGATAATATTTACAAATTCTGATTCTTGTTTAATATATAAGCAAGCTTGCCTGTAATCTTGTAAAAGCAATGGCCATGTATGAACTAGCTTGTCTATAATATGTCGGCAGCAATGACCAAGTATAAACATGTTTGATTGTAATCTGTTGACAGAATAACTAGAGATAAGCATGTTTGATTGTAATCTGTTGACAGAATAACTAGAGATAAACATGTTTGATGGAGGTTATCAAATACAAGATCGTTTGACTGTAATCTGTTGACAGAATAACTAGAGATAAACATGTTTGATTGTAATCTGTTGATAGAATAACTAGAGATAAACATGTTTGATTGTAATCTGTTGATAGAATAACTAGAGATAAACATGTTTGATTGTAATCTGTTGACAGAATAACTAGAGATAAACATGTTTGATTGTAATCTGTTGATAGAATAACTAGAGATAAACATGTTTAATTGTAATCTGTTGATAGAATAACTAGAGATAAACATGTTTGATTGTAATCTGTTGACAGAATAACTAGAGATAAACATGTTTGATGGAGGTTATCAAATACAAGATCGTTTGACTGTAATCTGATGACAGAGATTAAATGACTGTAATTTGTTGAGAGAGATGACTATATATAAACATATTTGACTGTAATTTGTTGATAGAGATGATTAGATATAAACATATTAGACTGTAATTTGTTGAGAGAGACGACTATATATAAACATATTTGACTGTAATTTGTTGATAGAGATGATTAGATATAAACATATTAGACTGTAATTTGTTGAGAGAGACGACTATATATAAACATATTTGACTGTAATTTGTTGATAGAGATGATTAGATATAAACATATTAGACTGTAATTTGTTGATAGAGATGATTAGATATAAACATATATGAATGTAATTTGTTGATAGAGATGACTATGAAGTCTCCTGTCCAGAACTGGATGAGCTTGTGGTGGCTGCTCTGGAGGTAGATGGAGTGTATGGGTCCAGAATGACAGGTGGAGGGTTTGGGGGGTGTACCGTTACCCTGCTGAAGAAAGAGGCTGTAGAGAAAGCTATTCAACACATACAGGTCGGTACAGGTGGGAATTATATGGGTCAGTACCGGTGGGAATTACACAGGTCAGAACAGGTGGGAATTACACAGGTCAGAACAGGTGGGAATTATACAGGTCAGAACGGGTGGGAATTTACCATGTTTGTCCGTGAATTGTGGTCTGTGCCTCTCTCTCAGAGAGTTAGAGGGGAGATCATAGATCTTTCACTGGCAAAGATGGAGTTGTGGAGGATGGTGAAAACAATTGCATGAATTTACTGAAGAATTTTTACAATCTGCACTCTTTATGTAAAAAAAGCACTTTGTAATGCATAAGAGCTAGAAGGTCTCATAAGAATGTTGAGGTAGTTTTTGATTGTACTCAATTTGTTTATGAATATATTTGTATTGTCACTGATAGGTATTTTGTGTTTTCCTTAATGCAACAGTTATATTGTTTTATGATCATGATTTGGAGGGAGAAGTGCTGAAGCAGAGCCAAGAAATATAATGGGTGTAGCTGTTAAAGCTGACCTTGAGCATCTAGAAGGTTTTGTCAAGAAATCTTTGTTTTGTTTCTTTCAGAAGCGTTACAGTCAGAAGGCAACATTTTATGTGTGTCCTCCCGCTGCTGGAGCAGCCCCCCTGTCCCTAGCTTGAGGAAGATAACTACATTCATCACATGATGTAAATTCTGTTATACAGCAATTACTCACTGTAGACTTAATGTCTACAGTAAAACACAATTATAACAAACCTCTAGCACCAGCAAAAAACAATTTGTGATAGCCAAACTTCATTATATCTGAAACAGTTTTCGTTATTTTACTCTCATAGGGAAATGAACATCATTTCACAATAAGCCTGAATTTCTTGAAAGCATGTTTCTTATACGTGTCTTTTACTGTAATTAGATAAGATAAGGTTGGTTGGCAGTGTTGTAGTTCATTATTACGTGGATTAAATCCAATAAGTACCGGGTAATTTCACTTATTCTGAATTCATGGATATTTGTGTAAAGTCAAATTTGAATTTCATTTGCATCAAGTCTGTGTACTGTGTACAGGGATGTCTTTGCCTCATGTGATATTTTGGCAAGACATATTGGGAAAAAAAAATTTCCTGTTTAGAATTTCTTTAGAATAGGGAGTAAATTCATATTCTTTTGCTTTCAAATCCACCTTACTTAACATGAGGGCAGAAGTAGCAAGGAGGAGACTTCTCCTTTACACAGTATATGAAAGTATAGATATTATGAACAAAGTAGGAGATGTCTCTATATGAATGAAAGATTGTCAAAAGGGAATTTAAACAATATGTAATCAATCAATCAACAAAGTAGGACCTTTTTAAATTGATTTTCTTCAAAATAGCAAGACATGACTGTATTTAACAATCATTATGTATTTATGTCTTGTATGTTCAGGTATATAATATGTAGTTGCTCAGGTTGATGGTAAAAATATTAATTTATTTTGTAACTTTATTGGATTTTCTACAGCTTGTGTACCTTCCATAATCTCTGTCACAAAAAAGAGGGATATTACATGTGTACTGAAATTTCATGTTGTGCATTTGACTTTGGGAACTTTTACACTTTATAGAGGTTTAGTTTGTATACATGGTTATGTATTTTTGGATATAGCTAAACAATAAAACCATTTGAATGTTATTCTGATTCTTTTCATCCTCGATGCCACCATTTGAATCACATCTCATTAACTCTACAGTTCTGTGGGTTCCCCCGGAAGCATTATGTGTACTACATACTAGTATTATTCTAATTATTATGACCTGTGTGTCTGCTTTTTTAGCTCACCTGAACTCTAAGCTTTAGTGAGCTTTTTTGATCACCCATTCTTTGTAGTCGGGCAGTTTGTCTGTTAGCTTTATACATTTTTAGCTCACCTGAGCTGAAATGAGCTTTTCTGGTTAAAAATTTGTCATTGACATTGTAAAAAAAAAATTCACTTTTTCAGCTTGTTCTGCAGAACAATTGTGCCAATTTCAATCAAAATTGGCATGTAACATCCTTGGGTGAAAGGACTTCCAAGTGTGTTCATTTCAGGAACCATGCCTGTTTGTAAGAGATATCGTGGATTAGCTGCACTCTTCGATTGCGCTAACACTATTGTGACGTTATGAAGCTTTGTGTAGTGTTAACGTTGCTAATAGTAGATAACAACAAGCTGTACAACGATGGACATGTTTTCCTTCAAAGCTAACTATTTCACAACAGCAGGATATAGTTATTTTGTTAAAATAAGGTGGGGTAAAAAACAAATCTTTTTAAGAACCATTGGGCCAAAACTTATGTGAAAGCTTATTTGTAGGAAGCAATCTCATGATTGTTCAAATCATTGATCCTTGGGGTAAGGTGGAACCACAGTTTTGAATTGGGGAAATGTTGGGATATAATCTGCACAGTATTTCTAAAACAAAAAAGAAAATCTCAAGAACAGCAGGGCCTTGATTAGTCATTCTAATACGCAAGCATGCGCAGTTAATACTGATTGAAGTATACTCAAATCATGGTTTGGGAAGGGGGATTAGGGTCAGGGGGCCACAATAGGGAAACAAAATTTGTGTTGTAATATGTAGAAATTTGTTTCTTCTCCTGAATAGTAACGCCAAGATTACTCGTTAGCTCCAATGAAGTATAAACTCAAGCGAGTTTTATGATCACCTGGTATCTATCCACCCGTCCGTTTCTAAACATTTTTCTCAAGAACCACTGGACCAATTTCTACCAAACTTGTCATAAAGCATCATTAGGTATAAGGGAATCTAAGCAAGATTAGAACTTTTAATCTTCTCACCTACAATTGATACACAAACGATGGCGAGGGTTACGATTCGGTCAAGAAATTTGAAAATGACACACGGTAGGTGATGGGCATACCTCTATGAGCTGTGTGTGAATATTTCGGTAAGGTCGAGGTTTGAGGAAAGCAGGGGGGAAAAAGTTAAAAACACCACGATCAACCTCCAGGGAAAAAATGAGAGCTGGGATCTTCAAAGGTTATCAAATTCTTTATCTTGTATATATGGAGTGCCAAATAAACAAACTCAAAGATTTCTTCAAATAATTAATGAATATTTTCAATTCTGAATCATTGCGCGCATTAATTGATGATTACATTAATTATTGTACTGAATTGATGCGCGCTATAATTCAATTGTCGCTCTCTTCAACTTAATTGCTGATATCAACAATTGAATCCATGCACGCTACAATTCAATTCAAAAGAGCAATAATTCAATTAATGCGCACATCAATTCCATTAATACATGCAATAACTGAATTATTGTACTCTTCAACTGAATTAATGCTACCATTAATTCAACTGACGCACGCAATAATTTTTTAGAGAGAGCAACTATATAATTAGAGATATCTTCCATTCAACATATCCACAACTGAATTGATGATTCTTTTTAATTGAACTGATGCTCTCTTAAAAAGAACTGATGCGCGCATTGATTCCTTGTACAAAAGTATTGTAAATTGATTAAAGATATCTTCAGTTAAATTTAAGCAATCATCAAATCATTAATGCCGAGCTCTAAATTAATTTTTGCGAGCAATATTTCTACCACATCCATGCTTTCAATATATATATATATATATATATATATATTCTACATCTACTTTCTAAAACTCGGTTCTAAATCGATTTTGATGGTTGCCGATATTGTTAACAAAGAAATTGTCTATATAATTAGTATTAATTTCTCCCTTAAAAAATTCTATCATAAATGGACATGTCTCCATGTCCGTTTAATTAAACTCATCTAGAATAGACTTCAGTCAAATATTGATGCAATTTGTGTAGAAATTTGATTCAAATTTTTATTTACGGATTTTTATAATTATAACAAGGGAAAGGTATATACAAAATATAATTTTTGACTTAAATCTATTCTCCGTTTCTTTTGGTCATAAGCGATTTTAGGAAATTTTTACGGAAAAGGGATTATCAGATACACGTATCAACACTTCGCGCGAGCTACGTCCCTTGCCCACCATTTTTCGGATAAAAAGTCGTAATTTCCTATTCTTGCCTTTGTAAGTTTGTGATCTGTAGTTTTGACATTTGATATTTTTTCATAACTTGCAGTCTGCTACGAAAATGCCCCGTGGTGGGGCAACCCATAAACTTGTATGAAAACTTAATAATTAGCTGTAATTCACCGTAGTAACCTCTTACATTTGGTAGGGTGAACTGTGAAAAGGATTTTTCACTGGTTGACCCTTGGCTGACCCCGCAAAGGGACGTAACTCGCAGTGATACGTGTATTGGCGCGTAACCGCACGCTGATTCCGCGAATGTATTGTGACGTATACGTGACTAGATATCAACGAAAATAGAGATAGACATGTTCAAAATTCACGTTGGTTTCAAGATTACTTTTTTACCTGAACGAGGTAAGTGAGCAAGGGAAAGACATCATTTATTGTGTATTTTGGCTCTTTGACGTGAAACCGTTGTCAAGAATGACGTCATGCTCGAGGATCTAGGTGACGTTGCGTTGTGGTTACCGTGTTAGTTACTGATTTCAATTTGTAGCAGTCAGACGTGTTTTGCACACAGCGAAAATAACTGTCACAATCACTATGAAAAGAGAACGATCTGAAAAGAAAAGCAAGGCCATATCAAAGAGGGTAATTCCTCTTATAATGACTCAATATTTTATACGCAGCAGCTACAATGGTAATCTTTGTCCTATTTTTATACCATTGGAAGCCAGGACGCAGACTTACCAGAATGTCATCTTCAAACGATTTCACATTTGATGTTTAATCAAAGTAATACATCAATTTGTAGAGAAATAAATGTACTAATTCCTACATTCAATAACCTTCAAAAGATTATTCCGATTACACTGCACTATATCATCACTACGAAAATAAAACGCTTTAGACCAGCATTTTCAGATATACCAACACAAAGAGTTATCACGTACAAATGGAAGAGGGAATACAATTTCATTAAGTTAACTAATTTTCTTGTTAACGCTTCCCGTATTTATTACCACTGCTTGTTTGGGGATCTAATGATGGATGCATCCAGTTGATGACAATGGTTGCCATTGTGGCAGCTGGTCTTATTATCATATATTTATCAAATAAGTCATGGTCCTGTCTTAAATTTGACATCGGGGGGAAAAATTTCTCCTCTACAATTTTTAGAAGGGTTTGTACCTAAAAATAAGCAAAAAAATATTGGCCTTATTATGTACCAACACACGGGAAAGGGGGGGGGGGGGGGTGATTAGTAATAGGTTTTCACACTCCTCTAACGATTGGCCTAGTGCATCCCTCTACAAATACAGAATTCTTACATCTTTTGATACGAAATAATAATGAATATTAATTTATTTTGATTTTTGATATTCTAGCCCTGTATTGAAGCAACGACAAACAACGAATGTCAGTGGTACGAAGTCTTACTGGAACTTCATCTCAAGTCTACTGTAAGTCTCTCCCCCCCACCCTCTCTCTCTCTCTCTCTCTCTCTCTCTCTCTCTCTCTCTCTCTCTCTCTCTCTCTCTCTCTCTCTCTCTCCCATCGCTTTCACTTTTCCCATTTATATTTCCTCAGCAAGAGCCATCATTTGTCTCATTCCGTCATGGATGGAAAGAGCATTTAAATGACTGGGTAAGAAACTATTAGTTGGTCGTGGCTGTTGCTATTTTAAACTGACCGATAAAATACATTTTTCTCTTACCGTATACGCATTATACAATATCAACAATTAATATTCATGTAAATATTTGAAAATATATTTTAATTCTTTTATAGAAAAATTGACGACGCACTTTAATTACATGACACTACAGTGTAGAGATATTTTGGTTTTACATATAGTTCAGACTGACGGGGGCGATTAACAAGTCTGACAATCGTCGGGAGTTGCCCACCATCCCGCAGCCCACCCACACGGTGAGTCAATATACAGCATGTCAGCGGTATATCGGTGTCCGATACACAGTTATATTGAACACTGCTAATTCTAATGGAAAAAATGCATATATATATATATATATATATATATATATATATATATATATATATATATATATATATATATATAAAGAAAGGGGAAAAAAAGATAGTTTTGCCTACTGTTAGTTACTGTTTTAATCTCAGTTTAGTATTATTTAATATCCTATTTTACATATTTATTGTATTCTCTGTTTTAGTTTGTTTTACATGTAAAGCGCACTAGGGTAGTTGCCTTGATTAGACCTGATTAGATAAAGGTCTATGGAAATGTACAATAGTGATAATAATAACAACAATGTAGATTTCTCTCTCTCTCTCTCTTTCTCTCTCTCTTTCTCTCTCTCTCTCTCTCTCTCTCTCTTCAAATAGCAAATATTATTAGAGTAAAATTTAGCCCCCCCCCCCCCCCCCCCCCCCCATTTATTATAGCATGTCGAGGGATTTCGGTTCATCCTCCCAGAAGTTGCATTTTTGGGGAATGGGAGATATCAATTTCACCACTTCACTTTTCAGATGGAATGGCTAGCTCGCACCAGTTTCAAACATAGACCTCTACGGCGCAACATCCCGCAACAGCGGAAGCACAAAACCCCAAAGAGACACACGCAGTACGACCACTCGAAGTTTGTCTACTGATTTTGGGGTCCTTGTGTACAGTAAGTGTGTGACGATACGTATATAAAACTAATACAAATCAACTTGATGAAATTTTCCACCATTGGTTTACGTTTGATATGAAGTATCTTGAAATCGTGTATATTTTAGAACGAGTCCCCAGCATCGCAGAGATCGGAAGTTACGTCAGCACTGTACCACTGGCATAAACTTGCTTCAATTCAGGGTCCATGTATTACAGATGCATATTACGTGTACACTTTTATGGAGCGCCAAATTAACATAAACTCAAATAATTAAAAATATCTTCAATGATTTGAAGATATTATCAATTCAAATATTGCTCTCATCCAATGAATTAACGCACATCAAATCAGTTATTACTCTCATCAATTGAATTAATGCACGCTTCAATTCAATTACTGCTCTCGTTAATTTAATTAATACTTGCATCAACTGAATTGATGGGAACATTAATTGATTTGATGCGTGCATTAATTCAGTTATTAATTCATTTAATGAGAACAATAATTGAATTGAAGCGCACATCAGTTTAATTACCGTCAATGTGGTAGAAATACTGCAAAAATTAATTTAGAGCTCGGTAAAATGATTTGATGATCTTTTTGATACAGTTAAGGATAGCTTTAATTAATTACAACGCCTTTGTAAGGGACATCGATTAAATTAAAGAGATCGTTAACTCTACTGTGGATATTTGAAGATATCTCGAATTTAGTATTTACTCCCTCTAATAGAATTACTACGCGCATCAAATGAATTAATTATATCATTAATTCAACTGAAGAGAGCAATAATTCAATTATTGTTGGCATTAATTGAATTAATGCGTGAATTAATAATTATTGATCTCCTCAATATAATTGTGCATCAATTCATTTGCTGATATCATCAACTCATTTGAAGAAAGCAACAGTTCAATTATAGCGCACACCAATTCAGCAGAATAATTAATGCTATCATCAATTCAATTAATGCGCGCAATCATTCAGAATTGAAAATATCATTATTTGAAGAGATCTTTAATTGAATTGTTGCGCGTATCATATGAAGTGATAATATCAAATAATTAAACATATTTTCAATTATTTGAGTTAATAATAATTTGGCGCTCCATACATTTTACTTGTCAAACACTGCAATTTTTGATCTTCTCCATTTGTTTTGTGGAGAATTTTCCCATTGAATTGTACCAATTGCATTCTGCATTTCTTATTTGTATTATATGATCGTTGTGTTGTAAACCATTTCTATCAAATTATCATTTTTCATTTGCACGATATCGAGTTTCAAGGACTTTTATTTATACATTCAGTATTAGGTATGTGCATTATCTTTGTAATAAACCTCCTTATGTTTAACTTCATTCTTCTAGTACTGCATTAGAGGCGGGTGGAATGCTAGAACTAGGAGTAATGACAACATCGTTGACCTATTGGCTGCTTATCTCTATAAAAATCTACTGACTACATGTAAAAGGGGACAAATAAACGTGAGCTAGCTGTTTTACAAGGAGACAGACTGACGACATGTTTGTTTGTTTGATGGTTTTTTTTTTTTGTTTTTGTTTGGTTTTTTTTGTTTTGGGGGGGGGGGGTTTTGTTGGTTTTTGTTGTTGTTGTTTTTTTTTTGGGGGGGGGTTGTTTTTTTTTGGGGGGGGGGGTTTATTTATTTTGGGGGGGGGTATTTTGTTTTTGTTTGTTTGGGTTTTTGTTTGTTTTGTTTTTGTGTCCCAAAAACTGACGGAGGTTGGGGACCAACTTGTGCAGATTTACTGGAAATACCTGAACCAATGAATACCTTCGTTACAAAGAAAATGCTCATATTTAATGAATCTAGTTATATCGGTTATATGGTGTAATAAAAACACACTCATAATACAATAAAGTATTATACAATACAAATGGTTACTGTACGATGCAAGAAACAAAACATAAACAATGTTTAACGTCAATGAAAAATCATGGAATACAAATAAAGAAAAAACACTGCCTGTTACTGTCTAATCATATCTTCTGACAATACAAATATGAAATACAATGCGGTACAAATGGTAAATTAAACAATATACTTGGAAGAGATTGAACTTTGCAGTTAAGCTTATATGTGTATGAAAGGTGTGTGCTATCATGTGTATGTGTAGTTTTGCATGATTTGAAATAAAAACACAAAACTTTCAAAACAGCGTTTTATTATATTTTAACCGATGTGATTTCATGAAGACATTGTACTAAACATGGATATGTTGCCGTGTGATACGATATACCGAGAATTAATATTATACCTGCTAAAACTCATATCATCAGCCCGAAGGTTAACATGACATGGTTTGGATTTTAGCATGCAATATTCTATCTATCATGTGTTTAATCGGGGAAGAAACTAAGGATTGATTGATTAAATATTGTTAAACGTCCCGCTCGAGAATCTTTCACTCATATGGAGACATTGCCGGTGAAGGGCTGCAAATTTAGGCCTATGCTCGACGCTTATGGCCTTTGAGCAGGGAGGGATCTTGTACGTGCCACACCTGCTGTGACACGGGACCTCGGTTTTTGCGGTCTCATCCGGAGGACCGCCCCATTTAGTCGCCTCTTACGACAAGCAAGGGGTACTGAGGATCTATTCTAACAACCCGGATCCCCTCGGAGTAAAAAAAAAAAACTAAGACGGTGAAAGGGAGGGTTAAATAGAAGTGGCCTAAACTTCGACAATCACGTCTTCCCTGCTCAACTTCGAAGGTTTGCAAGGTAAAAGAAAAAATTAACAACACAAAAACGTATGACTTTTTAAGCACTTTACACGGTCATTTCTCACGTTGGTTTAAAGAATAAAATTTTTGATATCATGGACAGTTGCTTCTTCAGAAAAATAGTGGTGGTGGTGGGGGGGGGGTTCTTCACAAATTTACTTTCTTAAACACCACTCTGATCGAACGTACAAGTACTCTGAAGTTGATATTAAAAAGATGTTAGTCCTCGTTAACAATATCTTCGTAGGCCTGGAGGTCATAAAGGTTTTGAGTACATACTCCTTAAACTCATTACTCCAAACAAATCATACCCATAATTCCACTCTAATATATGTATAACGTTTGAGTACGAGTACTTTGGAACAAGAATTATGAGTTTGAGTACGTTCTCAAAAAGTTTTGTAACCTCTAGGCCGGGTCTTCCAGCAGTCTTTTGGAATTCTCATGGGCACGAAATGTACTTCTTTGTTAGCTGACCTGTTTTTATATTCATATTCAAAAGCTCTATATGAGAAAAAAAAAAAGCCCTTGCTGTGGCCTTCAACTCGACATTTAGATATACTGACAATGTTTTATTTATTAACAATAACCATTTTCTTTCATATGTCGATTCGATATATCGCAGTAAACTTGAAATAAAAAAACAAACAAACTACAGTGTCTTTCACATATGCGTCATATTTATTGAACACAGGTGTTAACGACAAACAAACAACTCAGCTTTATGACAAATGGGATGACATCAGCTTCTCCGCCATCAAATTCCCATGTTTCTATACCAACATTTCATTATCACCTGCATATGGTGTTTATGTCTCTCATCTGATTCTATACACAAAAGAGATTCTTCTGCGTGTGATCAGTTTTTAAATCGACGCAGCCTACTGACAAAACAAGTTGATGTTACATGAGTTTCAATAGACACGTTTGTAGTCAGCATTTCGCAAATTCTATGGTCATTATAACGATCTATTGGCCAGTACAATTTTTCATCTGGTCAAATGTTGTCTGGCGTGTTTCATACCAATTGTTAGACCGTTCTTGACACACTGATTCTGACTACAGATTACTCTGTTTACCTGATCAAAATATAGGGCTTACGGCGGGTGTGACCGGTCGACATGGGATGCTTACTCCTTGGCACCTAATCCCACTTTTGGTATATCCAGGGGTCCGTGTTTGCCCAACTATCTAATTAGTATTCCTAACGGTGTATATGAGATTAATTACTGTACGTTGTCTTCACCTTTTCATTACAGACAGTGATTAAGGTATCTGCGTTCTCTCTTCCACCACTAAAAAACAGGCGCCACCAGATAACTGAAAAACTGTTGAGCGTGGCGGAAAAACAACAATCAATTAGTAAATCTTACAGCTTCATACTTTCTATATAGGTCATAGGTGAGGGGGGAAAGGTACCTGGTTTGGTCGTGGTTGGTTTAGAGTGTAAAATGTATAAGAATGATTGTCATTCAATGGTGCCATATTACATGGAGATGCCCAGCTTCGTGAGGCCGTTTTGGTGTAATGACATTTTTGAGGGGTATACATAAACTTTTCGGACATTTCCAGGGGATTTGTGTAAACCTGTGTATAATTCATTCCAACAGCTGAACACGACAGCTAAAACATTTCCATCAAACAGATATTACGGAATAACAAAGTATAGTTCTCTCCCTCCAACCACACACACAACTGAAGTCCATTAGAAAACGTGGCCTTTGTTGGATCCGAAAACCAATAGGGTTAATCTAATTATATTCAAATTGTCTCTGCAGTTTAAGGACATGCGCGACGTTTCTGACATTTTTATATTATCTAACTTGTAATGTAAAGGTCCCGGGTTCGATTCCTCATTCTTACAAACATTTTTATCTCTTTCATCACTACGGTAATGCCCATTGATCAAGTAGAGCTAATTCACATTTTTACTGGCAACAACTAGAAACTATCAAAATATCTAAATCTGAAACAGACATGGTAACATACCTTAATTTTTTCGGTAGAAATTATATAAAATATGTGAATTATACATGAAATTTCTCCAAAAAAAATTACATATTATCGAGGAATCGCATACGTCCTCAATAATTATTTAGGAAATGTTTCTGGAATTGCCGGTCAGACAACAGTCTCAAGTCATTGGTTAACTAACAACTCCTGTATGCATGCTGGGAAGCTGAATGACGCCAAATGGCTATTTACTACTTGTGACCAACCTGTGTATAAAAATTGACGACAACCAGGCTAAAGATTCTCTACTCGATGGTTGGAAAACTAACGCTGTATTTATACGATATTATAAAAGACCTTCCGACCTGCAAATTTATGGTGTTTAACAACTAGTCAATGCCAACTTGTCCATGAAATCTGCTGACCATTGGGCAAAGGTAAACGGACAGACATTAATCTGTAGCTCCGTGTTGTTAGAATAGATCCTCAGTACCCCTTGCTTGTCGTAAGAGGCGACTAAATGGGGCGGTCCTTCGGATGAGACCGCAAAACCCGAATCCCCGTGTCACAGCAGGTGTGGCACGTTAAAGATCCCTCTCTGCTCCAAGGCCATAAGTGCCGAGCATAGGCCTAAATTTGCAGCCCTTCCCTGGCAATGGTGACGTCTCCATATGAAAGATTCTCGAGCGGAACGTTAAACAATATATAATCAATCAATCATTAATCTCTACACACAGACCGACAAGAAAAACAATAGACCCTCCTCTTTGAAGGGAGCTGTAGAGAATGTTGTATTTAAGATATGTAATGTCCGTGTAAAAACCTTTCATGCTTACAAAGGAAGTGACAGTGACTTAATATACCACTGTATATCACACTGACTATTTCCTTAAAGTGAGCACCTTTCACCTGTAATATTGTAAAGAATGCAAACTCCTGTTCATTTTCATGACTTTTATTGGACAAAACAGAACGTCTATTCTGTTTGAATCTTCAGTCCTTTTATAATTAGATATATATATCAATATATATATATATATATATATTTCCATTAAATTACATATCTACAAAAACATACAAATCTCTAGCAGACTACTTTTCTCACAGTTTTATGTCAAGCATAAAAACCATGGTCTGTATATTGTATAGCTGGACTTGTGTCCATATTCTAAAATTAACAAAGTGTTTGCACATTAATTAATGATTACACAATACCTGTGCTCACTGACAACATAATCTTCACACCTGTTACAATACTCAACATTCACATTATACAACTAAATAGTGTCCTTGCTATTTAAAATCTTTCACATTTAACTCTTTGCATTTCAATATCTTTTCCCTAAAATATGACTTTCTGTTAAAAATAATGAACATTAATATGTTATAGGGCAATTTCAGTCAGAATTCATATCAAATAAATATATATATAAATAACTTAAGTCTCATCAATCATTGATGTAAAACAGCTCTACCCAAAATGGATAGCCATGACTTAAACCCCAAGACTAAATATGAATGACATTTAAGCACTATGAAACACCATTTTACATGGATCATTTCAAATGAAGACATAAATCTGAAGCCAAATATTTTAAAGCACTTCTCCCACTCCTACTCTCCTCATCAGTAATGAGGAGGAGGTATTGTTCTCTCATGTGCACTAAAATCACCACGTGGATATATATATAGATATATTGCATGTTGTTCATTCGGAACTGCCCTACATTTTGTATATTAAATAACTTATTTAAATAAATCTAATTTAGGGGAATGTTGACATCAAGAGTATCACATCTGGATTTCTGTAAAAGTTCTTTCACATATCTATTTAAGGAATGAATGTCTAGCTTGTATGTATTTAGTGGGGGCGTGTGTGTGAAACACAATGAATGTATTGGGCAATTCATAAAATCATAGAAATCAATGAAGCTGGAATTGTTCAACGCATCCATTATTTTTATACCCCATAATACAAAAAACCTTCGGCATTTACTCCTTTCATCTATGTTTCTTTTTTAAATGCAGATTTTCATGTCAAACAATGAAATGTAGATGGTTAATTACTATTAAAAACAAACTGTAAAATGTAAATATTTGACAAGACAATGTTAGGTATTTTGATAATCGCTTTTGGGAGAGAAATTGTAATTTCTATTTCAGTATACATGAGACATATATCTGCAAAACAAGCAGTTAAAAAAAGTATCTTTATGCATATTAGCACTATCTTGAGAATATCATAGCATATTGCTTACAGTGTTTTGAAAATCACAGAATTATAAAGTGATTTAAATAAACTGGCATTCTCAGCACATTTGCTGATATAAAAAAAAAAAAAGTTAGTTTCCCTGAGAGTGTTCAAAAAACATGGGAATTCTGAAATTCATAATAAAATAATATGAATACTATATACAAAATATCCTATATACAATTTTTAATGATAATTATTGTAAAATTCATTCATCATTTGCTAAAAATTGATTATTATGATATCTCAACTACAAGGCTTTTCAAATGTTGCCAGAAATAAAATCACAGACTTAAGACTGAAACAAAATGTAAAAACAATCATGAAACTTAACAATATTCTACTTCTACACAAAAACAAGAAAATAAACAAAACTGCCCAGAAAATTGTACTATTTTGCACTGTAGTCAAAATTGGTGATGAACACAACATAATAGTCAATGTTTACATTCATTTTAACCCATTTGAACATAGAATTAGTTCAGCAAATAAATATGTATGAACATTTTAAACACTTAAAAAAAGCAAGCAAAAAATAAAATGTTAAATGCAATGGTCTGAAGAAATCAGTATGAATAGATCTTAAAACAATAAAAAAAAAAAAGAAAAAAGAAAAAAAAAAAGAGTTGTCTCTGCAGCTTGTGTACAACATTTCAATAAATTACAATACAATGATAATATTCACTGACACTTTCCATCAGCAGAAAATTATCTATATATCATTTTCTGAATCTGCCACTGTAAATCTACATGCAGAGTAAAACGGTATAAATTCCATAAAAAAGTTACATATTTTATACAGCAGATGAAAATTGCTATAAAATCTTTGTAAAACTTGTATGTTCTGTTCAGC
Source organism: Ostrea denselamellosa (assembly GCA_024699665.1). NCBI lineage: Eukaryota > Metazoa > Mollusca > Bivalvia > Ostreida > Ostreidae > Ostrea > Ostrea denselamellosa. Next base: position 16,518,909 of record JAMZEH010000020.1, read on the forward strand.
TCAGCACAAGCAGTCATCTGCACTCAGGAAGTAATCAAGATGTACTTTATACATGCATAACAATACTGAATTTGCTGCCCTATATCAATTTGTTTTAGTAATACCATGTAACGGGCATTTTCTTCGGTTGTCCATTTTTTGCAGAAAAAAACCCCCACAAAAATTAAAATCGCAAAGTATATATACATGGAAATAATTATAATGCAGCCACAGAAATGTCAGAAACTGGAAATGCAGAACATAATTTGCTACCATTTATGGATCAAATCGCAACCGCAGAAAATATCTGTTATACAGTAAATACGGTGTTGTAATCATCAACAGAGAAGAGAACAATTTCGTAATACATGTACTCAAAACATACACATTAAATCGCAATCAGACCACGTACACCTTAAAAGAATTTTTTTACCATAAAAATCATTGTCCTAAAATATATGGAGCAGAAGTTCCCCTTTTTATATGATAAAAGGCATTTTTGTTTAAGATATGTTTTTCTTTCTGTTTTGCTGAATAAAAATAATGAAAGTATAGATAAAGGTACCAAGCATTAGACAGCTTGTCGTCATTCAATACCACTTAAACCCATCTCTGGTAGGGCCCTGTAACCATTGGCTGTGGATCAATCCATCTTGTGATGACAGAATCTGTTGTCAAAGTGACAGTACTTGCTGCAGGTGCTTGCAGCATGTATTTATACTGAGCAGCAGAAGTCTTGGAGAAATCAATTTCTTTCTCTTTCTTTCCTTTCTTCTTTTTCATCTTTTCTCCTTCTTTCACATATTCTGGGACTAGATTATTGGTCTCCAGGTGCATCTTCTCCAAGCGCTTCTGCTTCAGCATCTCACACTTCTTCTCATGTTCAAACCACCCATGGTTCTTGTAGTTGAGATTTTTATGTTGGTAAAATACAAGGCTGATTCTCGTAGGTTCGTACCGATTTGGATTTCTTAACCCAGTGGTGGCATGAAGCTCTCTCTTCGCCACTTCAAACAACACTGCCCCATGCTGCAGTGCAATGGCCACTCCTCCAATCTCTGGATCACGAAAAGCATTTTCATTATATTCCATCTCACACTTGACCACTGTTGGATCCATGACTTTCATATGGCTACCAGCTGCTTCTGCTTCCTTTACTTTGTTCTCGAACGACTCCCGAAGTGACTCGGGTGAAACCTCTGCTTTCTTGAGCATTTGTTCACAGTTGCTGGAATGTAACTGATTAAGAGTTTGATCTTTGCTGTCTTTGTTTTGAGGTAGACTTAAATTGCAGTAGGGCATCATGGAAACGACATCTGACAAAATATCTAAAGGTGACTGATTTGATGGTGCATACTTTGTAGACTCATGATTTGCTGCCTTGAGGTGTGATGTTGAACCTGAGGATGACAAGTCTAAAGGGGTGTCTGGCTGCTGCCTGCTGTTTAGGTCAAAGGTCAAAGATGGAGGTAGAGCTTGACCTTGATATGATTTCTCAGCACCATTGGGATGACCCTGAGTATTACTTGAGTCTGATGATATATTATTAGGTATCACAGATGAAGTTTTACTGGCCATTTGGTTTCTGAACTCACTTGGATGTAAAAAGTTTGGGGGTGGGAATGTTCCAAACTTATAAAAGTAATTCCAAAACGATTCATACATACTGGCAAACTCTGGTTCTTCAGAAAGTTTCATCATATCTTCATATGTTAAAAATTGCTTGTTTTCATTAAAAGAAAACTTAGCAGACACAGAAGGAGCACACGAACTGTTTCCATCATGCATACTTTTCTGGTTCTGACTCTGATCAGCAGAGAAGGATTTCTGTGCATTTTCTGGGTTTTTGAATGGCCTGCCTTTTTTTGCTGGCATTGAGCCTCCTTTCTTCCCTTTCTTTTTCTTGGGGGTAAGGGGCACTGCCCTCATTCGAGCCTCCATGGGATAGTACTGCAGCACTTCCAATGACCCGTTTCTCGCCTTCTCAAACTGTGCCTCGGAATTTCCATACTCATCTGTCATGTCCATGACATGTAATGGAAGTGTGTGGAGCTGTTCATCATCAGGCTTTCCCAGACCTCGATGCTTTGTTAATGTCACAACCTGCATAAATAAACCATTTGAAAATTGAAGTGTATACACTGAAGATACAGCCTGTGGAATTTTTCTGTGTAGTTGGTAACTCGAAAATATTTTTGAGTTCTGATTTTTCACCTGGATTTTCACGGTAACTAATTTACTTTGGACCAAAGTCAAGATAAACTTCTGGGACTAAAGAAATCTAGATATTGCCATGGCAAGCATCACAAAAAGGCCAACTCTGCAACATTTCCTAAGTTCAAGGTCCATAACTCTCTTTCAAAAATAATTCAAGGAAGCACAAATGCAAACTTTATCTGTAGGCCAGAAAAATATACATTTATGTATAAATTTTGAAATCAACAGCTGCAGGGATAACCAAAACAAGTCTGAAAAACTGTTGTATATAGTTCTAAATATATGAAATTTGCCAAGTTGTAAAAATTTTCAATTCAAAAGCTGCTGTGATATCCAAAGGCTATGAAATCTAGAACAAAATTTCCTGTTCTGAATATCTGAGCTAAATTCTAATATTCTGCAGGAATAGAAAAACAAGATGTGTTCTTAAAACACAAATGCCCTGAAAGTGTCCATATGAAAAGATTTTACATAATACTCTATATGTTATATTATATTATTTTGAACGTGCCTTACAATCGGAACCATGTGGTTACGAAATTCACAATTTTGGAACATTCCTTTCTGCTTTTCCTACATATGCATTTAGTTTTTAAACAGCAGCAGCAAAATTGAATGACATTCTTCAAATGATAAAGACATTTAATAAACATAACATTCTGGCCCCACCCTAGATTATGAAATTTATAATTTTGGCAAAGAGCTACTTGCTCCTTCTAAATTCCATTCAGTTTCAATGGCATTAAAGATGTTGTCTAAATGTTTTACACATAAATACTGCATGCCTAATTTGACCCTGCCCTTCCTTGGAGTCGGCAACTCTACCCCAGGGATCATGAAAATTTTCAATTTGTGTAGAAGAATTCCTGCTCTACATAACTATGCATTTAGTTTTTCTTGTAGATGTGCAGTTGTAGAGAAGATTTTTGGAAATTGATAAATTTCTGCCCCACCCCCAAGGCCCCAGGAGTGCAGGAGTCCTGAAATTTATACTTTACGTGTATTGCCTTGCCAGAAATATACTTATCATAGTTACAATTCATGTATTGCCTTGCCAGAAATATGCTTATCAGAGTTACAATCCATGTATTGCCTTGCCAGAAATATGCTTATCAGAGTTACAATTCATGTATTGCCTTGCCAGAAATATGCTTATCACAGTTATAATTCATGAATTGCCTTGCCAGAAATATGCTTATCACAGTTACAATTCACGAGGTCACGTTTCTGCCATTGAAAATTTTACCACTTATTTCTCAGTAAAAACCAATGCAAACTAAGACTGCATCAAAATGAGGCCTGATACAGTATTATCATTCAAAGCTTGACAATGTTCCACTAAGAAATTAGGAATTGAGGTAGTACACAATGGGCAACACAAAATTTTCCTATAATTAAATTTTTTTGAAAATTGTAGTACTTTTTTAATATATTAAACTGCATCTACTTGCAAATTTTAAAAGAAATCTGACCTGTAGAAATTTTATAAAGGCCACAAATCCACTCTTGGATGCCATCAGTTAAATTCATTATAGATTTCACTAACGTACACGTTTTAAAAAGAAAATTATGTAGAAAATGTAGATTTTATGAAAGAAGTTTATCAACAAGAGGCAAATGAAATATAAAAACAAATAAAATAGTAATTAAAGTCACAAATTGATTTTTGTACTTATCACACTTGAGGATATGTACGAAGGTCAAATTTGCAAGCTATTTGTAGTACTTAGTACTATATAATCAAAGGCCTGAATGGCCTTAGAGGCGTCACACACTACTTTTGTTTTGCTTAATAGAAAATTGGGATCGGGATTACTGAAAGCAAAATCAGGTTTTTGGACTATAGCGACCAAACCGTGACATAGCACAATTTTACTACTTTAGTATTCATCTGTTTCTGCTGATCCGAAATAAGGATTCTTGATGAAATGACGAGACTACAGATATAAATGAAAGCCAAATTTGAGCAGGCTATTTTTAAGTATTAAATTTTTATGATATCATGTGGCACACATTTCATGGTAAAATGTGTTTCATAGCAAATAAACTCACTAAATTCACTTTGGGTGTATATAATTGGGAATTTTATATGAATGTACAAAATCATGACACATGTAATTCATTTGCAAGTTTCTTTAATGACATACGCAATTTCATATTGTGTTTCTTTCACTGTGTATGTGAAGTGAAGCGGAAATCTACGTATTTGGCAAACCATTTGCTTACCAAGGTGGACTCATTGTGTGTTTATTTTACTTCACCAGAATGACTTGTGGTTAGGTTGTCTAATTCAATGATTCTCAGTCTAATCTTTACTTGCACTTGTGTCATGCCCGATCCCCACTTCCACTTTACTTCCGATGTCAATATAGGCTATTCATCAGTAACACATTCGGCACCAGTTCGGCCAGTTTCAATATCGAACGATAATAGTGCATAATATTATGACCCTGAATTTCCAAACCGCTCGCTTTTTTTTCAAATGTAACACTCCCTTGGATTTTACAAATGTCCCATCACTTAGTCTCGTCACTCCATATTTATGTCATCTGTATATCCTAGTGCCCGAGGTCTTCCGCTTACACCCAAAGGCCTCGGGCACTAGCCTATCATCTATATTATTTTTTGCTACAGACGCTTGACTCAAGCATTTTAAAACTATGTTGGGTAAATGTTTAACAACACAAAGTGTTTCGGAAATGATAGATTTTCGGATACTTTTGTGTACTACCTAAACTATCCAGAAATAATCACAAGGTTGTAGATAATAAACCCACCACAGTGCTCCCATTGTTCATGTTGTGGAGATCTTTGTGAGCATGCGCGCAGAAATCCACACAGGCCGTCACACCAGAAAATGGCCGTCCATCTTCATTCCCAAGACGACACATCTTGGCCATGTCTTCAAACTTTGTCTGAAATATACAAAAGAGTTATTGATAAGTGGGGCAGACTGTGTTATACTGCACAATAAAATTCATGTGTACAGGAAATGGCACTTGGTTATGATGTTAACTCTCAGGACATTTTATGCTGTTTCATTTTCAATTTTTTGCACACCATCCATTTTTTTATTTACATGAATTATATGTGGCAGTCAAACAGGTTCAATCACTGGGAGCCAGATATCTCAGTTGGTAGTGTACCTGACTAGAGATTCAGGGTGCCCAGGTTCAAATCCCAATTGATCCACTGCATTTGCTCCCTTCCTGTTACAAATATTTATCCATTTCAATATTTTCAAACACAATAATATGCATTTGTAATACTTCTCAAATTCCATAAGGTTAAAGCATGTCCATTGCATTACTAGGAGGATTGTCATATTTTCCAGCCACTTTTTAATGTTCCTGATTTTCCTTCATTGCCATACATTTTTACCGAAATAACAATTCTCTCCCTACTCCCTCCCAATGTAATGACTACAAAGATAACAATTCTCTCCCTACTCCCTCCCAATGTAGCGACTACAAAGATAACAATTCTCTCCCTACTCCCTCCCAATGTAGCGACTACAAAGATAACAATTCTCTCCCTACTCCCTTCCAATGTAGCGACTACAAAGATAACAATTCTCTCCCTACTCCCTCCCAGTGTAATGACTACACAGATAACAATCCTCTCCCTACTCCCTCCCAATGTAATGACTACAAAGATAACAATTCCCTCCTCACTCCCTCCCAATTTAGCGATTATACAGATAACAATTCCCTTCCCCACTCTCTCCCACTGTAATGATTACATAGACAACAATTCCTTCCCCGCTCCCTCCCAATGTAGTGATTATACAGATAACAATTCCCTCCCCACTCCCTCCCAATGTAACGATTATACAGATAACAATTCCTACTTTCTCCCTCCCAATGTAATGATTATACAGATAACAATTCCCTCCCTACTCCCTTCCAATGTAGTGACTACAAAGGTAACAATCCCCTCCCCACTCCCTCCCAATGCAGCAATTACACAGATAACAATTCCCTCCCAATGTAGCAATTACAGCTAGCAGAATTTCCCCATATTCCTATAAAATTTTATCCCAGTAACAAGCGTCATCCTAAGAAGTGATTTGAAATGATTATTTATATTAGAATCTTTAGAAATTAATTTAAAATATCACTATTTGATTTGCCACCCTTAGTCTGATTTTATATAGACAGATTTTTTTAATATTAGAGATTGTTTTTGTTAAAAACAAATGTCTCCCCGGCTCCGCAAATGGAAAGTGCTCCAAATTAAACCTCCTCCCCTTAGTGTACTGCATGGTAAGGCGGATGAGAGCATGAGCAGGACGATCAAATTATGAACTACACTTGTGCATTGGATCCCCCTGTTCCTAAAATATGCAAATCTGCATATCGCATTGAAGTATTGTACAAAGTTTGAAGTCTATCCATTTAGGAGGAGAAGTGTTCACAAGCTATTTTATCATCCTCTACCTTTCTTAGATCCACTATAACTTTTTAAGAAAATAATTGGATCCTTACATCCCGACAATATACAGATCTACAAATGGCAGTGAAGCATTATACAAGTTTCAAGTCTATCTGATAAGCCATATAAGAAGAAATGCGTTCACAAGATTTTGTGACAGACAGACAAACAGACAGAAAGTACAAAAATAATGTATCTCCCCCTGGAAGAGGGGAGACATAAGGACATGACATACCTGATTAGAATATGCATCAGGAGCCATTTGGCTGTACAACGGAGCCATCTTCGTTGCTAAGGCTTGTAGTTTTCCTTCCAGTTCAACTTCCTGAAGAAAGTTAAAAAGCACTGGTCATACATTTTCAAATCAAAGTCATATTTTCTTCTACACACATTTCTTTCTCTTTATAATTCCAATTCAAATTATAATCTTCAAGCTATCTCTGAGCTAAAATAATACCATTCAAAAACATTCTTTCTCTTAAAGCAATAAATTTCATTTTTGAAAATATATGAGAGCATGAATTGTGACATTTCACACTGGTTTACTTCATGAAGCATGTTAGCACTTCATCAGAAGTATACCCATTTTAATTGTACCAGCTCATATCCTTGTGCATTTTCAAAAATGGAAGTATTTTTTTATATTTAAAATTTATTTTCATTTCTGTCAGAATACCCAGCCTTTAAGAAAAATGTACTATATTTATTGGTATTCATACACACGTTTCACAAATACCAACGCATTCATGAGGAAATGGTTATCATTACAATTTGTAGAGATATCGAAGACAAAAACATTGGAAACTTAAATAGCTACCTTTGCTGTGTCTTTGAGTTTGAACTTTCTAGCCTCTCTGCTTCGGGCAAATTTGCAGCCATTGTAATACATGCTCCAGGAGCAACCGAAGGAGAAGGATGCACCTCGCCTCACCAGATCGATTCCCTGACAGGCACAGGTTTTTCTGTGAAAAATAAGAAGATTTACCTCCTTAACACTTCCTTCTGAACTGTTAGACCTTCATATCAAAAATTCTGTAAAGCAATGTTTAATTCAGAAATGAATTCAGAAATAAATTCAGAAATGAATTCAGAAATGAATTCCATCTTTGAAACTATGCAAGGGTGTGAACAGCGATGTTTCATGCTGGTATTCTTCATGAATGTGTTAGCGTTTTGTGAAAAATTTGCCATTTTGAAGCATTACAATTTTACATTTCTGTCAGAATTCCCAGATATTAAAATAGACATACTGATTTGTCCATTATTTATGACAGCACATTCATAAAGAAATGGCCATCATAACAAATTGTAAAGATATGAAAGGAAAAAAACATTGGCAATGTAACATTCTGTTAAGTTCTCTTTCTTCTAAGTACACGAACATGAATTTTGAATCACATTACGATTCTAGCAGCATGTATTATTAGCATTTCAAAATTTTATTGGAAACTAAACATCATTTCAAGATTTTCCAGTATGCTCTACAAACAGATAAAGATTAAATATGGAGAGACTATCTTCCTAAAATTCAGAATTTGGATTTTGTGGTTGAAATTTTAAAATTAATTGCATTAGGAGTATATAGGTGGTTTTTAAATACGTCCCGAAATTTCTGGAGACGCAAGAATATAAGAAATGTTTTCTTAAAATTTTATTAGGTTACCCAAATGTCTTTCAAACCAAATTTTTGTTTCATTACACAAATATGTTTTTTCCGAATTAATAATTCATAAATAAAAATTTGCCAATTTGAAGCATAAATACTGATTTTTATTTTTTTTTATGTACCACACATTAAAATGTCATTCGGGGTGCCAAGATCACCTTGAATATGCATAATTCTTCTCTATGAATGAAAAAATAAAACATTTTATTTCCAATTATAAACATGATCATTTTGGACATGTATATAAATCAGTAATAATGTAAACACAACTAATAATTGTCTGATTTTTAGAGTTTATGATGCAAATCAGGACTAGAGGTGATGAAATTTAAATGCAGTTAAATTAAGTAGACATACAGGATTATCTAGGAAATTTCTACACAAAGAATGTCTTAACACTACAAGGCCCAGTTGCACGAAGATGAGTTAAGTTTAACTGATATTTAACAGTCAGTTAACGCTTTACATAACTGTACGGGATAATAGGAAATTAACTGTCTGTTAAAGTTAAATAACTGTACATGCAACTGGGGTCACATTATCAAAGTACCTTTCATTGGTGCCACATCGCCTCTCCGTTTCAAATCCATTCGTAGGTAGTATAGTCCTGAGGTACTGGTAGAGATCATCAGCAGTATGTTGAGGCACTCCCTCCCAGGCCACCAACACCACTACGATACAAGCTGATTCACAGAAATGGCCAGGCCTCTGTCTCACTACACATAGGTACTTCTCTTCTACTCCTGATCGACGTATGATCTGAAAATTATGTAATGTTACTCTGAAAATCCTGTTATTTTTATCGAAATGTCAGACTTTTTCAGCAGAAGAATCAAGACCAAGGCAATGTTTCCCTTCAGTAAATGAACTACAGTACAACTAAGACCAAAGATGTTTCAGCTTTTCTACACAAGACATTTCTCAAACTTTTTCTCTGGAATTATACTTTTTATAGATGTCAATTAGCAATACGTCAAACAATTCCTTCCGTTAAACTGACATCTTTTAAATCAGTATTTCATTGACAAGAAACAGTGACTGTGCATTTCCTGATCTTGATTTTCAGAACACAACATTACAAACTAGAAATTCTGCTTTATTTCATTGTAGACTTTTCACTGGGAAAATCCCAAACTGTCAGAAAGTCAGAAACCCTAAGCGTTTCAACAAAAGAGGACCTGCATGATTTTCAAGTCTTGATAAGAAAAAAAACCTTACCCATTTTGCTATAGGGCAGCCATGTGAGCTTTTGCCTTCTTTTCCTGTGTAACGAATCTTTTCTATACGAATACTCCTCCCGGTCTCGCCAGTTCTGAAACAGAATCAATGAAATATTACAAATGTATGCAATTTGTAGTCTCTCCAATTCTAAAACAGAAGTAAAGAATTCGTAGAAAATGTACATAATTTGTAATTTCTCCTGTTCTGAAACAGGAGCAATGAAATAGCACAAATGTGCACAATTTGTAGGAGACCAAATCCTGTAATTCTATTCTTGGGCCACTGCTATATATTCAGTAATGTTAACATATTGTGAAATGGAAAACTATTTAACTATATTCACATTAATATCTTGTTAAACATAAAATCAACAGAGTTGAACACTATAGAATTTAATATGACTTAATAGTACACCAGTTGTCTTTCTTTCACAACTCCAAGAGTTTTCAAAATTTGTAGGAATATTACAGCAACTAGCAAAGTAAGAAATTGATACCAAAGGAATCAGTCCAAAAATTGATACCAAAGGAATCAGTCCAGAAATTGATATGAAAGGAATCGGTCCAAAAATTGATACCAAAGGAATCAGTCCAGATATTGATATCAAAGGAATGAGTCCAGATATTGATATCAAAGGAATGAGTCCAGATATTGATATCAAAGGAATCAGTCCAGATATTGATATCAAAGGAATCAGTCCAGATATTGATACCAAAGGAATCAATCCAGATATTGATACCAAAGGAATCAGTCCAGATACTGATATCAAAGGTACAAAATAGTAAAATGTCAAGCACTGGGACAACTAAACAAAGTGTACCTGCTTCTTCCTCCAGAATATCTTGAAACAAGATGTGTTTGTGAAACACTGACCCCCCAAATGACAGTAAAGTAATTCTGGTACCCAAAGAAAGTCTTGTCACAAGGAATATACATGTGAAATATGGAAGCCCCATCATTAACCATTCAAAAGTTATGGCTTAGGGTTCAAGTTTTTCAAAATAAGGTCAAACAGCAAGGTCACAAGATGCCCCATATGGCAGCAAAGTAATTCTGGTACCTAAAGTAAGGTCATATCACAGAGAATACACATATAAATGAAAGCCCTTTTACTAATCATTCAAATGTCAAGGCCTCAGTTAAAGTTTTGCAAAAGGGGGCCAAACTCCACGATCTAGGTCATTAGGTCAAATAAGGTGGCATGAAAAGAAAGGTCTTGTCACAAGGAATGCACATGTGAAATATGAAAGCCTTATCACCATCCATTCAAAAGTTACGGTCAAGGTTAAAAAAGGTTTTTTTTGGACAGAATCCGATAAAACTTCAACTTACAGGTGGACTAACTACGAGCAAGTTTGTTTGATTGATTGATTGTTTGTTTGTTTAACGTCCAATTGAGAATTCTGCACTCATATTGAGATGTCACCAACTGTAGGTGAAGTACTGCAAATTTAAATGTATGCTTAGCACTCAGAGCTGTAGGAGTGAAGGTTCTTTAACGTGCCAACACCTGCCATGACATAATACCTCCATTTTCAAGTCATATCCGAAAGACCCATGATTCTTACTTCTAAATGCCAAGCATTTGGTTAAGGAGCAATCACTACCTATGTTAATGTCTTAAGTTTGATGAGGCCATGGATGAGCAGAGCTCAGAGTCACGACCTCCTGACCTTCCGGTTACAAAGTAAATGCTCTACCACTGAGCTACTGCAACCAGTCCAGTAATACTGTTTTCAGTACCATTAACATCAAATCTTTTAGATAATAATTGCTTATTTGATCATCACAGGTGTGTAAAGTTATGTTGGTCAAAGGTCTGGGCTAATGTTTATTTGGGGAACTAGCTAATTCTACAAATAGTTGGACCAGCGAGGATAAAAGTTTACAGTCAACAAAAAACATTTCAAAAGTGTGTATGCATGTTTCTTCTTAGTTAGTTTATAAAGTGCAGTTTTGGGGCTAGTTTTCCACAGAAAATTCACAATACTAGAATGGTTTAGTTCCATTTTAAAATGATACAGATTTAAAACATCAGTTTGAGTGTGATAGCATCAGTCTGACAGCATGGTGCAGTAAATTCATGAGTAAACTGGGTCCAAAACCACTGCTGGTGGTTCTGATCCTGATATGGTAAAGAAAAAGATCTGGGCTCTGTTTCAGAAAAAAAACTTGTAATTAATTCTTTTTTCATATCACAATTTAATTAACATAAAGAATAAAATAAACTGAAATAGATTTTTTAAAAAAAGTGTTTGCAAAACACAAATGCTCCCCAATAGTGGCAAATTTCATTGATGGCCATGCCAATATTAAAAGATTTTAAAGGTAGGTCAAATGCCAAGGTCACAAGGTCAAATATCTTGGTACCAATACAGAGGTCTTGTCATGTGAAATATCAAAGCCCTAGTATTTACCACTTGAAGTTGCGGTCAATTTCAAAATTTTTTAAAAAGTAGGTCAAATGCCAAGATCAAAATGTTTAGTAACAACAAAAAGGTCCTGTCACAAGGAATATTCATTGTGAAATATGAAAGCTTTAGTGCTTAAAAAGTTTAAAATTATGGCCAAAGTTAAAATTTTAAAGTCAAACACCAAGGTTAAGGTCACAAGGTAAAAAGTTTGGTACCAATGGAAAGATTTTGTCATAAGGAATACTCATGAGAATTATGAAAGCCCTAATACATGTACTTATGATTTAAAAGTTATAACCAAAGTTAAGTATTTTAAAAAGTAGGTTAAACGACAAGGTCACAAGGTCAAAAACAATATCCTCCCTTCCCCCGGCAGGTTAGAAAGATTTCTGTGGGTGAGTATAGATTATGATAAACTGCTATGTACTGCATGAATGTACTGCATGAATTATGAACAGAGGAATGACTAATTTTTTATTTTACAAGGTAAAAAATGGACACTTGATAGCAAGTAGGTATTATTTTACTTCTGAGGATCAGACCATAAATTCTGAGATGAACTACGTCAATAAATATCAAAATAAATTATTAATAATAATAATCATAATAATAATGATTGGTTTTTATATAGTGCTTTTTCCAGCATACGCTGCTCAAAGCGCTTCACAATACATTATTACCCCAGCAGACCTTATACCATTCCAGAGCTTTCTCAGTGCAAGCTGCTGTTAAGGCGCTAGAGCACTAACATTCTAACAATATCTTTCACTGTCTATAGCCAGGTACTCCTTTTCCACTTGGGTGGAGTGAGGAAATTTGTGTAAAGTGCCTTTCCCAAGGACACAATGTCAGCCCTGCTGCGGCCAGGACTTGAACCCACAACCTTTTGGTCTCGAGTCTAATAGCCTAACCACTAGGCCACCGACGCCACAACTACCAACTATATTCGACACTGATTCTGCTAATGACATAGATGATATGCCCTACGATGCTTCAATGGTTGATTAAACAGAGATTCAGTTGGGTTTTTTTTTCTTTGGACTAGTGAATTTCATAATCTTAGTAGTTCTTGGACCAATGAATGTTAAAAGAAAATTTAAATCACTGACATAAAAAATACCAAATGTATTTCAATTTTCCTGAAAAAAAAAATAGGATACCTCTTTTCCATGAGTTCCCTAACAGCCTGAATGCTCCGTGCTGCCCCAAGATGTGTGTAGTATGGGCCCTCCACATCTTCACTAGGGATATCTAGATAAATAAAAATAGTGATCTGTTATGTCTCATCAACATCTCCTGAAATAAATTTCAACATGTATTAACAGTTGCTGCTGCTACATAATCACGGGTATTTTCAGTTTATTGGTTTGTTTTTTGCTTTCGTTTTTATGCACCTGGGCTTGAAACTAACGCATGTCCGTCAGTCCGTGACGGATAAAAATCATGCCAGACCTATTGATTTGTTTACTGATCTGTGAGAATCTGCACAGTCAGACTGATAGATCTATTTCAAAATCTTTAAAAAAAAAATCTCTGTGAAATGTATAAAATCATTTTAAAATCCAAAGGCAAAGATAGAACGATTGACTTTTAAAATTCATCCTGATTTACTAATTTTGTTTTCTAGAAAGTCCCCAATTTTATTAATAGGATTATTCAGTTTGTGTCTTTGAAACGTTTGTGACAGTAATAACATTAAATTAAGCGCTACTGAAACAATGACAAAATCGAGGTGGGTGCCATGTGGTGTCACATAAAAAAGATATTCACCATGTTCAAAACCATCACAAAACTCACAATAATGGAAAGATTCTGATGGAAGCAAGAAAGAGCATGACAGTGTCTATGAAAATGAAAAACAATCAAAAAGTTTTCAGGGCAAGTAGTTGCAGTATGACCAAGAGAATCAGTTGATGTTTTGTTCTTCGTGTGAACATCACATCATCATCCTCAACAGTATGTGATAAAATTAGTTTTTGATTAAAACTTAAATGTTATGCATTGTTTCATTTTTCAGTTTAAGTGGCGGACTGAATAATTTCTCTGTGGACTGATAAAAATTGTTGTCTAATGGCAGAATGAAAATTTAGTTTCAAGCCCTGTGCACCCATAATCAGAGTAATATAGTTTTTAGCTCAAGTGAGCTTTTTTGATCATCCATTGTCTGTTGTCCGTCCATTTGTCCATCTGTCTGTAAACTTTCATATTTTTGGTTTCTTCTCCATAACCACTGTGCCAATTTCAACCAAACTTGGCAAAAATCATCCTTGGGTGAAGGGGATTCAAGTTTTTTTCAAATGAATAGCAACAACTTGCTCCAAGGGGAGATAACAGATTGATTGATTGATTGTTGTTTTTCTCCACACTCAACAATTTTTCAGTTATCTAGTGGAGCACAATAGGGGATCGAAGTTTTACAAGTGGATATACCGGAAAAATCTTTAAACATGAGTCAAGGTGATTAAGCTGAGTGAAATGGCCAATGGGTCTCTTATGGGTCTATCTGTCTGTCTGCAAAATCTTTAACCTTGGCCATAACTTGGCCAAAACGTTTGACTGGATGGTGACAGGACTTTCATATTTCACACATGTATTCCTTGTGACAAGACCTTTCTTTTTGTACCAGAATATTTGACCTTGTGACCTTGGTGTTTGGCCATGCGGAGGCATCATCATTTCACAGACACACCTTATTTTAATGATTCAGATTCTACTAACAGTCTTGGTGAAATAGATGTAATAATAAAGTTAAAATTGGATATGTTGGAATACACTTATGTCCTCATGTGTCCATGTAAATATAGTACAGTCAGTAAAACACTATTTCAATTAGATCAAAAGTCGAGTGTAATTTGAAATTTGTTAGGATGACACAGTAAATAAAAATCAGGTCAATACAAATAAAAAAATGTCCAAGAACTATAAATCTGAAAAAATAAAACCTGTCCTGTAACCATGGTAACTCATAGATATATAATAACCCAATGAAACTGCAAGCATAGTGACAAGTGTATTATAAATGTTACATAATACACCCACGATGTTGTATAGGATGTCTTTATTTGAAATATAAGGTGCTTGTTTTGTGTCATATGTGGCAGAGAAGTGAAACTTGCAATGGTTGCAAACTGACAACAAATTATCTGTTAAAAAACAACCCCCCCCCCCCAAAAAAAACACCAAAAAAACAAAAACAAAACAAGGATTCTGCCAGTGAGTGTATTGCAGGCAACAAAGTCCCCTATCGGCAGGATAATTCAGTGAAAAGTAGGTCAATCATAATGAAACTCAAACTTGATCTGTAATTATCCAAGACAAAGTCAAGTATCAAATTTCAGTTGAATATCTTCATCCAATGTGGAAAAAAATCTGAAAAACTGATTTTTGTAAATACATCAAGGGGCATAATTCAGTCAAAAGTAAGTCAAGCATAACAAAATTCAAACTGATCTGTAATTATCCAAGATATAGCCATGTATAAAATTTCAGTTGAATATCTTCATCCAGTGTGGAGAAAAGTCCAGAAAACCTCAAACATTCATCTAGGGGCATAATTCAGTCAAAAGTAAGTCAAGTATAATGAAACTCAAAACTTGATCTGTAACTGTCCAAGACAAAGCCATGCATAAAATTTCAGTTGAATATCTTCATCCAAAGCAAAGAAAAGTCGGGAAAACCTCAAGCAGAATGACAGACGGGCAGACAGACAAGCCAAGGGTAAACTAATAGTCCCCTCCAGCAAAGCCTGTAGAGGACTTAAACACCCACACAATAAGGCTTGCACATTTTCAAAAATTTTTGAGGTTGATTAAGGATTTTTAATTTGAAATCAGGTATTTCAGTTCAGGACTATATATCTGTTCAACAAATTTGATACACAAGTTAAAATCAAAAAACTTTATTTGTATTTTGTTACAATAATTACCGACATGGACTCTAATTTAGACTTGACATCCATGGTCATGTAACTCAAACCGCATTGTCCCTTTTATTCATTTCCATTCCATGCTTTCTGTATATATATGTTTTGTCACTGAAGGTGTTGATCCTGTGGCGTACTTTAAATGTGTCCAATTATCTTACATACTGTCAAATTATTTTCATCATGATATGCCATCTTTGGACAATATTTCAAAATACAGCCACACTTTAGACTTTGAAAGTATGCTGTTAAAAGGATTTCTAATAAGAGATTCTATCATAAAAATCGGACCCGACCCTAAATTCTGAAAAATGGAACTGAACCAATCCCAAATAACAGTGACCCTGGTTAATTATAAAAAGGTTCCAGCTTGAAAGCTGTCAATGGACAGACAGACTGACAGATATCATTGTACTATAATAAGTGTGCAAGACTGGTGTATAAAAAAATAATGCTTGATATGTGGAAAAAAAAAACATGTTGGAAAAACAGACAAATAGAGAGGGCAACACAAAAAGTCCTGGTTATTTTCCTGTTTTCAACAATGCTTTAAACAACGAGGATACAGTTTTACTTTATATGAATTTAGTGTTAATCATTTGTTCAGGCCTTTACATTCTTACTTTTCCCCGTTTGTCATTCTTTGAAAAGGTTGAAAAATCCCAACAATGCCAATGCGGCAACATACTGCGATTGTGTGGGAGTTTCATTTACTCACGAGGCATCAATCTGAACACTGTTGAACTCTGTCACAATTTCCATTAAGCTAACATTTTACACTGATTGTCCTACAAGTCAGTCCCTTTAGTGTATATATACAATGTCAAACACACACTAATTTTCTTAAAGTTCATGTTTTGAAATAATAGAAAGTTGGTTTAAACATGTCACAATTTCATGTCATATGGACTACTCCATGCATTTACTTTTTTCATGATTTTGTTTGATACACAATCCCCTTTCCCATATGAATAGTAAACATTTAATATAAAATATGGTTTGGTATCAAATTTGTCATCTTGAAAGCATTTATATCACGGTGATCTTTACTCCGATGTTTATTAAGCCTTTTCTATCCTTTTATTAACCCAAAAAAAAAAAAAATTCAGAAAATACTTTTTCATTTCCTGACAGCAACAGTGATAGGAAAACGGATAGAGTACTTGACCTTCAATACAAGAACAATGGAATAGCAAACTTACAATCTGGGCCCCTGCAACCACACATCGGCATCTCGGACTTGATATTTTTCCTAAGTCTGTCCAAATGCTCTTCATCTTCCGTCATGGATTCTTTCAGCTTATTTATATGTTCAGCCAGTAGCTCTAATTTTGCACTGCCATCCTCTTTGAGATCAGATTTCTGTGATTTTGTAAAAGTTGATGACTCTGAACACAATTCATTTTCACAAAAATTCTCCTTCTCTGAATCGTGATTGTCTGATTCCACTTTGATTTTATTAACATGTTTTTCTTGATTTTCTTCTGTTTTGAATACATTGGACTTTGCTGCCTCAATCTTTGAGCAATTTTTGGGTTCCGAGAGATTTGAATTTTTGGGTTCTGAGAGATTTGAGACATCTTCATCATCGTCAAAGTCATAGATATCCACTTCTGCTGCTGAACGTTTACTGAGACACTGAGGAGAGTTTCGGAAGCCCAGTTTCTCACAATTAGTACAGCAGTTTGGTGGGGTTCTGCGACCTTCCACTTCCATAGAATTACCAATCAGCTCTTCCCAGTGAATTTCTTCAGCCCTTTTCATCGACCTTTTTTTAGATAAATCATCAAGTTCGATATCGTCCTTTGTCTTCGAAATATCATCAAAACCTGATCCATCTGTCTCCTCTTTGGTCTTACAAACTTGAGCAGAATTAAATGCTAACTTATTCGATTGCACATTTTTGGGCTCTTTGACACTGCATTCCCTTTGTATTGATTTAAGTATATTTTGTACTCTGTTTTCAATTTCATTTAATGAGAGAGCATTGGTCTCTATTACCTTTTTCACATTTTTGTTTTTGATTAAATTACTTTTATCTACATTTCCATTTATCTTTTCCTTGTTACTTTTCACCTTCTTCTTTTTTGGCACTAGGCCATTATTATCTTCTAGTGTACGTTTCAGAGAAACTTCATCAGAGAAACTGTATGGGTCATTTTGCGGGAGAGCTGAATAAGAAAAGGGCAATCGGTTACTGCTAGGCTTAGAAAAATGAAAACCATTGAATGACTGCAGATTTGCTGAGGTCGTACTCGTCTGTGGTACGGAGTTTCTGAGAGGGGATGGATGGGAAGGCAACGCTGAAGAAAAAATCGCATTAAAGTTCATTGTTCCTGGTCGTTCCGTGACATATTGTGGAAATCCATTGCTGTACTGAGGATTCAAAAATGATGAATGATGTGGGAAAAATCCACTAGGTGGTGCTGCCATCATACGAGATTTCTGAAAATATAGATTAGTTTACATTATTCAAGTTATTTTTACAATCTGTTGATAATACTGGCCAAGAACAATATGTTTTAACTGTACTCAGCTATTCTTATGACCTACTTTTAAGACCAATATGTTTTCTTTTTACAATGACCTCTTATGCATTGCGTTGTAAACAGTGTGCTATAAATAGAATGAGTGGAAATTCCCTACAGCGCAAATAACAACATGATAACCACGTGCAGCATGGGCAATTTACATCGAAGGGAATTCAGACAAGTAGTCTCAACCGAACAGCTACACAGTATTCAACATTACAAGTAATTAATAGTAGTTCTAAAATTGTTGCAAAGCAAATCTGATTTATACCCCAAGCACAGTGAACCGATTCTTCTGTATCGTACACAATTTTAACTTCTAAACACTCATACATTTACAATAATGAGAAGCTGAATTAATCATATTGATATATAGTGATGTTTTCTTCCTGCGAATTGAAAAATGTATATGGCAAAACTTCATCATATTAGATATGATCTGGTACTAAATAAACCGAGTAGAAATTATTGGAGTAGAATATAGTATGGGAGCAGGTCATAGTATCTAAACCTGGTTACTCCATGGTGAACTGGCACAAAAACAAACAGGAAATCTATCATCTCAACTTTACACCGAGTTTTTTTTATAGTGACCATACATTGTGACATACACCACACAGGAAAACTCTCCTCTCAGATTTACATTTACTTACTGATACAAAGATGACTAAACTTGCAAGCAAACTAAACTCGCAGGCAGATAAGGTTGATACAGACATTTGTTGACCAAGCAAGTTTTGTCCATATGAAATTCGCTCTTTTTGCCATGAAATTTGACAGAATTCAGAATCTACTGATATTTATAGTATTTAGCATCTAATTTTTGGACATGCTTGACTGGTCAGCCATATAGATATACCTGGTTTAGATGTACTTGTCTGATAAGAGGTAATCCACCTTTAAAAATCCTTACTAAACTAGTCAAACAAAGCTACAATCCACCGCTCACAATCTCCACAGAATTGTCCAGAATTTTATAAATTCTCTCTTTGTTCACCATTACAAAATCCAAACAAACAATACAGAGCAAAAAAAAAAAAATCTCAAATGAAAATAACAGGTATAAAGCAGGTAACATTATACATCACAAAGAGTGAAACATTGAACTGCAAACCTATGTCATGTATTTTAAATAAGTCCATGTACCATCTATAATTGAACAATTTATCAGTGCATTAGCAGGAAGATTGAGGTCACAGCAGTACGATCAATAGAAAATGTCACAAAGACAAAATATTGATTGCTCTCCTGCTTGTAATGATAACCAATGGAAAACCCTGCCATTACACACGTACACTGAATACTGTGATGAATCATAGGATATATCCTAATCACGCATGGCTGGCCTAGGACAAACATGCCACTTACACCACATTTTTTTAAGTCTGCCAACATGTGCATATTGTTCTAAAATTAAATCCTGTTGAAGGTCAAAGTTTAGGGTTTTTATTAAGTTTTTTCTCTCATTCTGAACATGTTTTTTTTCCCCTCTCTTTCAGCTTTTCTTTCCTCCAAATGTTGATCACAATTGTCTTCCACCAAAAAAACCCCTGCATTAATAGTAAACACTACCATATTGAATGTATTTCTAAATGTACAATATCAGTTAATTAAATTCAAATAATATCTTAAGCATTTAGGAATATGTTAACTGATGTTGAAAGTGTACACACCTGAATACAACATTGTGTCCGCACGGACGTTAAAGCTTCCATTTATAAACCAATATGGCAGAAATTTAATTCCTGTAACAATGGATCTATGTATTTCTCTACGCTATATATGTATACAATCTGCCACAGCGTCTGCATTACGTACTCCTCCAAGGTAAACAAATCCAATTGCAGACTATAATTAGCATGCAATGCAGGTAAAGAGGTCAATGTCCTCATGTAGGCCTACAGATCCACAACCAAGACACCGTAACTCAGCTCAACCTATATGTGCCTGAAGTTCCTTTTTTTCTCCCCAGGCACCTAGAAATTTTCTCAATGCTGCATGCCTCTTCGATCTATGCTGCATGCTTCTGTTCCTCTCCTCACTATAATGCAACCTTACTAATGAGGTGTCTGTCTGTCCTATTATTCAATTGGAAAGTCTTGTAATTGACATATCCACACACCAGAAAGTATTTTACCACCCACCGTCTTCCCAGGCTTTCCTATATAACAGGGCGTTTAAGTGCTCTACTGGGTCACCGAAGCCAGACGTCTTCTGCTGAGAAAGGCATTTAAAACATCTTTGTCCAAGAACTATTCCTGAGTAGCAATTACACAAGTTGCACAACAGTTTAGAAATAATAATTTGCTTTTGACTACAGGGGAAAAAAATGATGGGGGGGAAAAAATTAAATAATGTCCCCAAAGAATTCTCACTAATTACTAGCTCAGATAAGATAAGCTAAGAATCTTTATATATAAATATCCCACATTCTCCATGAATTCCCAAGCATAATGGGAGCAATTAACAATCTTTTTACAAACTAAGACTCTTATACAAGCAGACATAACAAAAATCACAAGACAGTTTATTTCTTCCAAGCCATTTTGTGACATGGATATTCTGCGATAAAAGACTCAGACAACCCACTAGCTATCTACATCTTTTCCCCCTTAAATTCTAAAAATGTGTTGGCTTGCGCATTTGCTCAGACTAAACAACCATATGACATATGTTTGCAAAAAAGTGCAATTGATCGGGTTTTTTATCTGACAAAATAAAAGATTTAAATCCACATTTCAAGGGCAAACTTACGTTAATCTATTTGTGCCGCAGTCTGCGATATAAATATGTGCCAGGAAAATCCCAAACAAAAATAGCATCCAGTGTTTATCAACAACACATTCCCATGGTCAATGTTTACAATCTGTGCATAATACTGGACACCTCCATAAATTCAACTCAGAGAAATTACATTATTACAGATTATCAGATATTCTCACAATAATCAGATTAGATTTTGCTGCTTCCACTTTTAAACCAGCACAATGCAAGAAAACTTCATATAATTAATATACATATTGATTAATTCAAACATAATGAAAAATCAATATAAATAAGATAGCCTAAATTCTTGACATAAGGGGGGAAACATGTATGTATTCCAAAATCTGCAAGCACATGGCAATATTAGCTAAATTACCTGTCCTTCACCAAATCTCGTCTTACTATTTGAACCAATGAACTTCCACAAAAGAATTTACTGCTGAATGGTCACTGAATATATTACAGCTGGTCATTAACTCCCAACTTCACACCTCAGAGAAAAAAATAGCAAAATTTCAAAGACTACTGGTGAACCTTTTCTTTCCTTTAAAGAAAAAACAACAAAACACAACACAAGCTTACATGATCACTTAAAAACTAGCATTTTACAAAAACTTTCAATTCAAAGGAATATCACTGTCAAAAAAATTACAAAACAAGAATGATAATACAAAAGTGTGGTATAGATGATACACAAGTTTGTTTTTACACATCCAATTGTTTTAACAGTACAGTACAACACTAGAAAGAAAGAAAAAAATGGACAAAATGGAACCTTCAATTTCATTGAGGCATACCAAAACAAGTTTGTTAAAGAATTTTGTAAAACTATTTGTAAATATTTTAACATTGCTAAAACCCACATTTACCACAAAATTTTCTTATGAAACCACCTTTATTTTAGCATTTATTCACAAATCATTTTCGAAAAAAAAAATTTTCTTACTAGCCAGATGCTTGCCAATCAACATGACTATCATAGTCTAGCAGCTCATAACAAGAATTTTATAGCTATTCCAATGTAAAACCCCTATTGTAGCCCTACTCTAGCCCCAGGGGCCACATGTTGAACTCTGAAGCTGGATTTCCTGACACTGCTTACACATGACTACTACGACATGGCCCTGTTGCTCTTGAGAAAAAAAAAAAGTTTTAACTTTTAATATAAACTTTGAAATTTTTCCCTCCCTATAATCCCATATAAAACTTTGTTCCCCTATTGTGTGTCCCTGCCCCTACCCCCTCCCCTTGGTACAAGTTTCATCTTTTCTGGCCCTGTGGTTTTTGAGAAGATCTTTAAATAACCCTCATCCAATATTTTGCCTTTTCTTTATTATCTCCCCTTGGAAGGGAACCTGGTCCTTCATTAGAACTTGAACCCCCTTCATCCAAGGATAGTCTGTGCCAAGTTTGGTTGAAAGTGACCCAATGGTTCTGCAGAAGATGTGGACATTGTGAAAGTTTACAACACCAGTCAACAAAAATCTTTTGATCAGAAAAGCTCAGCTCACATGAGCTAAAAAATAAAACTATGATTAATATTTTCATCAGACTTGACTGCTATATTGCAGATTTGCATTGTCTACATAGGTTCAAAAGAGTCAAATCCTTAAATATATTCCACTTGCCATTCAGACCAGGAAATGTCATTCAATTTATTGTTTGCTTATACATTAGACAACAATCAATCCACTAAAAGGGGAGGATAACAGCCTTTTTATACTTTTACAAAAAAAGTCCATATCTTATTTCATAAAATATATCATGTCAAGCACAACACTCAAATTCTATTGCTTTGGACATTTTTTTTCTTGTCCAAGTGCACTCTGTTTTCTGCTGGAAAATAGCCAATTTAATTCTCATTTTTGTGATGTCACAAATCAAAGTCATTTTCATCAAATTGAGAATTGCCACTGCATTGAATTACGGCTCTTGCACAGAGCACACTTAGTTTTGAAGCACAAGCAAGACAATGGGGAAAAATTCAGCACTGCTCATATAGTTCTTTAAAAATCCAAGATTAATTTCAAAATCTAATTAATTTCTATGGTAAAAAAAAAAAAAAGCAACTCTGTGATGGGTGACCAAGGATAAAATTAAGAATTAACTACCACTGAATAAGAATTTTATTAATAAAAACAACGTTTCTTTGGTTGTGGGTAAAAATACTCGCTACATTGCCCTGCATGTGAAGCATTCCACGATTTCAAATGCTGTTCACAATGGAATTAATGGTAATGCTATCCACTGAATCACAGAAATGGAATACAGAGACAATCTAATCACTGTATCCTAGTCTTTACTATATAAAACTGTGAAAGCCTGATCTCCTTGATGGCCTTAAAACACTTGGAATTTTACTTGAAAACTGAACAAGGTCATTTGAAAACCGTATTCTACTATCACAAAATCAGCATCTAACTCAAGAGCAGCTGTGACTGAAATCTTTTAATATAATTTTCTAGAACAGCTGGGGGAATAAAACTTCCTGGTAAAAAAAAAAAAAATTCTCTTGTCTGAGTTACGAACCACTTGTATTCCATACTGCACGAAGTCTGTAAAATAGATCTGCTAAAGCTGTAGAAAAGGAACCCTAGTGAACCACTGCAGCAGTCTTTTGTAAGCCGCCGATTGCTATAGTAATAATGATTTCTATTGATCCTGCAGTTTTAATCATTAATACACCTTTCATTCTGGCATCTCCAAGACAAGGCCAATAAACTACCCAGTGTTTGAGAGCTGATACCAAGTAAAAATATTGCACATATGCACTAAGGATTTGTTTCCATTACCTGCAAACTTCTGTGGTTTTTTTTTTTGGTTGTTGTTGTTGGTAAAATGGCCCAGACATCGAGTCAGCGATAGCACTGTAGACGAGTTGTTTTACTTTTTACCTTGAAGTGTCTAGACATGGGATATTTTTTCTGTATGCATTTATAATTAATTAATTCAGTTAAAGAAATGTACAGGCACTTTTCTATATTAGAATTTAATGACTCAAAAAAAAGTTTTCTTTTGAACTTCATGGACATAAAAAAATTGATTCTATTTGTAAATGGAAATTCACAACAAAACTTGGGCAATTCAATGTGCATGTAAATATAATTTTGATTTACGAGTTCTATTTAACACAAATAAATACAGCAGCTACGACATATTTCACTGTAACCAATAGGGGATTCAAATAAAAGAGAATATTTTGAGAAACTACAAGTTCAAGAATATAATTAGTTGTATATCATTTCCATTTTAAAAGGCACAAAATCATGTTTTACCTGACCTTTTTACATCTAATTTCCACAAGATTTAATTCATTTACTAATGTAACAATTATTAGTACATTTAATTTGTGGGGGGTGGGGGTGGAGTGGGGGGTGTCAACTATTTCTTGAAGTGTGTTATATTTTGTTACATCACTTGCTAATGAATAGCTTGGATATCAAATTCTGCCTTTGCCTGCAAAGAAGCACTGTGCACTTACTGAAACATTCCTATTGGTACCAATGACCCAGAAAATGTTTTGATTATAATGAGGGCTATAAGTTTGCCACCAATACAGAAAAAACAGCAGATAGACACTGATTAAGAAATATAAAATATTACTTATTTCTTCAAGGTTTAATACCCCTTCCCCTCCAAACCATTAATGAGTTTGAAGGTGTAATTTTCAGTTTCTGATAAATTTTGATTAAAGTTGAATCTGAAATTTACGTATGATATGGAGACATTAAATTTGATTATCTATAAAAAAAAAAGTATACTTTTCACTACAAATAAGCTAATTTGTGAGTTGGCATTTTCGTACTACTATACTGTGAAGAAAAGATTGTTCTTAGCAACTTAAATATTGTTATGAATATGACTATAAAAGTTTTCATTTTAAAAGCAATAGAAAATATACAACCACAAGATGTAGTTGCTATCATTTGTTTGTATGTTTTTTGTTTTACGTCCTATTTGAGAATTTTTCATTCATGTAAAGACGTCAGCAACTTTACATTAAGTGCCATAAATTTGACCAAAGCATGGCATTCAAGGCCATTCTTTGTTATTAAAATTCCTATTGTGAAACTGGGCTTCCACTTTGTGAAGGATTGTTTGTTTGTTTTACGTCCTGTCGAGAATTTTTCACTCATATTGCGATGTCACCAGCTGTAGGTGAAGTACCACAAATTTAGACCTATGCTTAGTGCTCAGGGCCGTAGCAGTGAGGGTTCTTTAACGTGCCAACACCTACCATGACACGGGACATCCGTTTTTAAGGTCATATCCGAAAGACCTGTGATTCTCACTTCTAAATGCCGAGCATTTGGCTAAGGAGCAATCATTACCTATTTTTCATCTTTGGTTTGACGCGGTCATGGCATGAGCGGGGCTCGAACTCATGACCTCCCGGTTACAAAGCGAACTCTCAAACCACTGAGCTACTGCGACCAGTACTATGTGAAGGAAAAGTCACTACACTGGGATAGAGACTTGAACCAGGGACCTCTTTTTTGAAGCGAGCACC
This sequence comes from Ostrea denselamellosa, assembly GCA_024699665.1. Taxonomy (NCBI): domain Eukaryota; kingdom Metazoa; phylum Mollusca; class Bivalvia; order Ostreida; family Ostreidae; genus Ostrea; species Ostrea denselamellosa. The sequence goes on from JAMZEH010000020.1 coordinate 16,544,569, forward strand.
TTGAACACTACTTAAACACCTGTTACCAGGTAAAGTCACATAATATAGGTCCACCTTTCTCCTTCTTAATATCCCTAATTCAGTTCTAACATGACATTAAATTTTTATGCACAAGATCTAACTTGGCTATATCAACGACTTGTTGCAAAGTTAATTATAGGGTATTTTCGATGTGTGCATGAAAATCTCAGATATCTTCACATGTGTGAAATCGTATTTCTGTTAATTTTCCACCTCTGTACTTTAGGCTAATTATTGTCAACAACATATTTATATACATTCTGTAGATAGAGCAGAAACACTGATTAAATACATATTGCTAATAATCATTCTCTAAGCACAGTATAAATCAGAATATGTTTACATGTACCTTGAATTGAAACTTGATGATATAATACAAACTTGAATCAGATTTATATGTGTGCTAATGTGTCCCTTGGGATGATTAAAGTCAGTACAGTTCATGTCAGTTTTAGTTTTAGATGAGCATCCAACTTAGAGGGGAGATAACTCATGTAAACTTTTGATGGTAGAATATTGATGCCATAACAAGCCCCATACACCAAATTATACGCTTAAATCAAAACAGCTCCGATACCAATACACATTCGACACCAATACACATCCGATAAAAATACACATCCGATAAAAATACACATCCAATACCAATCCGATACCAATACACATGTCAAAAATGTGTTTGTCAGAAATATTTGTTGAATAAAACAACTTAATGAAGAAAATCAAATAACTTGCATGTATGTTTTCATGGCTTGAGAGCTTGAATCACTTTTGGTAACATCCCCCCCCCTTCCTTTTTCTCCAGGATAAATTATCACTTTCATAGCATACAGCAATCTTCCTCTCTTAGCTTACATTTGCCATTTGGTTTTAACAGTAAAAAATTTATATCATTTATAGTATAGCTCATTTCGGTGATTTTTTTCCCCACTCAAATCAACTTATTCTTTTCTAATATTATAAGGAAGATAATTAAATGATATTTATCAGCTTTGAAATGACTGCATGTTCATCAACTGTTAAACAAGGAGCCATGAGGGGACATATAATTTGAGGATCATAAATGTTTCAAACTTAGAAATAAATGCATATAATTGTTCACAGGAAATGACTAGTAAGAGTCATTTAGACTCAATTCAATTCTTTCGAAAAATTTGAACAAAATAACATTTACTATCCCTTCAAATACTACTAAAATATAGGTACCTCAAAAGTATTGGCCATGTTGGTGACAGGAGGTCTTGACCACTGTTTTGAATGTCCAGATCCCTGCTGCTGGTCACCATTTGGATTCCACGGTCCAGTTCTGTCTGTGCCCTCCCCTCCCTCCATTTCTTTCCCTGAGGCCAAGTTTGAGTCCTTAAAAGTCTGTTCCATTTGCTGCGGTTCACCATAATGACACCAATACGAGCTATCCGATCCTCGATCCAACCCCTGCTTCTTGCAGTTCCCAGCCCAGGCCTCCATTCAACACCAATTCATCTACTAATATACAGATAGAAATATTACAAACAATTGAAAGTCATTTTATGTGTAGAGTTTTAGTGTGCTCCCAATAAAGATGAAGTAAAAGGGACTACACAGTATGGCCCATTAAATCTCTCTCTCACACACACACACGTACGTTTTGTCATACATGAATACATGTAGAAGACATCATATGAATTTTCACATTTCTGGGGCCAAATTAGGCCATGAATAAATTAATATTATTCAAGCAGTGCAATGGCTTTTTCAGTACTTAATTAGTTAGTTCAATATAACTGTGGAACCATTATTTATGGGGGCTCAATGTTCGTGGATTTTGTGGACACTTTTACCAACGAATTTACATCCCCATTCTATAGTATAATATTGTATACTCTCCAGATGACATTAGTTTGAAATTCCATCCCCACAAACTCATAAATATTTGGCTACTCATGAACATTGGCCCCCACAAACATTAATGATTCCACAGTACACCTTTAATTCAAAATGGAACAAAAAGCTCCGCAAAGTGGAGCATATCCTCTTGCAATGAGCATCTAAACTTTTCTATGAAGCCCTGTTGTGACCTTGACCCTTGCATCCAAAAAAATCAATAGGGTTCTTCCTTTCTTGATTACAAAACTACATGTGAAGTATCAAATGAATAGCAAGGGGATAGTGATTTTAAAATATGGAATGTACGCAGTGCAAGTTTGTTAAGACCATCTTTCACTGTATCAATAAATGGGATCCAGTTATGAATAATGTATGATAATGGAAGACTTATCCTAAAGAGAAGCTCAAGAGGATTAGAAGACAACAGACTATCACTCAGCAACTAGCTTATCCCGACACCAAATGACTCTGGAATACATGGTACCATATATGGGAAAAGGAGCTGAAAACAGCCCTGCTGCAACATACATACAACCTGATTCCAGTATACCCCCCCCAACCATGTTGCAGGGAGTATAACTACAGCAAAATTTAAAAGAAATTTTAATCCTGTGAGGTAAAAAACTAGAGAACTGTTAAGTAGTTCAATGTTTTGAACTGTCACAGCCACTGCATAAAAGTAAAAGAAGATGAAAACAAAATTTCAGGTTTTTTTCTTCTGTCTGGCAAATTTCTAACTTTTCTGGTAGATTTTCCGAATTATCCCCAATCTACAGGACATGATGTCTGGTAGATTTTTTTTTTTTTACCAACGATGATATGCCAGCAGAAGCCAACTCTCCACATGCTCATGTGGATACACCTAAACAGAGTAACACGACTTTATGTGAAGACTGTACATATAATCTCACACACTTTCAATCCTCTCCACATGCTCATATGGATACACCTAAACAGAGTAACATGACTTTATGTGAAGACTGTACATATAATCTCACACATTTTCAATCCTCTCCACATGCTCATATGGATACACCTAAACAGAGTAACACGACTTTATGTGAAGACTGTACATATAATCTCACACATTTTCAATCCTCTCCACATGCTCATGTGGATACACCTAAACAGAGTAACACGACTTTATGTGAAGACTGTACATATAATCTCACACATTTTCAATCCTCTCCACATGCTCATATGGATACACCTAAACAGAGTAACATGACTTTATGTGAAGACTGTACATATAATCTCACACATTTTCAATCCTCTCCACATGCTCATGTGGATACACCTAAACAGAGTAACACGACTTTATGTGAAGACTGTACATATAATCTCACACATTTTCAATCCTCTCCACATGCTCATGTGGATACACCTAAACAGAGTAACACGACTTTATGTGAAGACTGTACATATAATCTCACACATTTTCAATCCTCTCCACATGCTCATATGGATACACCTAAACAGAGTAACATGACTTTATGTGAAGACTGTACATATAATCTCACACATTTTCAATCCTCTCCACATGCTCATGTGGATACACCTAAACAGAGTAACACGACTTTATGTGAAGACTGTACATATAATCTCACACATTTTCAATCCTCTCCACATGCTCATGTGGATACACCTAAAATTCACACTCAAATTTGTCTCACTATTTTTTTAATGACTTCTTAAAAACCACCATTATTTGAAATTCCAGCTTTTGAAAGACCATATTTTTTTGCTACACATTTGGTTTACTCTACTTCGTTAATGTAAACAAAACATTGTATTTCTAGTGCAAACTGTTCTCTGTAATAGTTACTTTTATTTATAAGTGTTTATGTATATGCTGAAGTTATAAATAAAAAAAAGTGTTACGGTGTAACCAGGTTTGGGTTAGTTTACACTTTACAATACACAAAGTAGATTATACAAAAAAGTGTCTACTGACCCAAACCATATCATACTGCATAATATTCCTAAAAAATTAAATTTATTCCTTGTAATTTCATGCAAAAAAACAAAGTACAAGACTTCGTTTAAACACAGATATACAAATCACTTGCACAGTGCCAGGATTCACAGCTAGCAATACATTGAGCTGTGTTTGCAAGCCAAGACAGAAAAGCATGAGAAAGGGGCAGGAACTGAGCTGTGGTACTATGGACAGTCCATTGTGTTCTAAATTTAAGATGGAAGGAGACTCTTGTCAATAGGACACCACCACCCCCAATGCTCTGAAATTCTCAATTCAGCAAAGGTTGTTTGCAACATAACTTACACAATTTAAATAAAGATATGTGATCAATCATTAATGATTTTTTAAAAGGTTTTAAGCAGATTTTTGACTGGAAGATTACAGCCGTTTCATCAAATTTCCAGATTTTTAAGGTTCCCGTGCAGTTTTCAGTTCTGAAACTTAACCACGTACAAGCATCTGCCAAGACAAAAGGAGACGAGGGACTTACTCGTCATAAGCTTTGGACTACAAACTTAGGATTTAACTTTGATAGACTTTTAAGCTTGGAAAGTATAACTGGAGATGAAATCTCGGCCATAATTCTACCTCAATATGCTACCTATGAAACAAAAACAACAGAGCGGTTTGATTTAAAGCTCCACGGAAGATGTTCCAAGTTATGGTAGTAGTCCTAAGACCATAGTTTGATCATCTACATTATGCTTTTAAAAACAAACTGTTCATTTTCTAAGAAAAATAAATTTCTTATCTGCCAAGAAGTTTCCAATCAAATACACAGTATATTCCAACAAGTACCTCCCTTGCCAAAAGTAGCAATCCAATCTTCAAATTAACTCCTCACTTCAGGATAACCATATACTTTTTAAAGTGATTGTCCCCCATCTTCACACAATCTTGTCTGATGACATGCACTAAACATTGTTCTGCAGTGCATATATAACAAAGAGGGGGCAGGTGTTTAATCCTGAAGTGTCTGCTCTCATCTCATCAGCTGACTGAGCAGGCATTACTCTTGGAGGCAGTGTTGTTAATCTTTTATACTAGACACTGAAACAGTGATTAATCTAACAGCCCTCCACTAATTCTCCATATTATAGGCCAAAATAAAAATGTGATTTGTTATATTTTTTTTTTTTTTTGTTCTTGTCATATCAAGGTCTTGTAAGAATGGAAAAAAATTACATTTTTGTCTTTAAAAGGAAGGAATGTCAAATCCAGTGTAAAACTATTGATTGATTGATAGATTGATTGTTTGTTGTTTTCCATCACACTCAACCATTTTCAGTAATCTGGTGGCAACCAATTTTTAATTCGTGGAGGAGAGAACCCAGATACAATGTACCCGAGAAAAGACCGCTGACCTTCCAAAAGTAAACTGGCAAACTTTCTCACATATATCGGCATGTGCAAGACTCAAACTTGTGCCAAAACTATTTAGACAAACCCATTCTAATTTCCAATACCACTACAACTGCATGTCAATAATTTTCCTTCATCCAATGCATGATAAAATGAACCAAACCAAGGTCACCAATCCTGACTCCATTAAAAACCTGAATTTTAAGCCACCCCTCAAAAATTTAACCAGAATTAAGATAAACAAGATGTGTTTGTGAAACACTGATGCTCCCATATGGAAGAAAAGTAATGATGGTACCAAAAAACAAGATCTTGTCATAAGGAATACACTTGTGAAATATGAGAGCACTATCACTAACCATTCAAAATGTTATGGCCAAGGGTTTTTTTTTTTCAAAAGTAGGTCAAACTCCAAGGTCAAGGTCATGAAGTAAAAAAAAATTCTGTACTACAAGAAAGGTTTTGTCAAAAGGGATAAACATGTGGAATATGAAAGCCTTATCACTAAGTTTTTTCAAAAGTAGGTCAAACTCCAAGGTGAAGGTCACAGAGTCAAAATGTTGGTACCAAAAGAAAGGAAACACAGGTCAAATATGAAAGCCTATTACCATCCATTCTAAAGATATGGTCAAGTTCAATGTTGTCACAAACAATCTAAAATCTAACCAAAATCTATATATAGATAGGGGGGGAGGGGTTCTTAGTTATATAAACAAGATTCATGCCATGTTTTTGTTTACATATAGATTGCTTAATAGAAAATACCATGTTTAAAACAAAATGAGATGTGAAAAGCACTAGAGACTAAATAATTCTGTTCACAATTATAAAAAAAAAAATCTGCTTTACATGAAACCTTTACTAGTATATCTAACTAATGTAAACAAAAACATGGCACCAGTCTTGTTTACATAACAAAGAACTGTGAGGTCTGTACCTCTCATTAACTCAACAACTGACATTCAAATATTTGCTGACCATAGTTATAAACATTTTAAACATTAAAAATGAAAAATAATAATAATAAATTTGAAAAATTTCAGCTCAAATTGTGCCCATGCCCCTTTAAATTGTCTTTGTTCTCAGACATACAATCCAGACAATTTTGCCCTGGCAGCACTTTCACATGCAAGTCTAGGGTTGGTCAACAGCAAATGCAACAGGATGGGGTAAAAATGCAATGGACCAGACCAGGATTGAAACCCGTGCCCCCTGAATCTCCAGTTCAGTGCAATAGAGCCTCAGGCCAACAATCATACCCATCTGACCACTACATACCTAATATTTTTCCATGTATTTCCTTGTGTACTGCAATTGGCACCTTGATAGAACCTAGCCACTCCAGGTACACAATATCTGCTTCAATTAGATTCCATCTACATTTACAGTAACATACAGTCACAAAATGGGCCATCAAGGACTACAACCATAAGACCAACCTATCAAAATGAATCTATCAACGTTGCATACGATGAGCCCCAACTCTAAAACGAGAGAGATAGGGGAGACGGAAATGTAACATCCCTATATTAATATAAAAAAAAACACCCAGTACAATAACACCCCCCCCCCCCTCAGAACTGTAATTTCCTCTTTTCTTCAGAGGTCGACCATGTATTTTAAGATGTTTTGGACGTAGATATTTGTCTAGAGGAATATTAAAATACTCCACGCAGTAAAGACACTGACTCCCTTTCCTTTTTGTTATCGTAAGTTTATTTATAGATCGATCGAATATTTACAACATCTTACAATAGTTCAACCGAACTACTCGGGCGTGCAAGCTGTTGTGAAAAGGCAGCAATCTGAGAATATTTTCACACTCTAGATACCTGATTGTATTTTTTCAATAATTAAATGTACTTATACTCGAAACAAAATGCAACTGATAAACGAGAATCAGTCATAAAAAAAAACATTCATCCTACAACACGCTTTATTGACAAGAGGTCATCCATATTGGAAGGCCGTGCACGTACGATTTCGCGGGGTTTTTCATGCTTCACAAACGCGCACCTGTTAAAATTTGAGACAAAATACGGACCCCTAATTATGGCACACGTTACCAAATAATTATGTTTTCTCACCTGCATTGAAATAAACCCTTATAATAGGTGCTCCCCTCTCCCACCTAGTTCTCAGCTCGTATGCAAATCAGGCCAACACAGACAAGTCACGTGGTTGACGTATATTGTGATCGAGACTGAAATTTTTTGACATTATTTGAAACGTGATCAAACATATCGTCATGCTCGGGTGGGGCACGGCGTATAAATTTATGTATATATCGAGAGAGGAATATATCTTTTTTAAATACAAATCGAGCATCATCATGCAAACAAAGAATAGATGAGCAACAAATCAAAAAGGTCATTTCTGAGCCGTGGGAAAAGTCTTCTCAGCATTTTCTATTAAAGAGAATTCCTGACTGTTTGCTGGGGGAAAATAGCTATTTCTAATGAAAGACACTTTTGCAAAACATTTTGCACTGATTTAAAATGATACTATAGTTTTGTCCAAAGGCGGGCCCTTTCCAAGGTTTAAGTTGGAGGGTGGAGGGTAAAAAAAAAAAAGGGGGGGGGGGGGCTAAGTACAAATATACCAGGAGCACTTAGTTTTGGATCCAGAAATTTCAGAACGGAGTTGGAAAGGTCGGGGGTTTGGGGAAACATACTAAACAATGGGGGGGGGGGGGGGGGGGG
>JAMZEH010000020.1:18405000-18410000 GCA_024699665.1 Ostrea denselamellosa
GAAAAAATCACACGTAGTGATTGCTCCTTCGCCAAACACTTGGCATTTGGAAGTAAAAATCACGGGTATTTCAGATATGACCTTACAAACTAAGGTCCCGTGTCACGGCAGGCGTTGGCACGTGAAAGAACCCTCACTGCTACGGCCCTGAGCGCTTAGGGTAGGTCTAAATTTGTGGTACTTCTCCAACAGCTGGTGACGTCTCAATATGAGTGAAAAATGAGAAATATGTTATTTTAATTTTCACAAAATGTGCATTACTATATATGAAAGAATTGTTCTTAAAGGACTACATACTCTGGTTACAGAAACTTCCCAAGTATCCGGGTGTACAGCCCTCCAGACAAGATCCATTGCTTGAATTACATGTTTTGTTTCTGCAATGTCTGTTGCAGTGATCTCCACAATCTTTACCATACATTCCTGCTTGGCATACTAGAAGAGAATCAGAGGTACATGCTTTCAACTAATTCATCTATCATTCAAGCTTTTTACTGCAGGGTGAAAAAGTGAAATCTTGGACTACGAACAGCGATCAATCTCATAAATCCTATCAATCCTGTAAAGAAAACACAAAATTGAGAGCAGGGTAAACGCGGACCTTTGAAAATACCAGAGGTGCAATCAGGTGCCTAGAAGCAGTAAGCATCCCCTGTAGACAGATCACCCGCCTGTGAGCCCTATATCTTGATCAAGTAAAGTAGCTAATCCGTAGTCAAAGTCATTATGTAAAGAACAGCCTCACAGTTAGTTTGAAATACGTCAGACAAAAGTCCATATACATGTTGTCATACGTAGATGGAGGGCACATATATTTAGGTTCCAAACATTAACAGAATTATAGAAAAGCTTTATGGTAAAATATTGTCGCATTGTATTGTTCCTGTGTGTATTGATATGGTAAATATTTGAACTACAAGTTGGAAAAGACTTTTTTTTATATATTTCAAAGTTACATGGTGCAAAGAATATTAGTTAAAGTTAATATTGAAAGAAAAATGAGCATGAGAAGTCATACAACACAACAAGTTCAAATCGAGAATTACTCTCTGTGCAGTTGGGACTCCTCCATCCTGGCTCACATCCGTCTGTACAGCTGCCTGTGATGTGGTCACATGACTGGTTGACACAGTTCTCGTTACACTGTACAGAGCAGTTTGCTCCATACCAGCCATCATCGCAAACTAAAACAAACGAAATAGACAATAATGATTACGTAAGAACAGTGAAATTTACTAATGTAAGTAAGGATATTTTACCACTGATTTAGTTTTGCCAATATCCTAAAAAGCAATGTGATGTGAATTTACATGTTACTCTAGAGTAGCAACAATCAGTATGATGTGAATATAAAAAGGAGCAAATTCGTTTTTCTCTGTGTCTAGGCAAAATAATACAAGGTAAATATTTCCCTGTATACTATATCCATGTTCTACGATAATACTTTATGAATAACATATGCTTCAAATAAAATTAAAATCAACTTCCATAATACAGGTTTTAAGGTGTTACATCTCATATCATATTTCTATCAAGACAAAACATTTCCCCTAAAACCTTCCATCTTTTTTTAAAATCATTGCCAGGTTCCACGTCGAAGATGTTCCATCTTTGTCACATCTCTTCGTTCAAGAGTACCTTAGCATTCAAAGTTGATAAAATAAACAATTATTTAAGTGATAACGTTTCATGTAACATGTTTCCTGAAAAATATTTATCGGTGTGAAGACGTTTTACAAACTTTTAAAGCTTAAAAAATAACATCTCTTCGTCATGTATTTGTGAAAGTGATTTTTTTAAAGTTATATTTGTGAGCTACTTTAAAACTTTACTTTCAGCCATCGATAAGAAACCAATATCTATACCACAACAAATCACGCCTTTACCCTCTAAAATATCTTAAATGTTCAAGACTAAAGACAGCGATCTGATAAATATTATTATGAATTGTTTATTTCGTAGATGTACATTTATATATATAATGAATGTGTAGAGGTGTTCATTGTTGTCTATTTTTATAAACAAGGTACAATAGACGACAAACGCTTTAATATTTTGCAAGTTTTGAAGATAAAAAACATTGAAGTTAAATGTCCCCTATGATACCTGACCACTTGCAAGATATGCATATAAATATATATATAACATTAATGATGTTTATATATTGTTTAACGTACTGCTCGAGAATCTTTCACTCATATGTATATGTATATATATATATATATATATATATATATATTGATTATGTATTGTTTAACGTCCTGCTCGAGAATTTTTCACTCATATGGAGACTTCACCATTGAGCAGGTGAGGGATCTTTATCGTGCCACACCTGTTGTGACACGGGCCTCAGCGGTCTCATCCGAAGGATCGCCCCATTTACTCGCCTCTTACGACAAGCAATGGGTACTGAGGATCTATTCTAACAACCCGGAACCCAACGGGGTTATATATATATATATATATATATATATATATATATATATATATAGGTGCACAACATTTAACTTGCGTTGTCCGCGACTCATAACAAGACAAACAAAGGTTTCTTAGCAGGTTCATTTCGAGGTATCTGAAAAATTTTAGTGTGTCTTTTCGTTGGAAGAATGGTTGTTTTTAGCGTGTTTACATATACTTGTAGATATGAAATAAAGTATCAGATTCAGCAGTAAATTTAAATTTCCAGATGAAGAGCCAAAAATAATCATTGACGGTGAATACAATCCAAAGGAACAATTATGCTCTAGAATAAGGATTCGCACTAGGAGTTTGTGTTACGATGTGAAACAGGGTAGGTTACAATGTACAATGTATCAAATATAACAAAAAAGTCTTGTCTTAGTTCCATCCATTTATTTAACAGTATAAAGCGTGCTACGCACGTAAGCGACTCTATAATAGATGAAACATACGTACCTATCACTTCATAATAATATACATTATTACCATTCTAGTCGGATTTTCCTAAAATACTGTCGTATATGTTCTATATGAAGGAGAAATTCAATTTTTTATTACTTTGAAATTATTCTGCAGTGATGAAACATGAATGGTTGATAACATTACAGATTTATTCCGACTTAGTTCAGATATCACAATTGACCTATGTTATCTGTGTTTGTAACAAAGCTTCAACATTCATTCCCAGTTACTAGTTCTAAATAATCTGATAAAGCATATATATATATATATATATATATATATATATATATATATTTATATATATATATATATATATATATATATATATATACTGAAACAAAAAAGTTTAGCAACAAATGTATACTCTGTTTTTTAACAGAAAGTGTTCTTGAATGTAAAGCAGTACTGGTGAAATATCTTGTAAATAGAGTTATAACACCCATAATAAAGGAACGGTCCCAATTAATGCACATATTGTAACAACATTTTCTGTTGTATGGAGCACAATAACTGTCATAATAAAGATGTTCGTTTTTTAGGACAAAATTCAATATCTTGTCCATCCTCCACGCGCGTCTGAGACGGCCCTGCATCGTTTTCTCATTCCCCGGATGATTTTTTGAATCTGTCTCTGTGGAATCGCATTCCATTCAGCAATTAACGCAGTTCTCAGTTCGTGCAGATTGTTAATGTTGGCATTGTTGTTCCTCACGCGCCTATTCAACAAATCCCACACATGCTCAATGGGATTTAGGTCTGGGGATCGACTGGGCCACGGCATAACATTGATATTGTTGGTTTGTAAGAGAGTTGTTGTGATGCGGGCTGTGTGAGGGCGAGCATTGTCCTGTTGGAACTGGAAAGCTGGTCTGGCTGCAAAGAAGGGAAGAACCACAGGCCTAACAACATTATCACAATACTCCTGGGCGTTTAAATTGCCACGAATGATCACTAAATCAGTCTTTCCATGGTAATGTATTCCTCCCCAGACCATCAAACTACCCCCTCCAAATCTGTCTTTCTTCATAATACACTTTGATGAAACCGTTCACCTTTTTGGCGCCATACTCGAATTCTGCCATCAGCAAACTTCAAGTTGAAACGCGATTCGTCGGAGAACAGTACCGACTGCCAGTTTCGAATGTTCCAATTCAAACGTTGGTTTACCCATCGCCGCCTTTGTAGTTTATGGTGCACTGTTAGCTCCCCATCCCCTTGTGCGGTCTTCGTGCTTTTAAGACCCTGACTTCGTAGGCGATTACGGATGGTTTCTGCGGATACTCGGGTACCAGATACTGCTCTTAACCGGTCAGCAATGCGGGTTGCTGAAAGAAATGGTTCCCTCCTTGACGTCATGTGAATGTATCGTTCTTCGCGCGGAGTCAATGTTTTCGGTCTCCCCGACCTCGGACGGTCTTCAACTGACCCAGTTTGCCGGTAACGATTGATTAATCGATACACAGTAGTTTTATGGACATTAAACTGCACAGCAATAGCAGCAATATTCATACCAGCGTCCGCCATGCCAATGACTCTATGGCGATCATTCTCTGGAAGGCTTCTGCGACGGCCCATATCAAAATTTCACCAAATTTCTATTCAGTCCTTAAGTCTTCCTAACCATGACACAACCAATACTTTCTATTCAGCTACGTATGCTTATACTCATTGAGAAATACACATTTACGGGTCGGTATTTTTTTCTGCACGTGCTACGATTGAACATCATGAAATCAGTCGACCATGACTGTGATTGGGTAGATTTAATGTTAAACAACTCCAGCGATACGTTTAAAGGAACGGCACGGTGGAAAAACGCTTTCTATAATTGTCATGATGATCGGCTTTGTAGTTGCTAAACTTTTTTGTTTCAGTATATATACTCTATAATGATGAAACATGTTTGGAAGATACCTTGAAATTCGTAGGGTATGATTCACGACTTGCTTCAAATGCTGTCTATCTTTTCAGGATGAGTGGCCAAATTATGGGAAAGGCTTAACTCTAAGAAATTCTAATATGGTCTGTAGTGTGGGAACTGGCATGGAAACACGTAATATAGCATACAATAAGACTGG
>JAMZEH010000020.1:18417500-18530000 GCA_024699665.1 Ostrea denselamellosa
TGAATACAATCCAAAGGAATAATTATGCTCTAGAATAAGGATTTGTACTAGGAGTTTGTGTTACGATGTGGAACAGGGTAGGTTACAATGTACAATGTATCAAATATAACACCAAACTCTTGGCTTAGTTCCATCCAGTTATTTAACTGTATAAAGCGTGCTATGCACGTAAGCGACTCTATAATAGATGAAACATACGGACCTATCACTTCATAATAATATACATTATTACCATTCTAGTCGGACTTTCCTAAAATACTGTCCTATGTGTTCTATATGAAGGAGAGATTCAATTTTTTATTACTTTGAAATTATTCTGCAGTGATGAAACATGAATGGTTGATAACATTACAGATTTATTCAGACTTAGTTCAGATATCACAATTGACCTATGTTATCTGTGTTTGTAACAAAGCCTCAACATTCATTCCCAGTTACTAGTTCTAAATAATCTGATAAAGCACACACACACACACACACACACACACACACACACACACACACACAGACACACACACACACACACACACACATATATATATATATATATATATATCCCCGTGGGGATCCGGGTTGATAGAATAGATCCTCAGTATCCCTTGCTTGTCGTAAGAGGCGACTAAATGGGGCGGTCCTTCGGATGAGACAGCAAAAAAGGAGGTCCCGTGTCACAGCAGCTGTGGCACGTAAAAGATCCCTCCCTGCACAAAGGCCATAAGGACCGAGCATAACCCTAAATTTGCAGCCTTTCACCGGCAATGGTGACGTCTCCATATGAGTGAAAGATTCTCGAGCGGGACGTTCAACAATATTTTATCAATCAATATATATATATATATATATATATATATATATATATATATATATATATACTCTATAATGATGAAACATGTTTGGAAGATACCTTGAAATTCGTAGGGTATGATTCACGACTTGCTTCAAATGCTGTCTATCTTTTCAGGATGAATGGCCAAAATATGGGAAAGGCTTAACTCTAAGAAATTCTAATATGGTCTGTAGTGTGGGAACTGGCATGGAAACACGTAATATAGCATACAATAAGACTGGCGTCGTGTATTCATAATGATACATGAACACCAGGCTGTGGATATTACTGTCAAACTAACATGTTGGTAAAAATTCATCTTGATTGCCAAATAATTATGGAAGAAGTCCATAAAACATTATCTTTACATTTGTTTTCCCGTCGCGGTAGCTTAGTGGTTAGAATGTTTGCTTCGTAACCGGGAGGTCGTTAGTTCGAGCCCCGCTCGTGCCATGGCCGCGTCAAACTTAAGAAAAACAACACACGTAGTGATTGCTCTTTCGCCAAACGCTCGGCATTTAGAAGTGAAAACCACGGATATTTCAGATATGACCTTACAAACTAAGGTCCCGTGTCACGACAGGCGTTGGCAAGTGAAAGAACCCTCACTGCTACGGTCCTGAGCGTTCAGCGTAGGTCTAAGTTTGTGGTACTTCTACAGCTGACGTCTTAATATGAGTGAAAAATTCTCGACGGAACGTAAAACAAACAAACAAACATTTGTTTTCAGTCAAGTATTCGTTGAACTGCAATATTATTGCAATATAAAAACAAAACTTCCATTGCTTGTAGTGAAGATTTCAGTGTGTGGCATTAAGATAAGGTCAAAGTAAGGAGACAGAGGATACAGGACACTTGGCTACCAGCGTGAAAGATGGCGTTCGACAAAAGTAAAAAAAATACCATTCTCTTACACATAGACGTCGCTGCGCTACTCTCTGCATTCACCTCTGTCAACGCTTGAAAAGTAGTTCCATACCACATGACTATAATTCGAACATGGCGAAAGCATGGCGACACCAGTAAAAGTTACAGCCATGGATTGTTTTGAGTGTTCTGCTAGACAAACTCGAACCGATAAGCTAAAAGGGCGGAAACTCAAAACAAGCTTATCCTTGATGTTAATAGAATCATCGTACTTCTTCAACGCTTCGTTCACTCTGTTCACTGTTCCCTCCATTTTGACTAACACGTGATCATTTTGATTTTTTCGTCCGCGAAATAGTTCCCTGAAAACTTTGTGGATAAAATTTGTGCAAGAGATCATTTTCATCAACTAAATCATATTTATAGTCTTTATCAATAATTACAATGATGAAGGATTTTAAATGTCCTTAGAGTCACTGTTTAAAACCTTGACAAGAATCTTGGCAAAAAACATCTTCAAGCGTTGACAGAGGTGAATGCGGAGAGTAGCGCAGCGACACCTATTTGTAAGAGAATGAAAAAGTACATGTACATGTAATTGAGGTCATACAAAAATACACCAAAATGACCTAAAACATTACAGTTCTTTACTACCAATAGTATATTGTATTTTACCTTAAAGATTAAATTTCAGCGAATATAAGCATACTCCAACATAGTGATATGTTGATATTAAGTGTTATTCCTAACATGTTTGCATGTCAGGCATTTTTTATAACTGATAATGAAATACAGTGGAACTTCTCTGATGCGTTCAAATAAAAAATGTGTAAATGTAATCAATAGTGTATATATATATATATATATATATATATATATATGTGTGTGTGTGTGTGTGTGTGTGTGTGTGTGTGTGTGTGTGTGTGTGAGAGAGAGAGAGAGAGAGAGAGAGAGAGAGAGGATAACTAGCAGTACTCAATCTTATAACAAATAGAAATCAGAGAGATGGGCAAACAAGGACCCCTGGACATATCAAAGGTGGAATAAGGTGCCTAGGAGGAGTAAGCATTCCCTGTCGACCGGCCACACCCACCGTGAGCCCTACATCCAGATCAGGTAAACGAAGTAATCCGTAGTCAGAATCAGTGTGCCAAGAACAGCCTAACAATTGGTATGAAACAAATCGGACAGCAATTGACAGTAGCCTACCTTGATTTAAAAACTGATCAAATGCAGAACAAGCTCTTGCGTATCGCGTCAATTGGGAGATATAAACACCATATGCAGGTGATGATAGAATATTGTCACTTAGATAAGGGAAGTTGACGATGGAGAAATTAAAATCATCCCGTTTAAATATATATATATATATATATATATATATATATATATATATATATATATACATATATATATATATATATATATATTGTTTGTTTGTTTGTTTCACGTCCCGTCAAGAATTTTTCACTCATATTGAGACGTCACCAGCTGTAGGTGAAGTACCACAAATTTAGACCTATGTTTAGCGCTCAGGGCCGTAGCAGTGAGGGTTCTTTAACGTGCCAACGCCTACCGATAGACGGGACCTCCGTTTTTAAGGTCATATCCTAAAAACCCGTGATTCTCAGTTCTAAATCCCGAGCGTTTGGCGACCGGTATATATATATATATATATATATATATATATATATATATAGAGAGAGAGAGAGAGAGAGAGAGAGAGAGAGAAAGAGAGACCTACTTTCCTCGCATTTCCTTCCTTGGTATCCATCGTCACAGCCATGTTCACAATGTCCGTCTATATGGTTACAATGATTACTTTCAGATCGACAATGGAAACTGCAGTTCTCTGAACAATTCAATCCGTACTGGCCATCTGAACATACTATGAATGCAAATGATATTTCTGATAACTTGATTTCATCATAAAACATTATTGAGCAAATCATTTAATGATAACCATATTAAATAATTACCATATATTGTACAGATGACCGTGTATCACATGAGATAATAGATGAAAATACTTCTATGGAAGAAAAAGAACCCAGTAGACAAACACACACAAACATGTATTTGATTGGGCATACCGTATAAGTATGATTACGAAATAATAATAAGTATATCTAAACCAATGATCGTGAATAACAGTCGGTGCTTCCCACATGATTGAAAAAATAATGAGATAGCAGAGAACTGTCCATTTGACAAACAAAATATACGTACAAAACTATAAATGCACAATACTGTTTACAGTTTACTTTATCGAACTTGGAAATAACAGATGGTTCAATAAATACCATAACGCTGAGACAACACACCTTTGCCACAGAGTTCCCCGGTATATCCTGGATTACAGCCCCCGTCACATCGTCCTGTTGTTCTGTTACAAGGGAGGTAACTGAGACACTGTCCACTACAGTTATACATACAATCAGGACCGTATGATTCTGCAGGACACTCTGAGAAAATATGATTTTATCGAAAAAAATTATTATCAACGAATATATTCTCCTTTCATTATAATCGCTGCTTTATTCATTCCTTGTTGTGTTCATAAATCTAAAATCAGAATAAATTAATAGTTTTGCTTATCCATCAAATATTCAACTACAGTTAGTAGGTGTATTTTATTTGCTGTAAAAACCTTTCAGATAATGACAAATGAATTACGTGTTTTGCAATACATCCCTGTCCATCCATTGGCACAGCCATCGTCACAGAGTCCAGTGGTGTGATTACAGGACATGTTGTCTCTGCAGTGTCCAGTACACGATAATCTACACTGTAGTCCGTAATATCCAGGTGGACATGCTGTAACATATTCATTCCATTGAAGAAATATTTTTCCGTTGTACATCTCATTTTCAATTAAACTCGTATACATATGCGAATATAACATTAACGGTAATATTACATTTGTTACAAAAGTCTCCCACCCATCCCGCAGTACAACCCAAACACGTTCCGTTGACAATGTCACATCGCAATTCCTGACAGTTGTTTGGGCAAGGTAGATCACAGTCATATCCATACACACCTGATTCCTTACAACCTGCAGATATCATATAGAGAAAACATATATACCTCATTTAACATACACTAAAGGAATCTGTAACAGTACAATGATGTAACACAATATTACCTGTTACAGTTACTTCACACAATTCAGTGTGAACGTTATTTGTTTCATATCCGGTAGGATAAGTTGTCCCGGCAAGTCTTTCATTGTAAAATATAACGTAACGTCCATGTTTGACACAAGTTGTATCGAAATTCAAGGTCGGTAACTCTTGTCCGTTCTTGTAACATAGATACTCATCCTTCCTCGTAATATTATTTGATATATAGAGTGAAAAACCAGCAAAACGTCCTCTTTGTCTCATGACTGAAATTATTAGTTAAAGATATCATATAGCTTTAAGTTGAATAAAAAGTCGTTTTCTTCGATATAGGAGGGATGGGATTGGACTCTTTGTATCAACTTTCTTCTTTTCTTTTATCTATATACTATCTTTATGCAATGAATTTTCATTTAAACATTGAAATTGATGAGCACAATTGGAATATTTAAAATGTTAAATAAAGAGCAGCATACAGGTACGATTGATGACCTTAAAAGTGAGCGTAACGTCAAACTATATAAACAAGAATGTACCCTAACAGGGAAGAGTAAAACTTGTAATGCACTAACAATTAATATACCCCTATGATGTATCTTGTTTGTGAGACATGATGATACAGCATATAATTATTATTGGACAGAAATAAAGGACAACACAATATTTATTCATATTTCCCTATATATTTCATACAAAAACATTTATTTCTTCCAACAATACCATTACATTATATATCTTATCATTTAATTCCAATAAATTAATGTAGAATTACCATTTTATATTTTCTAAATGAATATTTCAGATTACATATTATATAAGGAATATAACTTTTTATTCAACGCTTTCACTGTATCAGTTTACAAAATACACATCCAACAAATTTGTTTGACCTCATTAATTTGTAAAATATAATGAAAACTTTTAATTTATGCTATGTTACGGCATTTTCGTATTATTTTGTTATTAAGAGATTGTTAGATACAATTAATTTAGGAATTGGTAATTTTACCGAAATGGACACAAAAGAAAATCAGAGCATTTATATATCAAGACAAATTACAAGCTATAATAACCATTACCATACTGATCTCCATAGCCTTTGAACTGTATTGTGATGCTGTAAATGCTGAGTACCTTCCCAAGGTCAACGTACCACCATGTCGATTCATCTGGATTATTAGTTCCAACTGGTGCTGTCCTTGTACACGTGTTAATGTCTCCATCTACAGCGTTACTGGACTGATATAAATAGCATGTTTCCAATCCCGGGCAGCCAAATACTTCCGTAACCTGTTTGGTCTCCTTTATCTGAGAGATGATTTCTTTAAATGAAAGAAACCAAATCTATTGCTATCTGAATATGGAAATAATTACCCTTTTCCAAATTCCGTCCACACATAAACATAATTAGACACAGAACAAGTAGTGTTAGCTATATCGTCATAATTAACCCTTCGGTAGAAGGATAAAAAAAAATTCACTGATTGCATGACAGGGCCGGAATTAAAAATTGCTCTAGTAAACCCAAGAATATATCTGTGGACTGATTTTATTTTAGGTATGTAAAACCTTAAGTATAACCAACTACTTATAATAGTTTTGGAAATTTTGTTATTGTTATAAGAATATAATCCTTTAAAATGTCAGTTGTTAAAGTTTTCAAATATTAAACTTCTTAATTTATCCGTAGATAAAATGATTCAGTAAATTTTAGTTTACAAATAATTTTCAGTTGTCAACATTGGAGTTTTTCTATTCATCCAATCCACATTTAATGAAATATGAGGTACTGTATAAAACAATATATAACAATTGTACCATTACGACGGAGGCGTAATGAAAATGATATAATATACAATGAAAATAATGGGAAATATGTGTGGTGTATTGCAATTTCCAAAATGCAATAATTCTGATATTTCGTATTCAAAATAAATGTCTTCAAGTGTACATCCCAGAAAGAAATGAGATTATATTGTCGAGGAATGCTCACTCCAAAATTGAGATATTATTTTAATTCATAAAAGTTCATGCATGCAATATTTTAATTTGTAGATAAAGTGAAAGATCCAATATCTGTTAAACATTTGTGTTTCTTTGATGCATGTAGACAGTTTCTGGGAAATGATTACAGTAATGGAAGACCCCAGAGGCTGTACTTAACTTTCAGTGTTTGCTATAATTTGAATGTTTACATGATTAACACAGAACTAAATCAGTTACTGGGTTTCTTGATTTGACGATTGACCCTAATAACCAACACATCAAAATATCAAATGATAAGTTAGATAGTCTACCAGAAACATCGTTAGTTAATGTTGGCAGCAAAGTTAATCCTCATAAAACTTTGCAGTCCTTAATTGGACAACTAATTTCTGTACAATGGTAGTTCGCTGCGATATGGGATTCAGCAGGCCTTTTTTCGTTGCTACAGCAAGAATCTATTTTGGTAGACCCCACATTACAGTTGATAGGAAGATGAAGGAAGATATCAGGATCTGGTTAAATTTTTTTAAAAAAGTTACTGTTACCTTCAGGAGTTAGATTGGTACGCTAATATAGATTTGTATTTGTACACTGAGAGTGCTTGGGCACAGATAGATTTAGGATTCCCTTGGGATTATTTGAAATAGAATTTTGGAATCATTCGGGCAAATTACATCATACCAGGTATGTGTTTGTGTTTCCTCCATTTATGAACTGTGTGGGTCATGGAGTCGCATTACTTTTGTTTTACGTCTATTTGTAACACGGAATGCTGGGGTCTGGGAAACTTACAATATAGGGGGCTATATTTTCGGTGGAGGAAAAGCATGCTAAAATATCACTTTATTTCCTTTTTTGAAAGATTTGATAGTACTGACTTTGTCTTTGTCTTCCTTTGAACAAAATCAAACCTAGAAAGTATTTTCGAAAATGTGGGAAAATCTTGTAATTGACAAAAGAACAGGGCGTTTGTATGATATCTTGAACTTGCTATCCCTGGGGGCATTTTAAATGTCCTATTCCTAATACTTTCCTAAATAAAACATTGATTGATTTTTTGGAGGTTTATTTTACGTCCCCTTGACACCTTTTCACTCACATTGAGATGCTTGAATTTCAATATGACGTATCATGGTCCTATTGATTTTTACAGGTTTTCCCATCTGCATGTAAAAATCTGATTTCCAAATTCCAAATTATGAAGTAATTCTACTTCGGGGGGGGGGGGATTTGATGAAACTTGAATCTGCACTATATCAGAAAGCTTTCACTTAACTTTCCACTAGATGTGTGTTTCTTCATAAGATTTTAAAAGTCCCCACGTTCACCGTAGTTTTTTCTTGATTATTATCCCCTTTGAATGAGGTATGGTCCTTTACATGTGCAAACCTGAATACCCCTTACCCAAGGATAACTTCTATCATGTGAGGTTGAAATTAGCCCTATTGTTCTGCATGGAGAAAATGAAATGTGAAAAGCTTACGGACAGATGAACGGACGCCGTACAAAATGTGATCAGTAAAGCTCTCCTGGGCTGAAAGCTCTTTCAGTTCACATGAGCTAGAACACTATCTCTTAAGTTGAATATTTTGTGAAAAATATTTGTTAAGTACCCAGACATTGAACATGTAGAACAATTTGCCTAATATTTTCTTTCTTTGCGTTTTGTAAGTTTAAAAATATATTATTAACTTAATATCGCCAACTCTTTGGAACTTCAAATAAACAAAATAACTTCATTTCAGTTCTGTATGATGTTCTCCAAATGTCTTTAAAGTTATCCTTCCAAGTCATGTGCATTTGAAGACATTGTGTTCTGCATTGTACCTGTATAGCTGTTGTATTGATTAATTATATCTATCAAGATTCGCATTGCAACTGTAAAGAATTCATGAGAAAATGGCTATTATTAAAATTCGTAAAAATATCAAAAGCTTTCTGGGACTTCTATGTAGTTTATAACGCCATAAATTTCTTGACTCTTTTGTAAAGCATTTGCATTCATGACCCCCTCCCCCCTTTTATTTTATTTTTTTGCTGACATCAGACTGGCAGCACTTGCTTAATTCACTGCATGTTCACTTTGGTGTTGAAATAGATATTGAAGAGATATTCAAAATGGTTTTTTTTTCAATTTTTTTTATTACTCTTATGATTGATGGTAAACAAAAAGTTGAGACCGAATATAATGATTGCGTCAATAAGTTCTCTCTCTCTCTCTCTCTCTCTCTCTCTCTCTCTCTCTCTCTCTCTCTCTGTTTTTTTTCTTCTTGTTCTATATTTTTTTTACCAATCGTAACTACTCGGCCTTTTCCGCAATTTGTCGTTAAGATTTTTTGCCGCCAATTGCAAGGGAATTACGAGTAAAAATATTTAGATGTCATGTTGTAAATAAACCAAAAATCAAAGTACGGCAAATAGCTGCAATATTTCGTGTCAGAAGAGTAATACTTAATGGATTGATACTTTAAATGATATAGCTTATTAATTAGACAGCAACAAATTGTATGGTAAAGCGATAAATTATTGCAACATGTATGCTCTATCGTATTTCGAAAGAAATGAAACAATTATCTTTAAAACAGGGACCATCCATTGCACAGATTCACATATCTCCTTGTGAGATTACTGCCCTTGACTTAAGATTATACACATATATAAATTGCCTTCATTTTCTGATCACGGAACACCGGAGTTATTTTCTAGAAATAATTTGAATAATGAATTATAACTTTTAACACGCAGGTTTATTTCCGTCGAATTCCCCATCACAATCTCGAAAACGCGTGTATATATGTAGCAGCCCGGTTCTCAATGCGTCCAAGGAAGAATCCATTCTTAAGGTTGCTTGCAAGTTCAGCAGTCTTCAGTCAGGGTGATTTAAAATTTTAAAGCCAATGTCGAAGTGGAATAATATATCAAACAAAAATTCAAAACCATAAATTTTCAAACAAGTTTTATTCTGGTGCTTTATAAACCAGGATATTGTTTCTATTGGTTCTTTTCTTATTAGATAATCTGTGACTTGGTTTGTGATAGTGTCGTGCATCTATGGATTTACGAGTACTGTAAGTTGAGGTTTGATGGATCAGGAATATCTTGCAGCTCGGATCTAGAGAAAGAGGGGGGGGGGGGGGGGGGGGGGGTCGGGGAGTCCGGATCCCCCCTGGTACTTTTAACTGAAAGAAAATATAGTCATCTTTCACCCTAGCATCGCGTTTACTATTGCTTCATCAACTTTCTCGATTGACTTTATTCGCTTTCTGGCGACGATTTCAAAATTCAAGGTCATAATATGAAAATTATCGTACAGCTTACCCCGGAACCAGGTCCCAGATCCTCGGTCTTTTGGACCCCTCCACCCCCCCCCCCCCCTCCCCCAATGAAAAAAGCTGTATCCGCGCCTGTAGCGAATATCACCGCTTAGTACAGCAGGTAAGGAATTGCGATATATACTTTAGAAGCAATACAAGCTTGCCACAGTTTGTAAAAAGTGCTGGTATGAGGAATGCTTTAGGTGTACCCCGATCGGTATAACGGATAGTTTCGATCTCGCGTTACACTGTAGTGTAGACATACTTAATCGGTAAAGAATCAGGCAACGTCACTAAGAAATTCCCTCGTAGGCAGATTCTTCCATGGTTCGCGATAAGGTACTTCGTGTATCGTTTAATTATACCTCTGCAATTCTTTGCTTTTGATTTCCCTAGAAGACATTTTCCCGTTTAGGTGTTCGGGAGGCCTTGTTTAAAAATGATTGTCTGTCATTAAATTAATTATTAAACCTCGACCTTTGTCATCACAATATTGCTATGGTTATTTGCTGGGAAGAAATATTGTTCCTGGTTTATCAGTATCAATTTTTATTTTGAAATGAAAGCAAATTGATATGTATTTTATTACTGAAAGGCCAGCAAAATATTTATTATATGTATAGTATACTTTTATATATGATAGTTAATACCAGTATAGATATGGTAAACTTAAATCAACTTGGAGATTGCATCTGTAGAAACGCTCCTTGTTTCGATATGACTGATCACACAGTGTATTAATGTCTTAATTTCACTTCGACTACTTCACAAACATACAGTTAATAGTACGATAGTCAATATCAATATTGTTTACTTACGGTATCCATATGACGAAGTCAGTTCCAATAGTATCAAAAAGACAAAAGTCGGCATCTTCAAATTCTTAAAACAACACGGAAGTTTTATTTTTGAATCTAAGAAAATAAGGTGATCAACTGTTGTCATATTTCTAATTATTGAGGCATTCAATGATCGTCCGTGGTGAGTTAATGTTTTCCAATGTTTGTCCTGACATGATTGACAATGTGCGCTAAGATAGGATCATACATTGTCATTTTGCCACAGTACCACTAAATCCGGGTGTAGCTACTTGCTAGTCAAACAGTATGATACATAATAATAACATTCCTGCTAATCGCCCAAACACTATAGGTAGTTTAGTTTCCTTGTTTGTATACTGTTTTTCGTCCAATTAGAGAACTTTTCAGCCCTGTGAAGACGTCACCATTTCTAGGTAACGTGTCAAAAGTTTGACCTACATATGGCGCATGCTACCGTTGATGTGATGGTTCTTTATCGTAACTTGTAAAGGTGAAGATATCAAACAGATATCAATCTCACAACTCCTATCAGGAATACAAAATTAAGAGCTGGGCAAAGATGGACTTCAGGATATACCAGATGTGGGATCAGGTGCCTAGGAGTAAGCATCCCCTGTCCACTGGTCACCCCCTCAGTGAGCCCATACCTTGATCAGATAAACGAAGTAATCGATGTTTTATCTATTAACAATACCCATTTTCATTCATATGTCGCTTTGATATATCCCTGTGAACTCTAAATAAATGACACAACAGAGTCCTCAACATCTGCTTCGTACTTAGATATTTCATTAAATGTAGATGTTAACGGTGAACTAACAACACAACTTTATGACAAACGGTATTATTTCCAGCTTCGTCATCGTTTGTTTGTTTGTTTTACGTCCCGTCGAGAATTTTTTACTCCTATTGAGACGTCACCAGCTGTAGGTGAAGTACCACAAATTTAGAACTATGCTTAGCGCTCAGGGCCGTAGCAGTGAGTGAGGGTTCTTTAACGTGTCAACGCCTACCATGACACGGGACTTCCGTTTTTAAGGTCATATCCGAAAGACCCGTGATTCTCACTTCTAAATGCCAAGTGTTTGGCGAAGGAGTAGTCACTATCTATTTTTCGTCTTAGGTTTCACGTGGCCATGGCACGAGCGGGGCTCGAACTCACGACATCCCGGTTACGAAGCAAACGCTCTAACCACTGAGCTTCGTCATCGTCAACTTTATATATATATATATATATATATATATATATATATATATATATAAAGGAACTCCGTGGACGAGTGGTTAGAGCATCGGACTCAAAATCACAAGGGCTCTCACATCTAGTCGGCGCGGGTCGATTCTCGGTCGCGACGATATATGCGAGAAAGTTGCTAGTTTACTTTCGGAAAGTCTGTGGTCTCTTTCCGTGTATATTATATCTGGTTCTTTCCTCCACCTAGAAAAACTGCACGCCACCAGGTAACTGAGTTGAGTGTGGCGGAAACAACAACAACAGATATATATATATATATATATATATATATATATATATATATGAACACACGGCAATATCCTGTTTAACGTATGAACAGTTTTTAAATCGAGGCACCCTACTGTCAAACAAGCTGATGTTACAGGTGTTTCAACAGTCTCGTGTAACGTCAGCATTTCGCAAATTTTATATAACAATTTAGTTTTCCAATACCTTTCATTGGGTCAAATGTTGTCTGACGTGCTTCATAAGAATTGTTAGGCCGTTCTTGGCACACTCCGTTTACTTGATGAAGACATAGTGTTCCAGTCGGTCGACAGGGAATGCTTACTCCTCCTAGACACCTGATCCCATCTCTGTTATATCTAGAGGTCCGTGTTTGTCCAACACTTTGTTCTATATTCTTTATAGCAGATATGAGATTAATCACTATTCGTTATCTTCACCTTTTCATGAGTTAGATGTCTATTGTTGATTTGTGAACTAACTCGGGAGACAATATGCTGATTATATTTGTATTCAAGGGATATAATTATCACACTGGTTAATATTTACAAAAATGAAGGTAGTTGAAGTGTCTGCAAGTGAGCTGAATTGAAAGAGAGAGCAAAAATTATTCTATATAAACTTCACATTTTTATTGCATGATTGTTTATCGTTTTCCGCCACACTTTTTCAATTATCTTGTGGCGTCCAGTATTTATTGGTGGAGGAGAGACCCCAGATACAATGTACTCGTGAAGAGGTCATCGATCTTCCGAAAGAAAACTGACAAACTTTCTCACATATATCGACGCGAGCGAGAATCGAACCCGCGCCAACTAGAGGTGAGAGGCCTTACGATTTTAGTCGCAATGTTTTAACCACTCAGCCACGGAGGACCCCCAGGACGTGTTTCAAAATCCAAATATTCTCGAAATACAATCTACTACATTGTAGTAAGGATTCAGAATAACAGAAGAGAAGAATGTAGCCGTCCTAAGAAAGATGTAAAGGTGAAGATAACTTGCAGCATTCAGTCTGGTAATTTCTATAACAAATACAAATGAAATCAGAGAGATGGGGAAACACGGACCCCTGAACATACCAAAGGTGGGGGTCAGGTGCCTAGGAGGAGTAAGCATCCCCTGTCGACCGGTCACACCCACCGTGAGCCCTACATCCCGGTCCGGTAAACGGAGTAATCCGTAGTCTTAATCAGTATGCCAAGAACGGCCTATGAAACATGTCAGACAGCATTTGACCTAATGGAAAGTTGTACTGGCAAACTAGATCGTTATAACGACCATATAATTTGCGAAATGCTGACTTTAGACGAGATTGTACAAACCCCTGTAACATTAACTTCTTTGTCAGTTGTGTGTCTCCATTTAAGAGATGATCATATGCAGAACAAGTTCTTGTCTATCGAATCAATTGGGAGATGTAATAATATGATGAAGATTGAAAGAGAATAAATTGCTTTCTGGACATTGAGTGTGGATGTAGGCTCCCTTCAAGATGTTTACTCCCTTATTTTATGTATTTTGGATCACATAGATTGGAGTCGCTTAAATAGAACACTGACATTGTGAGTGTTTTTAAAATTATTTCTTAATGTTTCCGAGTTACGAAACAGTGAGAAATAGAACAATAGAAAATGCGCTAGTTGTTTTGCAATTACCCTTCTGTGATAATGTCGCAGGGTCGCTGTTTTGGTCAGACAACACAAAACTGGGTAGATCTTAGACAATTTTATTTACATATAAATCGAATGGATATATAAACCTAGAAAATAAGAAAACAATCTCACAAACACGCACACAAGAAAACAGACATACGTAAAACAGAAAACAAAGACATTTACAACACACGATTTGCCATTTAGAATACGACCGCCGGTAAATTTACAATACTAGTATTTAACAAATAAATAAATTATCAAATCAATGTAAATCTTACCAGGCATCCAGTATTATCAGTTTAAAATAATAATAAATCGAGTGAATCGATATAAAGTTCTCAAAACGAAATAAACTTCCAATGAAGGTATTCAGCTAAAAGTGAGGTTTTTTGGCGCGTTTCTTATTTTATATGCGTGGGTTAGTAAACATGCATAGTTAAATATTACTCAGTGAAACCCATTCGTCAGCAATATTCTGAACTCAGGTCCTGGTCAGTCAAACGTAGAACTGGACTAAAAATAGAAATAACAACCTGTACAATGCGTAACGTTCATACTCGCTCACACACCTGAAAAACTGGTTTGCATTCAATTGGCTATGCGCGCCAATCGAAATACAGTTATATTAATAATTTAAAGCGCATAAATATAATTTAATTAAATCTCAAATAAATTGCAACTGTGACATTCTCCCCTGCTAGGGAAAATGGCTCCTGACATTTTACACGAGAAAAATCACAATATCTATGTCTATATACAAAATATTAAACTGAAAAGAACATTTACAAACGTACTGTACTGAACATCATCCATGTGACATTCTCCCCATCATTACACAAAATAAACAGGAGTAACTTGATGTACCCACTCACCATATCTGTTAGGTGGTCTCACCTGTCTAGAAGAACGTCTAGGGAGGGTGTTAGGTGAAATAGCTCTTATGGACAAATTACGATTCAAAGTAGAATCAGTAGGATCATACATACCAGCTGTAGAATCCTGTAATGCACTAGAACTACGATGAATAATCGGACTAGCATTAGGACTACTTACTCTCCGCTGAGGAATGGTGTATACCTGTCTACCTTCAGAGTCAGAATCTGAATCAGAAGATTCAGTTCTTGATGCTGTGTCATCACCTTCCTTACACTCACCTGTTACAGGAGTAGGAATAACAGGAGTAGGGATGTTAGAAGTATGAGTTTGATCATCTGCTTTGATTGGCAGTGACTCTGAACCTGTACTGATTTGCTCTATATCTGAAATTTTGGTTATGTAAGAAATAGGTAATAACATATTTCTATGTAAGGTCTTGGATTTATCCTTACGATTCCCATTTTCTTTTTCAACCACAAACACAGGTATATCAGAACTGGGTTGTTTAATAACAATGTGAGGGTCTCTGGCCCACTTATCTGCCAGTTTATTCTTGCCCTTTAAACCAACATTTCTGATCAAAACACGATCACCCACCTGTATTTTTGATTCCCTGACCTTTGTATCATAAATGTTTTTATGACGGCTTGCGTTTTTCTCGGCTTCACGAGAAGCAACTTTATACGAAAACTCAAGTCGTTTCTGGAGTTTTTTCGCAAAGTTGTCGCGACTGCGTATTTTCTCCGAAGTACTAGAGTCAAGTCCGAGAAATGCATCTATAGCAAGTCGTGGATGTCTACCAAACATCAGGAAGAAAGGGGAATAACCCGTACTCTCATGCTTTGTCGAGTTGTAAGCATGTGTCAATGTACTTACATATGACTTCCAGTCATCTTTCAGTTTATTGTCCAGGGTACCAAGCATTTTGATTAATGTCTGGTTAAAACGCTCGACCATACCATTCCCCATGGGGTGGTAAGGAGTTGTCCTAGACTGCTTTATTCCAGCAATCTTACAAAGCTCTCTGATGACATGGCTTGTGAAGTTTCTGCCCTGATCGCTGTGTAATCTGCACGGAAAACCATAATGAACAATAAAATTGTCAAATAAAATTCTAGCAGTTGTTTTTGCAGTTTGATTTCTTGTTGGAAATGCCAAAGCATAGCGAGTGAAATGATCTGTTATTACTAAAACATTTTCAAAACCTCCTTTACACTTTTCAAGAGATAAATAGTCCATACAAACCAAATCTAAAGGTTGGAAACTATCAATATTTACAAGTTCTGCTGAATTTTTTTCCGGCGTTTTGAATTTCACACAGCGATCACAGGTCTTGATTTTGCTCGAGATCTCCTTGATCATTCCTGGCCAATAGAACCTTTCCTTCATCAACTGAGTTGTCCTTTCTCTGCCATGGTGTCCTAAGTCTGCATGTAAATATCTAAATGCTGCTTCTCTGAAAGTAGCTGGTAAGACCAATTGTCTGACCTGCTCATGATTTAAAACAGATGTTCTATACAAAATGTCATTAACAAGAGACAATCTATCCAACTCTCTGAAATATTTACACACTTCTAATGACTCTGATTTCAACTCTGACCTAGTAGGCACATATCCCTGTCTTACAAAATGTAAAACTCGACTGATATCTTTGTCAGATGACTGCTCCTTAACCCAATCAATACTTGAGAAAGGACATAAATCAGGTTGTGGGGTATCGGGTAATGAAATACTGGCAATGTTTGAATCATTATCTGCCTCACCATGTACAATACCTACAGCCATGGAAGTAACAGAGGAATTTACCTCATCCGGAATAAATACATTTTCCAGGTATGGACAAGTCTGTCGGTCTGTAGTGTGAGCATTACAAATGGACTGGACCACATCAGGAATAACTTCTCTCCTCGATAAGCCATCTGCATCAGCGTTATTTGCTCCCTTCCGGTAACGGATAGAGAAGTGGAAGTTGCTTAGGGCTGCTAACCATCTGTGGCCCGTCGCATCTAGTTTGGCGGTTGTGAGGACATGGGTGAGGGGATTATTGTCAGTGATGACTTCAAAAGTGCTGCCGTAGAGATAATCATGGAACTTTTCGGTCACAGCCCATTTCAAGGACAGAAACTCAAGTTTGTGGGCGGGGTAGTGTCTCTCGCTGTTCTTTAATCCTTTACTAGCGTACGCGATCACCCTCTTCTCACCATCCTGATGTTGATAGAGAACTGCTCCCAGACCATTTGTTGACGCATCTGTGTGTAGGATGAAAGGCTTCTCAAAGTCAGCATATGCTAGGATGGGTGGTGATGTCAGCTTCGTCTTAATGTTCTCAAAAGCCTGTGTTTCCTCATCTCCCCATCTCCAGGGTGGCTGTTTTACCTTTGACTTACCTCTCTCCTTTGGGTTCGTTGAATGTCCCTTTAGAAGATCATTAAGAGGCTTAATTATCTTTGAATAATCTTTCACGTACCTTCTGTAATATCCAGCGAATCCTAGAAATGTACGTAGTGTCTTGACATTGTGAGGAACTGGCCACGTTGAAATGGACTTCGTCTTTTCTGGATCCGTTGCCACTCCGGCCTTACTTACCACATGTCCTAAATAGGTAACACTCTCTCTAAAGAACTCACATTTCTTAGCCTTAAGCTTAAGATTATGTCTCTCAAGTCTCTGAAATACAGCTGTCAGTCTGTCGATATGTTCGTCAAACGTCTGTGAAAACACTAGGATGTCGTCTAGAAAAAACAGACAGTCTCTAAGATTTAACTCACCCATACAACGTTCCATGATGCGCTGAAAAGTCGCTGGTGCGTTCGTCAAACCAAACCCCATTCTGTTGCACTCGTAATGTCCAACACCACTTACCGAAAAAGCTGTCTTCTCCTTATCTTTCTCCTCAATCTCCATCTGCCAGTAGGAACTCGTTAAATCCAGTTTGGTGAAGAACTTAGACCCAACCAATCTGTCAATCGTATCATCAATACGTGGAAGGTTGTAAGCATCCTTGATGGTTCTGGAGTTGAGTTTTCTGTAATCTATACAAAAGCGTAGACTTCCATCCTTCTTTCTAACCAGTACAATATTGGAGGAGTATGGGTTCTGGGATGGTCGAATGGCTCCAACATCCAACATCTCCTTGACATGTTCCCTCACTTCTGCATACATTCCCGGTGGGATTCGTCTATAGGGTTCCTTGAATGGAGTGTCGTCAGTGAGATTGATATTGTGCTTCAGAATACTGGTCTTACCGATATCAGTTGGTCCTTCTGAAAATAAATGTGTCCAACGAGAGAGAAACTGTTTTGCGTAACTTACTTGTTTAGTAGTTAGGTCCTCCTCGCATAGCTCAATGTCCAATTCCTGTAGAGACTTGTTGGACTTCTTACCTTGTTCTGATGACTCAGGATTCCAAGAGTCCACCATCTTCACGCCGTGCACCGAACATAAACGGGATTTCGGTGGTATATGTACAACTGAGGCAGAAATGTTACATACTCTAACAGGAATAGTAACGGTGTGTTTACCCTGGGTAAGGGAAACAACCCTAGGACATATAATAAGACCTCCTGACAATGAAGTATTTGTTTGTTCAGTCATTCCTGACACAATATTGTGGTTATTTCTTACCAAACCTCTGATTACTTTCGTCTCGTTTGGTGCGACTTGAATGGTATATTTGTTTGTTGTCTTCACCAGTGTTTCGTCATTCATACTGTCGAAAGCTACTCGCCATTCATCAGGAACATCTACCATAGAATTCTGGTCATAAGCATCCCTGCAAGAACGAATGAAATTAATTCCAATAATCATTGGTACATGCTTTGAATAATTTGTCTGGGAAACTACCAAAGTAGGAATAGAATGAGTAGAATTTCCAAAGCAAGGTACACAAATATCGAGCTCAATATACCCACTGTATGGCAAAACACTGCCATTAGCACTTTGAACATTAAGTCCAAATTCTGAAATGCTAAATAACTGTGGCTTGGGTTTCATGTTTTTGAAAAACTCTTCTGAAATACAGGTAACCATTGACCCCGAGTCAATAAGAGCTCTGGTTTTTATGCCATTGACAATTATCTCAGAATCATTGGATTCACCAACTAATCTATGCAACAGATTTGAGGAATTTGTCATAGAAGTAGGGCTTTTATTAAATACATCTTCCATTTGCCCCGCAACAGAAGATGAAACTAGTTTAAAGTACCACCTGCTCCTAACCCAGTAATGTTACCAGACTGTTGACTAGCTTGTTGGATCTGCTGCTGTTGCTGACTACTGTATGGCTGCTGAAACCGCTGTTGATGTTGCGGCATTTGCTGCTGGGGATAACTTCCTCGTCCCTTCTTTTTGCCCCGAAAATTTCCACTGTAATTTCCAGAATTACTGGAGGAATTTGTCTGAAAAGAGTCTGTAGATTTAGAACCAAATGTCTGATTTTGTTCCATTTTATGAATTCTGCTATCCAGTCTCTTCATGTGAGTAATCAATTCAGATAACTGCATATTTTGAATTTCAGAATTTTGAATAGTTAATGATTCCACAGTTGCCATAGTAGCACCTGTTCTTGAAACAGATTTAAGGCTATTCTCCTCTTGCTCTATCTGCCTTACTTCTCTAAGAAGGGATTGAAAATTTTGAACAGTTTCATATTTATGTCTCGATGCATTTCTTAACTGAGCACTTGTTCAACCAGACCAAAACTTTGATCTTAACATTGCGTCTTTCACACTTGCATCAATATGTCCCAATCTTACAGCTTTTGTTAAACATTGTTCCAATCTTGAACCAAAAGTAACAATCGACTCACCTTCTTTCTGATGGTCACTGTAAAAAATTTGCATTATGTTCTCCGGTGTAGAGACATTTCCGAAAAAATCTTCCAGTTTTTCGAAAATGGTGTCAGTCGTAGCACCCTCGCCGAGCGGAATGAGCATTTCTCGTGCTTGACCCTTTAAGGAACTTCTAACAAGCTGTAACAAATCATTTTCAGTTAACTGATTTTTTAAACATCTAACTTCATAAGACCAAACATCAAAACTGACATCTCCCTTTTGTTCACTGCCACTAAAGGGAGGAATTTTCACTCTGCTAGTATTAGGACAGATAGGATGGTCAGACAACATGGTAGAGCTTAACCTTGGGGGAAAAGATGGTAGTTTAGTATTAGACTTGGGTCTAGCACCAGTAGATTGAAAGTCTGGTGTTTTAAATGCACTTCTTACCAATCTCTCATATTCATCTTTAGGTATAACTCTGAAATGTTGCTCAGAATTGATTTCCTCAATAAGCTCCTTTAACTCATTAGCAGTATTTCTTACAGCCATTATCGCAAATTCTGGCGCAAAAAGAACAGCAGCGCAAAGCACACTCACAAAATAGAAGTACACGTACATACACATTCAGTACTGATAATGACCACTGTAAACGTCTGTAGCTGAAATGAAGTCATAGAGTAAACACAATGTACGAAGTCATACTCCCTGTCCATAGATTCATGAATTTCCGTTGTCGCTGTGTTAGTACACACTGCAAATATGAACTCGTGACATGCAATAAGAAAATTTATATCTATAATTGCACATTGGAAAAAGGGGGGGGGGGGTGATAGCAGGTTGTAGCTTACATCTACTGAAAAAAAAATACAAACTGACAATACACAAAATGGCAAACAATAAAGAGCTTAAACAGTCAACAAACTGTTGCTATTTACACATTATGCATTCTAAATTCCCATGCATAAATTTTCAAACAGACCAAAGACTCACGACGTTTTCCTACCACAGCAAAAACTACGTAAGTGGATCTCGATCCCGATCAAAAATTACACGCTTCACTCACACACAGCCGGCTTCTTACAACAGTACAAATACATAGGCATTATATTATACAAAACAAGCACATACAAATAACACATTAAACAGTTTAAACAAGACAAAAAGCATACAAAATAATATCTGTGATGGTGAACACTACAAACTTTATGGTACCACTGAACACAGTTGAAGTCAGCCACGACCACGTTCACACGAGAGAGTTTCGGATCACAGCACCAGGAGCGAACTGTCGAACACGACTCAAAATGTTCATCACATGTCGTACGTACGGATCGTTAAATATCCGAGCGGGAAACTGTTGTTTTCCATTAAAAGGATTGTTTGGAAATAGTTTATATAGCTAGCTAGAATATTTATAATACACGTGTATATCAGACTGAAGAATGCATTGTGCGCACGTATCACCTAGGCGGATCCCGAGGAAGAAATCGGCATTCACAAAACTTCCTTGTGCGTTGTTGCGATGTCCTCTCGTCCCTCAGTCGAAAGATTTTCACTGGATCCTGGTTTCCATTCCTATAGTGACATTAGTTCACTAACGTTGGGCGCCATTGTCGCAGGGTCGCTGTTTTGGTCAGACAACACAAAACTGGGTAGATCTTAGACAATTTTATTTACATATGAATCGAATGGATATATAAACCTAGAAAATAAGAAAACAATCTCACAAACACGCACACAAGAAAACAGACATACGTAAAACAGAAAACAAAGACATTTACAACACACGATTTGCCATTTAGAATACGACCGCCAGTAAATTTACAATACTAGTGTTTAACAAATAAATAAATTATCAAATCAATGTAAATCTTACCAGGCATCCAGTATTATCAGTTTAAAATAATAATAAATCGAGTGAATCGATATAAAGTTCTCAAAACGAAATAAACTGCCAATGACCGTGAAGGTATTCAGCTAAAAGTGAGGTTTTTTGGCGCGTTTCTTATTTTATATGCGTGGGTTAGTAAACATGCATAGTTAAATATTACTCAGTGAAACCCATTCGTCAGCAATATTCTGAACTCAGGTCCTGGTCAGTCAAACGTAGAACTGGACTAAAATAGAAATAACAACCTGTACA
Organism: Ostrea denselamellosa; assembly: GCA_024699665.1. Lineage (NCBI taxonomy): Eukaryota > Metazoa > Mollusca > Bivalvia > Ostreida > Ostreidae > Ostrea > Ostrea denselamellosa. Next base: position 18,439,371 of record JAMZEH010000020.1, read on the forward strand.
ATGCGTAACGTTCATACTCGCTCACACACCTGAAAAACTGGTTTGCATTCAATTGGCTATGCGCGCCAATCGAAATACAGTTATATTAATAATTTAAAGCGCATAAATATAATTTAATTAAATCTCAAATAAATTGCAACTGTGACAAAAATATTTTCATACTTTAAAGAGATCAGCTGATATTGTACCATCTTTATCAAAAGTATAAATAAAGTAAATTAAAATAGCCCAATACTTTAGGCAAATGAGAAACTCTGTACTGATTTAAACGATGTCTTGTTTCCTTTTTGTGTCCCTTTGATAATGTTGCACTCATATTGAGACGTCACCTGCTTTCGTTGAAGTAAGAAAGATTTAGACGTATGCTTATTGTTCTTTAATGTACCACCATGGGATCTCCGTACTTTAGGTCGTATCCGACAGACCCGAAAACCTCTATGTAATATAGTGTAATAACAAATATTACGTATCATTCGCATGACGTAATCAATGCACGGGTGAGTATTGAACTTTACAACAAGCCAGTTTTAAAGCAAACGATCTAACCAATGAACTATCAGTCAAACAAGACGCCGATAGATTATAAGACTCACCTAACTTACCTTGGTCCTGTTAATCTGTTTAAAAGCTTAACCCTCTTAAATCCAATGATACATTTTGACCCTATATCTTGACCCAACCTAGCCCCATGACTGAACAATAATCAACACAACACGGAAATGTCTCAATATCAACATGACTACGACCGATCACGGTGGCTCAGTGGTAGAGCTCTCGCCTCGTGAACGGAAGGTCGTGAGTTCGAGCCCCGCTCGGGCCGGCCGCGTCAAACCTAAGACGTTAAAATAGGTAGTGATTGCTCCTTCGTCAAGAGCTCGGCATTACGAAGTGAGAGTCACGGGTCTTTCGGATGGGACCTTATAAACGGAGGTCCCGTGTCGCAGCAGGTGTGGCACGTAAAAGAACCCTCACTGCTAAAAGCCATTAGTGCTAAGCATAGGTCTAAATTTGCAGCCCCGTCACCGGTAATAGTGACAGTCGCCGGATAGCTGAAAAATTGCTCAGGCGACTATAAATAAATAAAAAACAAACAAACAAACATCAACATGACTACGAGTAACATTAGGACCCGACTCTAATGGTGTCGTCACCATCAACGCTGGGATAATCACCGATGGAACCACGTAATGTTCTCAGATGAGTCGAGATTCACTGTAGAATTCCTGGACAGACGCAGGAGGGTTTGGCAACGACGTTAACGTCATTAGACATAATCGGTATGAGGGTGGATCTGTAATGGTGTTGAGAGACATCACTGTTGCCGGCAGAACAGACTTGCAGGTTGTTGCTGAACGTGTCACAGGGCAGTTCTATATTGATACCACATGTTGTGCCGTTTGCTCGTCGTTATGACCGCCGTTTCATTTTTGAAGATGACAAAATCTGGTGTCATAGAGCCAGGGTCTTCACAGAATATTTCCAACAGCAGAATATCACCACATTACCATGGCCCGCACTCAGTCCGGACCTTTCTCCCATCGAACATGTCTGGGACATGCTTGGACAGCGGCTACGCCATCGTCAACAATCTTCTGCCAATGTCCAAGAACTTCCTCCAGCATTGCAACAGGAATGGAAAAACCTTCCACAAAATGACCTGGGACTTCTCGTTAGGAGTATGCCATGCAGAATCCGAGCTTGTCTGTACAACTGAAGTTGTTTTACCCGCTACTGACTCTGTTTCACAATGGTGGTAAATTTGCAGTGTAACCCTGTGTTGGTGTCAACCCTTATTCTGGGGAATCTGTATTTTTCTGACTGTACACAGGGATTCCAATACTGGTAAATTGACAAACGTTTCCTTAAGGTTTTTCTGTCGTTTGTTGCCATCCTGATCTCATGATCTGCATTTCATTGTCATTCTATATCATCTGCTTTTTTGATTGATTGATTGATTGATTGATTATTTATTGCTTTCCGCCACACTCAACAATTTTTCAGTTATCTGGTGGCGTCCAGTTTTTGTTGGTGGAGGAGAGAACGCCGCGGCCGAGATTCGAACACGCGCCGACAGAGGTGAGAGGCTTTGTGATTTTGAGCCCGGTGCTCTAACCACTCGGCCACGGAGGCCCCTCTGCTTTTTTGAATAGTATTAATACATATATATATATATATATATATATATATATATATATATATGATCCTGTTGGTATCCGAGTTAGAATAGATCCTCAATACCTCTGGCTTCTTGCTTGTAGTAAGAGGCGACTAAATGGGGCTGTCCTTCGGATGACACCGCAAAATCCGAGATTCTGAGTTACAACAGGTGTGGCACGATAAGGATCTCTCCCTGCTCAAAGGCTCTGAGCGCCGAGCATAGGCCTAAATTTTGCAGCCCTTCACCGGCAATGGTGACGTCTCCATATGAGTGAAAAATTCTCGAGCGGGATGTTAAACAACATATAATCAATCAATTAATCATATTTGTATGTATATAACACCAGTAATTATTGGAGAGGTTATTTTTTCGCCCATGTTAAATATCGTTGAAAACAATAACAAGCACTTTTATTTCACTTCGTTTGATTTAATGTTCATAATTGTTTTAATACGGTACATACTTTTTCAATATGGAATACACGTTATGTGTTACAAGTGATGCATCCATGTATATTGTTTATCCTGCAGATATGTGAATTGAATTGATTGTCTGTTGTTTTCCGCCACATTCAACAATTTTTCAGTTATCTGGTGGCGTCCAGTTTTTAGTGTGGAGGAGAAAACCCAGACACAATGTTCCAGGGAAGAGACCACCGACCTTCCGAAAGTAAACTGGCAAACTTTCTCACACATATCGGCGCGAGCGAGAATCGAACCCGCGCCAACTATAGGTGAGAGAGTTTGTGATTTTGAGCTTAATGCTCTAACCACTCGGCCACGGAGGCCTCAGATATTTGAAAGTGAAAAAAATATCAATAACAATCATCATCACAAGAATTAGTGTAGTATTAAGTGCATGCTAGGAACGATTTCTTAACGTCAGATTCTGGTATGAACTATCGTTGTACATATTGAGTTCCTGATACTGGTTGTTGCTGTCTTGTGATGGCAGTGATATTTCGGCACTAGCGATATAGTCGGAGGAACGCAGCTCTTGTTTCCTGTTATAGATGAGCCTAAAAAGTAGTGGGAGTAATGCGTATTACAAAGGGTTTATTGGCTCATTCAAAATATCCATAACCCTCAAACATTTTGTTTACCTCAATAATGTAACAATGACAACGACAAGGATAAAGTTGATGACCAGAGAGATAGACAAGACTGCGACGTATACATCTGGAGTACTATACTCAGCATTGCTGACATTAGGTGCCACTGAAAAAAATCAAAGAAACATTTAACGTTTAGTGCGTGGACCCTGAGGTGTATAAGTGAGGTTAAAGCAGGTGATATATGGAAAAGTAAGTTTGTGCATGCACATGTGTGCTTTCCTCGGGATAGGAATTCGCCGGCTGCTATCAACTTTATCTGGGTGATGTGATTGTTATAGACTAGAATTGTACATATGGAGGAAAGGTCAAATTGCGCATGCACAAGTTCACGTTTATCAGGACTGTTTTCTAATCAATTGTTAAGAAAATTACACAACAAATTGTTACAGTGGTTGGTTTAGGACAATTTTGTTTGCACGAAATAAAATTCGTTCCCACGAAATAAAAATCCATTTACACTAAATTAATTTCGTTCAATTGTTGCATAGCAAAAACAATTTCAATGTTCTTAATGATTTATACATGCATAATATTTTAACCTCAACAACGCTCAACAAAAAAAGGTAATATATTGTTCATATCTTAACACTGGACATTATTGGTAAAGTTGCACTAAGTAATTGAAATGAATTCATTAGAGCATGAATACTTTGTTGCCAGATTTATACACGTTTGTCAAATTGGTATCACTGGATTAACTCGAACGTTAATATTTGGACCTTTTCACCCGATTGACGGTCCAGATCTAGTACAAGGGTGGCTCTTAAGTCTGAGGTTAAAGGTCATAGCTACAAATACCTCATATCCACTATCTATCATTACAGCTCTAACAATGATTTATGACATATCTGCGTGTTTTAAGATTTAGAAAATCTCTTTTAAAACACATTTTTAATTCAATTTAGACTATTATGTTTCTGTTAGAAGCGCATGTCTAAGGGTCACATACTGCAGTCCTTTTTTAAGGACAGAAACTTGTTTTTATTCTTACTTCCGGTCATGTAAAGAAATTCTGGCATATAGATCTTCAAGATGACGTGATAACGAAGTATTAAATAAAAGTAACAGATATTATTACTTAACTAAATCTTTGTGATTTAGTGATTTCACGAGTAAAACCTTCAGTACAATGAACACACCCTTGTGAATGGATTTCCCGGTATATCCTGAATCACAGCAACGATCATCTATCCCCGCTGTCCTGTTACAAGGTAAGTCACTAAGACAGCGTTCACCACAGATATACAGACAATTTGGACCATATGTTTCTGGAGGGCATTCTGGGAAAACCAAAATATGATCACCAAGCATAGGTACATGTAATATTCGTATTCCCAGTAGACTAATAGAATTATTCATTACTACTAGTGACAGATTGGGAATTTCCACCAAGGGGACAAGATTCGCAGTCTAGAACAAGGCGAATGTTGTTCCAGGGGTAGCATTTCCCTATCTCAAATGAGTAAATAATGAAGTATTATTTTTCTCACATTTTACCTATAGTTTAGTGTTAAATTCAAAGAAAATGCAAAATCATCACATGAGTAAATAATGAAGGAATATTTTTCTCACATTTTACCCACATTTTAGCGCATAAATGCAGGAGGTTTGAGAAAATTAGAAATTATGAAAATCCTCATTTTAACTTCATTACGAAAACTAATTAGACATGCACGAGGAGCATGCCCCCAAAACAACCAGAAAGCTATATAAAATTGAAACTTGAAGAATTATAACACTACGAAATATTTTACTTCACCGTGTAACGTATATCATAAGAAATATATCACGTGACAATCAATGACATCACTGTAGTGTGAGACAGAAACATATCACAGTCGTAAAGTCGATCCTACGCTGCTGAAAATGTGAGAAAAAGAAAATACGCAAATGAAAGATAAATATGAATGCTCAAAAGGTGCAAATTTGTTTTAAAACCAAAAATCACACCTTTGTCACAGAGTTCCCCGGTATATCCTGGATTACAGCCTCCGTCACATCGTCCTGTTGTTCTGTTACAGGGGAGGTAACTCCGACACTGTCCACTACAGTTATACATACAATCAGGACCGTATGATTCTGCAGGACACACTGATGAAATATATACTCTGCAAAAAAAGAAACGCATAGCCCTTTTGAAATTTTAAAAATGCAAATTATGTATTTTACCAGGTAAACTGAAATGTTCAATTGAGTAATTGATTTTTTACAGGTAAGTATGAAACTTTAAAGGTCTGTTCATTTGATTTGGCTCTCTGCCAAATTAGCTCGGCGACTCTCTAAAATTGCACATCACCTCTATCGCCATGGAATTTGGCTTACGTTTTTCACGAGAACTTTGTGCTTAATTCAACCACTACATTAAAGCGTATAAAAGGACGAAGTTTGAAGCTTGAATTCATCATAACGTTAAAATGCTGCCATGCCAAGGTTGGACCCTGCTACTCGAAATATCGTCATTGGCCGTCTCCAGGCCGGAGTATCCCAAAGTGAGATTGCACGAACTGAAAACGTAAATCAGAGCACAATTTCTCGGCTGTGGAACAGATTCCAGCAGACTGGCTCTACTAATGACCGACCGAGGAGTGGGCGACCTCGCATTACGACTCCTGGACAAGATCGCTACATCCGGGTCTTTCATCTACGGAATCGAACCGTTGCTGCAACAGCTACTGCAGTCGGAATACCTGGATTGAGAAGAATCAGCTCGCAGACAGTCCGCAACCGACTTCGACAATATGGCATTAGACCCAGAAGACCGTATTTTGGAGCAGTTTTGACACCGTTACACAGACGAGAAAGAGTCCGATGGTGCAACAGATTGAGGGGCTGGACATTCCGCAACTGGCGTAGAATCTGGTTCAGCGATGAGTCCCGTTTTCTGCTACAGAAACGTGATGGAAGAATCCGTGTATACCGGCGCAGGAATGAACGTTTCTCTTCCTCGTGTGTCCAAGAAGTGGATAGCTTCGGTGGAGGTAGCGTCATGATGTGGGCGGCGATCTCTAATGACCGTAAAACAGAACTGGTACATGTCCCGGGCAATTTAACGGCTCAAAGGTACAGAGACGAAATTCTCCAACCTCACCTTATGCGCGTAATTGACCGACAGAGGGAGTTATTCCAACATGACAATGCTAGGCCTCACACAGCCCGCTTAACAATTGACTACCTTCAGCAGAACAACATTAATGTGCTACCATGGCCTTCCAAATCACCGGATTTGAATCCGATTGAACACTTATGGGACCAACTGGATAAACGTGTGCGCCTGCGCCAACCTCCGCCTCAGACCCTCGATCAGCTCCGTCAAATGTTACAACAGGAATGGCGAACAATTCCACGCAATAACGTAAGAACATTGATTGACTCTATGCCAAGGAGATGCAGAACTGTGTTGGCAGCTCGAGCTGGTCATACACGGTACTAACTTAAACGTGACAGGAAGTGTTCTTAACTGTGATGATCTGACTTTTTTTCCACCAATATCTAAGGTTTGGACTGTAATTTTTTCAATTGAAACAATTCTAGTGAATATCTACATTTTTTATTGTAAAATCATAATCCAAAATACATCTACTAAAATCTTAAAAAACCCATTATGCGTTTCTTTTTTTGCAGAGTATATATGATATTTGATGGAACATAAACTTTTACTGTTTCACATCCGAGGCCACTTTACTAATTAGTTGTTGTTCTCATAATTTCAAATTTATAATGTCTCGATATTCTGTGCTTCTCTATCAAATATCCCAATACAGTTGGTAGATGTATTTTATGTGCTTTATAAATATTTAAGATTACGTGTTTTGCAATGCATCCCTGTCCATCCATTGGCACAGCCATCGTCACAGAGTCCAGTGGTGTGATTACAGGACATGTTGTCTCTGCAGTGTCCAGTACACGATGATCTACACTGTAGTCCGTAATATCCAGATGAACATGCTAAGAAATGTATACAAAACATATAGTAATGTATATATATACATTAATGTATCAATAATATTTGAATGTTGTGTAAGGGGCCTCCGTGGCCGAGTGGTTAAAGCATTGCGCTCAAAATCACAAGGCCTCTCACCTCTAGTCAGCGCGGGTTCGAATCCCGCTCGCGCCGATATATGTGAGAAAGTTTGCCAGTTTACTTTCGGAAGATCGGTGGCCTCTTCCCGGATACATTGTATCTCGGTTCTCCCCTCCACCTACAAACACTGGACGCCACCAGATAACTGACAAATTGTTGAGTGTGGCGGAAAACAAACAATTAATCAATGTTATGTCGAACATAATCTTACATATGTTACAAAAGTCTTCCACCCATCCTGCAGTACAACCCAAACACGTTCCGTTCACAATGTCACATCTCAATTCCTGACAGGTGCTTGGGCAGGGTAGATCACAATTATATCCATACACACCTGATTCCTTACAACCTAAAGATATATTACAGAGAAAATACAAACGTGTATATAGCCCTCATTTAACATACACTAAAGGAATTCTTCACTGTAAAATGATGTACAACTGGATAATAATGCAACACAATATTACCCGTTACAGCTACGTCACATAATTCAGCCTCCTCAATTAAATTACATTAAAGGGATTTTTACTGTATAGTGATGTAATACAATATCTATAATACAGAGAAAATAGAGCACCTCATTTAACAAACACTAAACAAATTTTTAACGTTATATTGATGTAACACAATATTACCCGTTACAGTTACTTCACATAATTCAGTGTGAACATGGTATATTTCATATCCGGTAGGATAAGTTGTTCCGTCAAGTCTTTCATTGTAAAATATAACGTAACGTCCATGTTTGACACAAGTTGTACTGAAATTCAAGGTAGGTAACTCCTGTCCGTTCTTGTAACATAGATAACCATCCTCCTTGATAGTTGTGTTTGACACATAGAGTGAAAACCCAGCAAAACGTCCTCTTTGTCTCATGACTGAAATTATCAGTTAAAGATATCAGTAGTTTTATAGTTTTAAGTTGAAAGGCGTTTTTGTCAATATAGGATGGATGCAATTGTCTCTGTGTACCAATTTTTACTTTACTTTTATCTATATGCAATGAAATTTCATCGAAAAATGAAATTGATGAGCACAACTGGAGAATATAGATCAAGGTACAAGCACAATTGCACCTACGATAGATGATCTTAAAAGTGAACGTACAGTCACACGGGATAAACAGGAATGTACCCACAACGAGAAAGTGCAAAAAACTGTAATACACGATCAATTACTATAGTCCTATGATGTATGTTGTGTGCTTGGACAAAAATACAGGATTAAACTATATATATTCATATTGCACTATATATTTCATACAAAAACATTTAATTCTTCAGACATTATCTTTTCGTTATATATCTTATCATATAAAACATAAACGGCACCAATTTTGATGCACCAGATGCGCATTTCGATAAATAATCAAATAATGTCTCTTCAGTCATGCTAACGTCAAAAATGTTGGAAATCCGAAATAAGAACAAACTTGAAAGAGCTGAAAGAACCAAAAATACCAAACAGTGGAACCAAATACGGAAAAAAATCAGAACTCTGCATAAGGGAGGTAATCTTTAATTTTGAAAGGAATTTCTTACTTTTATCAGTTATCATTTAATTCCATTTAGTTGATGCAAAGTTTCTTAAAGTTTTTAATTACATCTTTATACGTTCTCAAGGTAGATTTCACATTACAAAATACACAAGGAATACTATTTTTAATCAGCACTTTCACTTTATTTATCTATAAAATACACAAACATTAATTTGTAAAATATAATGAAACCTTTTGATATCGATCAATGTAATAATATATTTTGAAGTTGTTGCATGCAGTAAATTCTAATTATTATCTTCAGGGAATCCATTATGATATTCTTAGATACATGTAAATTAATGATAGGTAAATTCAGCGAAATAGAAGAAAATCAGAGCATTTATATGTCAAGACAAATTACAAGCTATAATAACCATTACCATACTGATCTCCATAGTCTTTGAACTGTATTCTGATGCTGTAAATGCTGAGTACTTTCTCAAGGTCAACGTACCACCATGTTGATTTATCTGGAGTCAGTGGATAAGTCCCAAAAGGTGCTGTCCTTGTACACGTGTCAATGTCTCCATCTACTGCGTTACTGGACTGATATAAATAACATGTTCTAGTTTCTCGGCAGCGAGGTACTTCCTTAGCCTGTTTGGTCTCCTTTATCTGAGAGATGATTTCTTTAAATGAAAGAAACCTATTCTATTGCTATCTGAATATGAAAATAAATACCCTTTCTAGATTACCTCCACACATAACCATCATTCTACTCAGAATTAGTAGTGGTAGTTATTAATTTATAATTAATCAACATTGAAATGCATGTAAAATTTATAGCAGTATTCCAGAGTTTCAGTATCCGATTTGATCATAAACCAAAGTGAAATGCATTTCTATTCTTCAAGGCGAGTAAAATGCAATAGCCAGATTGCAAATTTATAAAATGTAAACTACACTTTGATGTACGACAGTAAATGACTACTAGTTGTGTAACGAGAATTAACTGGAACTAGATATTGCACTGCCGTGACCACTCTAAAGATATCTACCTTGGATATACCCATCGTTCAGTTTGATTGTTAGTGTGGTAACACACTTTACTATACCGTATTAAGAACGAGAAAGTTAATATTAGAATAGATATAAACAAGAAATCAACTTGGCGCATGCGTCAAAGGTATCAGGCCACATATGATACGCAAGCGTCAAAAGTATCAGGCCCCAGAAGATACGCAAGCGTCAAAGGTATCAGGCCGTAGAAGATACGAAAGAAATTATATCGTATTTTATTGTTAGTATTATCATTATCGTTACAGTTTAGATCGGACCACACTGACGATATGTATTTTGCACGTACATCAAATCAGGATGAAGAGTTCATTATGAAGGCATACTATAATTAAAATGTTTCAATTGTTATAGAAAAACAACATTTGGTAACAGAAACAACTTTACGGAGAAGGATAACAACTTTTAAAAGAGTTTTCATGTACTTCTCTGGAGACTCCATTCTCCTTATCACCTCAAGACCACTTGAATATATTACTAGTTGTGTGAATGCGCAAAAATAATCTTGAATTCACAAAACACAACACACCCACAGGTGAAACCCGAATTGAATTGAACCCCAAACAAACACTGTACAAATTAGAAAGTATAATGTTTATTGGTTATATATTGTTTTATGTCCCACTTGATAATTTTTTGCACTCATATGGAAACGTCACCATTGTCGGTGAAGGGCTGCAAACTTTAGGCCTATGCTTGGCGCTTAGGGTCTTTGAGCAGGGAGGGATCTTTATCGTGTAACATCTGTTGTTACACGAGGCCTCGGTTTTTGCGGTCTTATCCGAAGGACCTCGTATTTAAGAATAGACTTGATCTTCGGACAAATTACAAGAATGTGATCTGTTGTGAGTTAGTTTAAGCTTTACAATCCTGGAAGCGGATTATATAACAGCGTAAACTGACCCAAAAACAGGTCATACTCGTACAATTTGACCCTCAAAGTAAAGTTATTCCATATAATTTAAAAACAAATGCAAAAGGACAAAGTACCGAGATTTTTTTCTAAAAATGTACATAAGTAATCATTTGAGCCGCGCAATGAATCAATTAACAGCCATGACGAAGCCTGTGAAAGCAACCATCTTAGTTCTACGGAGCCTATTTATGAAAATTGTAAACGTAGTTATTGAAGGAGTATTATACTGCAAACTTCATAACAGAAAATATATGTAGGCTATGATTGATTGTATATTGTTTAAAGTTTGTCTCGAGAATATGTCGACATCACCATTGCCGCTGAAGAGCTGCAAAATTTAGGCCTATGCTCGGCTTTTAAACCTAGAAAGATTTCTACTACATGAAAACTTACTCTTGTGTACACCATTATCGCTAATATTAAATCCGACACTGGAAAATACATAGGCAAGTGGCTAAACTAGATACACTTGTCAATGTCCAATGAAGTTATCTGATAAAATGTGACGCATAATTTTGTTGTTGGTTCCTTTCTGGTGGAGATGCAGATCAAGCTATGAAGCACCTACCCCCCTTTCCCCAGTGAGAATTGTATTTCAAAATGTTCAGGGTATTGTTTACAAATTCTTAGTAAATCATTAATTCGAATACAATATCAATGTTTTAATCTAGTATTCGAACATCGTATGCAAAGAATGTATTGATGTTTTACAACAGTGATTTGCGTATTAAGTAGATTCTATACATCTTGCTTGACAAAGAGTAAACAATCTGTGTATTACGTTGACTTTATATTCAGTAAAAGGCCCAAAACAGTGCTGCGATGTAAGTTAGGGAGAGTAGTTGTCAAGGGGATAGGGTCTCAGACTAAACCAGGTTGTTAAAGAATAACCTGTTTTCCTAATTTTGAATCTGACCAATCAGAGACTAGAATACAATAAGAATAAAATTTTATGTTTGTATTATTTCCTGTTAAATGCATAGTAATCCCTTGAAATATAAATTACACAGAATGTCGAGGAATGCAGAGGCCTCCATGGCCGAGTGGTTAGAGTATCGCTCACACAATCATAAGGCCTCTCACCTCTAGTCTCGCTCGCGCCGATATGTGAGAAAGTATGCCGGTTTACATTTGGAAGGTCGGTGAAGAATAAATTGTATCTGAGTTCTCTCCCCCACCAATAAAACATGGACGTCACCAGATAACTGAAAAATTGTTGAGTGTGGTTGAAAACAACAAACATTCAATTTACTTCGAGTAATGCCCAACATGATTATCGGACATATATGTTATTTCATTTACAAAATCAATTGATAATTTAAATACTTGTAACGTTGCACTGATCCAGAAAACTATTTTACCTACTTTTAACCCTTGTCACCTGATATATCGTTATAAAGTATTTCAGTAAACTTGAATGTAGAGATGATATCATCAGAGATGTCCCTCACACGTAAGTCGGTAATATCAGGTGATGAATGAGCTTTCATTGCAACATGTGTTATGTTTGAAATGTTATTCATTGATTACGGATTATTATACTTCCTGTTAGCTTGTCCCTATATATTCAACACCCTACTATTTTTTCTTATAGTGCAAGACTACTACTTTCGCATAGTGCACGGTTATTTATAGATCTTCTCCGTGTAGCTCTACTTTTTTGTTATCTTCAAACTTTCCCCATATAATATAAATTCATTTCTGAAAATGGAAATTTGAACCCGGGGCCGTTTGTATGATACGCGAACGCGCTAACCATTACACCAATACAGCTCCTACTCAAACGTCGATAAACCATCCCTATAAATTGAAGTTTACTATTAACAAATATAACAGTTATAGCGAAAACTATCTGATTAACTGAAAAATGAGTTTAATATAGTCATTCAATTTTGGTGATTATGCTCCAACAAATTAACAAAGTAATTAATACCACATTTGAAATATCTACATCGTTCAACAATGACATCTTCCATTCAGAGTAATTACCCTCTGCTCATTGAAAGATAAATTTTGATCTTTTACAAAAAATATGGATAATCAGCATAATAATAATAACGATGATAATAATAATGTTACATTTTGCGTGTTCTATGCCAGAATAGCCTTCAGCTCGAGGACGATGCATCAAAACCCTGACTACCATTTTGGCATAGTATACTTAACATGTAACATTATTATATAAATATTGGAACCATTATTTTAAAACAAACACATGCAATAATGAAATAGTAAGATCAAGCAAGCTATATATATATATATATATATATATATATATATATATATATATATACTCTGCAAAAAAAGAAACGCATGATGGATTTTTTAAGATTTTAGTAGATGTATTTTGGATTATGATTTTACAATAAAAAATGTAGATATTCACTAGAATTGTTTCAATTGAAAAAAATTACAGTCCAAACCTTAGATATTGGTGAAAAAAAAGTCAGATCATCAAATTAAGAACACTTCCTGTCACGTTTAAGTTAGTACCGTGTATGACCACCTCGAGCTGCCAACACAGTTCTGCATCTCCTTGGCATAGAGTCAATCAATGTTCTTACGTTATTGCGTGGAATTGTACGCCATTCCTGTTGTAACATTTGACGGAGCTGATCGAGGGTCTGAGGTGGAGGTTGGCGCAGGCGCACACGTTTATCCAGTTGGTCCCATAAGTGTTCAATCGGATTCAAATCCGGTGATTTGGAAGGCCATGGTAGCACATTAATGTTGTTCTGCTGAAGGTAGTCAATTGTTAAGCGGGCTGTGTGAGGCCTAGCATTGTCATGTTGGAATAACTCCCTCTGTCGGTCAATTACGCGCATAAGGTGAGGTTGGAGAATTTCGTCTCTGTACCTTTGAGCCGTTAAATTGCCCGGGACATGTACCAGTTCTGTTTTACGGTCATTAGAGATCGCCGCCCACATCATGACGCTACCTCCACCGAAGCTATCCACTTCTTGGACACACGAGGAAGAGAAACGTTCATTCCTGCGCCGGTATACACGGATTCTTCCATCACGTTTCTGTAGCAGAAAACGGGACTCATCGCTGAACCAGATTCTACGCCAGTTGCGGAATGTCCAGCCCCTCAATCTGTTGCACCATCGGAGTCTTTCTCGTCTGTGTAACGGTGTCAAAACTGCTCCAAAATACGTTCTTCTGGGTCTAATGCCATATTGTCGAAGTCGGTTGCGGACTGTCTGCGAGCTGATTCTTCTCAATCCAGGTATTCCGACTGCAGTAGCTGTTGCAGCAACGGTTCGATTCCGTAGATGAAAGACCCGGATGTAGCGATCTTGTCCAGGAGTCGTAATGCGAGGTCGCCCACTCCTCGGTCGGTCATTAGTAGAGCCAGTCTGCTGGAATCTGTTCCACAGCCGAGAAATTGTGCTCTGATTTACGTTTTCAGTTCGTGCAATCTCACTTTGGGATACTCCGGCCTGGAGACGGTCAACGACGATATTTCGAGTAGCAGGGTCCAACCTTGGCATGGCAGCATTTTAACGTTATGATGAATTCAAGCTTCAAACTTCGTCCTTTTATACACTTTAATGTAGTGGTTGAATTAAGCACAAAGTTCTCGTGAAAAACGTAAGCCAAATTCCATGGCGATAGAGGTGATGTGCAATTTTAGAGAGTCGCCGAGCTAATTTGGCAGAGAGCCAAATCAAATGAACAGACCTTTAAAGTTTCATACTTACCTGTAAAAAATCAATTACTCAATTGACCATTTCAGTTTACCTGGTAAAATACATAATTTGCATTTGTAAAATTTCAAAAGGGCTATGCGTTTCTTTTTTTGCAGAGTATATATTACCTACATCGTTTCTAACAGTCGCCGGATAGCTGAAAAATTGCTCAGGCGACTATAAATAAAACAAACAAACAAACAAACAAACATCGTTTCTAAAAGTGGGAGGGGCAGAGGGAAAGTTTACTTCACATCTGCCTTAAAAGTCTTTACAAGAAAATAGCATGAATAGTTCTACCTAAACGTAAAATCGTGGAGGGCATCAATCCATCACTATAATCAGTACACGACATTAATTCATAAATTCAAATTTACATTTCTATTACCATTCACCACTACTATAAAAAAAGTGATTTTTTCCATGTAATAATAACGAATTTTCCATATAATAATAACAACGAATTTTTCATGAAATAATAACGAAGTTTACAAGTAATAATAACGAGTTTTCCATGTAATAATAACGAATTTTCCATGTAATAATAACGAATTTTACATGTAATGATAAGGGGATAAGTACAATGTCAAGAAAAATTAGATAAAACGCCCCCTTTTCGGTTCGTACTTGGGGATTGATGTATGTAATGTGATTTTTTAAAATTATTGTTTCATTGCATAGTATTAGGTCGTTATAATGACTCAAGAAAATCTGACAAAATATCCAGGAAAGTGATTTTTGTGTTGCCGTCCATAACCAAACTTCAGAAATTGATTTAATACTCCAGTACTTACAACATTCTTAAAATAATCTTCAAGGTAGTACGTAACAGGTAAAAGAAAATTTCGTATAATTTATTTCTGTGAAAATTACATGACTTTTTTATTATATTAAACTGATTCTGTTTGCAGAACGTAAAAGGAATTTGTCCTGTAGATCTTTTCATACAGATCACAAATCCAGTCTTGGACACCTCCTTCAGAAAAATATTATATCCATTAGTACAGATAAGATGGTGACGAAAATGCTAATTTTATAAAAGACGTTTACTGTCAAGAGACAAATGAAATATATAATAAAAATAAATCAATAAACAAAGTTACTAATAAATTTTTATTATTATATAATCACATTTGAGGATATGTACGAACATCAAATTTGCAAGCTATTTGCCGTACTCAGTATTATATAAAAAAAAGTCTATAATTCAATTTTAAAGTAAAACAAACAAATGGCATTTCAAGACATATATAATAAACATTAAAATAATAAAAAATCAACCTAGAGATTTCATTTTAAGAGGCATTCTACTAACACCCCCACCCCCTAATATTGTTTTAAATATCATTCATTATTTTACTTTTCAAATCTAAATGAACGCAATATTCATCAATGTGTTTATAATTTCTGTCCTAATCGTACTTTTAAAATCAACCTGTGAACTACAACATACAACACCCTTATATACATATTTCGTATGAAAGAAGTTGTACGTGTAGCATATAATATCACTATATCCGCTTTGGATGCAGATTTTTGAAAAGTTTATATAAATATACAAAATCGTGATATACGTATAGTTCACTTATAAGTTTCACATGCAAATCCATTTTTAAAACTGTTTCTTTCACTGTGTCTGTGAGTGAAGTGGCATTTTACATGTTTGACAATACATTTGTTTAGCTATTGGACTCATTCTGTTTTTATTTAATTAAAATGACTTGTGGATAGGGGGCCTTACTCAATGATTCTCATCCCATCTATAATGTGTCATGCCCATACCCAGTCATCTAGATGAATCTACGCTTCACATTCGATGTTACATTCAGTTACATATTAAACATCACAACCAGTTACATTAGTGCATATTTCCAAAACCATCGCTGTTTTTGTTTTTCTTTTTGTTCTTTATTCAAATGTACCCACGCTTTGATATTAAAACAAACGTCCCATCACTTAATCTCTTGCACTCCACTGATGTCGTCTGTATAACCTAGAACCCGAGGCCTTCCGTTTGCACTTGGAAGGCCTCGGGTAGTAGCCTATCGTCTGTATCTTTAGTTGCTACATACGCTAGACTCGCGTGCTTTCAAACGGTGTCGCATTAGTTTTGGTTGCGCGAGGTGCTTCCGAAATTATTGGTTTTCGGATACGATTGCGTACTACCTTAAATCAGGCACATATTTTTTGTATCAGAAGTGAATTATCTTTAGCCATCACTAAATTGTATAAAAAAGTTGTCAAGTTGGAGATAATTTTCGTAATTTTTTTTTATGAAGAGTTCCATGATATAATAGTTCTAATATTCTATATTTAGAATTGTACATCTAAAAAAGAACTGAGATCATGTCGAGGAATGCTCAATACAGAATTGTTATATACATACTAATTCATGTAACGGACGTGAGTTCTATTTGTATATGCAGTGAAGGATTCAGTGTTGGAATAAAATTCGATGTGTAACTGATGTATGTAGATAGTTTCTGGACAATCGGTAAGGGAAAATCATCAAAGTACTCGTTTATATTTTTCGTTAGTATGCCACAGTGAGAAATAGTTGGCCTTCCAGATGGAAGACCTCGGAGGCTTAAATTAACTTTCAAAGTGTTTGCTATATTTTCAAGTTTTACATGCTTAAAACAGCCCTATATCCTTTATTAAATTTTTGGGCTTGGTGATCAACACTAATAACCAATGCATCAGAATACCAAAATATAAGTTGGAAATTCTATCCGATGCATCGTTAATTAATGGTGACAGGTAAAATGGTACTCAAAACTTTACAGTCTTTATCCGGACTATCTACTCGTAATTTCTATACAAGTTCACTAAGCGGGTCATATTCCTAATATTTTCTGAAGTAAACTATTGCGAAAATCATTTTCTCTTTGTTATATGATCTGATACTCCAACTTTATTTAATGTCATTACCTTATCATTCCAGTATTATCATAAAAAACTCACAAACATTTTCATTAATAGAACTATGACTTAAATAAGAATCACCGTGCAAAAACCTAAAATCATCAGAGGAAATTCGGTCTGCCTTATTGAATCTCTCAATCTTTATAATTCTTTTGTGCAAATAGACAAAAAAAGTTATACATAGTGATTACGATGCAAATTAAGTAGATATTTGAAATGAATCACAAGTATTTATCACTGATATCTAGTCTAATGAAATTTCAAGATTCTTTGTTAAAAAAAAATTGAGAGGAACCTTGAAATGACGTTGACACAAAAGTTGTTGCAAACAAATTATTGTATCTCAACGCGTCCAACTGATATAAGAAAATCCATCCTCAATGCTGCCAGAAAGTTAAACAGTTCTTCAGTCAGAAGTTATCTTACAGTTTTAGACCTAGTGTCTATACTCAACAACATAAAAACGCACCATAAAACAGAAAATGAGCAATTTTCAATTTTTTCCTTCTATCTCATAATTTTATATCACAAAATTTTTATTTGTTTACTGAATTAGAATAACAAAGCCACAAAACATCTGACTAAGAATTACATCATATACGGTGTTGAAACGTCAACAACACAAAGTAAGTACCTGGTATGATTGCCTCTTGCGTTGATGCAATCTGCGCAATGGCGTCGCATTGACCTAATGATGTTTAGAATTTTGACTTATAACATATTAGTCCACTCTTCCATCAAAGCGCATCGACGTTTCGGTATCGTCGTCGGCTTAACGGGCCTGTTATTGACTATTGGTCATAACTCATCCCAAACATGCTCTATTGGTGCCATGTCAGACGATAAAGACCATGGCATTACTGGAATGTTTGCATTGTTCAAGAAATCCGTCGAGAGTCTAGCAGTGTGGGGACGAGCATTGTGCTGTTGAAACTTCCTGTATTCAACATGATGCGAGCATTTCATTGCGTCTTCTCCATACGCGCTTACGACCATCAGCTCTAGACAGATGAATACGTGATTCATCTGAAAACTGTACTTCATCCCATCGTTGACGTGTCCAATAAAAATGACGTCGTGCCCATTCCAGCATTTGACGTTTATGACGTTGCGTTAGTACAGGACCCTTATACGGGCGACGAGCATTAAGGTCATTTTTACGGAGCCTTCTGTGAACAGTCTGGCTACTGATTCTTTGTCTGTTGCGTCCAGGGGTTACATTAGCAGTCTGTGAAGCTGTAAGGAAACGATTCCGATGATGCTGAAGTCTAATAAAGCGGTTCTGCTGCTGGGTGGTAACTCTTGGTGCACCTGGTCTCTGTCGGATACGGAATTTGTGGCACGAAAACGTTGATTAAGACGGACAATCGTACTGTGATAGCAATTGAAATGATTCGCAAAATTGTGAGTGGAAAGGCCTGCACGAAGCATACCTACAGCTTGGTTTCGATTATCAGTGTTTAAGCGTGGCATCAAAACGCATTAATTTGTCATCAAAAATGAAATTTCAGACTTTCCTTCTGAAGGTGGAGTTATTTGCATGTGCAAAAAGGTGTTTTAAAACATTTTTGAGTTTGTAAGCGCTTGATTGGACAAGACCTTCAACGTTTAGAGGATAAAAACTTTAAAGGGTGCTTTAATGGGGACGATTGAAATTATGATAAAATATATTTTTATTTTTGAGAAAAAAATAATTTTTAACGGTGCGTTTTTTATGTTGTTCAGTATATATGCGGGGTTTTGTAGTATCAAACAAAAACCCCAAAGTCAATATAATGCTTAATAAATCAAGATACATTTTCTGCTGTCCGCTTTTCTTACTTCTCATATTTTACTAAATAATCTATGGCTTGGTTTGCGATAGTCTCTTACATCTATGACTATACGGATTTGTGAAGTGCTGCAAGATGCGGCTTGATGGATCAGCGGATATTGCTTAGGATAACAGGTAATAGTTTGCGATAGATACTTCAAGAGCAATACACGCTTGCGCTAGTTTGTACGAGGAACTGATGTGATGGATGTGTTAGGTATAACCGTTATCTCATATCCCTATCGGTGTAATGGGTAATTTCGAACTCGCTATACTCGGTAGAGTAGATTGGCTCGCCATAGGATACTCCGTGTGCCGTTTAAATATACCTTTCCAATTGTTTTGCTTTGGATTTTCCGTGGAGGCAGTGTGCCGTTTCGGTGTTCGGCAAGCCCGCTGTAAACAATGCTGTGTGACATTTGTCATTAAATTGATTATTAAACCTGCAACATTTATCATCCATAATTTTGCTATGGTTATTTGCTGGGAAGAAATATGGATTCATTAGAACGGTAAAATATATATATGTAGAGTCTTCCTGGTTTAAAGTATCATTTTTTTAATTTTGAAATAAAAACAAATTCATATGTATTTTATTACTAAAATGCCAGCATAAAAATTACAGTATGTCAACTATAGTTGGATGTAAGATAGTAAATACCAATATCCATCCGGTAAACAAAATTTCATTAATATGTATGAAGAAGACTACTTTGGAGATTACATGTGTAGAATCGCTCCTTGTTTCGATATGACTGATAACTCGGTATATTAGTGACTAAACCTCATACCCCACTTCTCGAACAGAGTTAATAGTATGATAGTCAATATGAATATTGTTTACTTACGGTATCCATATGACGAAGTCAGTACCAATAGTATCAAACAGACAAGCGTTTGCATATTCTTAAAGCAACAAGGAAGTTTTATTTTTGAATCTAAGAAAATAAGGTGATCAACTGTTGTCATATTTCTAATTGTTGAGACATTCAATGATCGTCCGTGGTGAGTTAATGTTTTCTAATGTTTGTCCTCACATGATTCACAATGTGCGCTAAGATAGGATCATACATTGTAATTTTGCCACCGTACCACTAATTCCGGGCGTAGGTAACTTGCTATTCAAACAATATAATAAATAATAATATTCTTGCTAATCCCCCAAACACTTTTCATAGTTGCGTTTCCTTGTTTGTATTCTGTTTTCCGTTCTATTAGATAATTTTTCAGTCCTGTGAAGATGTCACCAGCTCTAGGTAACGTGTCAAAATTATGACCTATGTATGGTACCTACAACCGTAGCTGTGAAGGTTCTTTGTCGTAACTTGAAAAGGTGAAGATATCGAACAGAGATCAATCTCACAACTCCTATAAGGAACACAAAATTAACAGCTGGGCAAACACGGACGTTTGGATATACCAGAGGTGGGATCAGATGCCTAGGAGTAGTATGCATCCCCTGTCGACTGGTTACACTCGACGCGAGCCCATATCTTGATCAGATAAACGGAGTAGTCCGTTGTCAAAAGTACTATCTTATCGATGTTTCATATATTAATAACACGCATTGTCATTCAGATTTCGATTTGATTTATCCCTTTGAACTCTAAATAAAAGACAGCCTTCCATATCTGCTATATCCCATATATGCCAGTCGGTCGACAGGGGGTGCTTTCACCTGCTAGGCACTTGATCCCATATATGGTATATCCAGGGATTCGTGTTTGTCAAGCTCTTTATTATGTATTCTTTCTAGTAGTTATGAGATCGATCACTGTTCGTTATATTCACCTTTTCATGAGTTAAATTTCTGTTCCCGGTTTATGAACTAACCCATGATGCTGAGTACATTTGTACTCCCCGGTAATCATTATCACATTGGTTAACTTTTTACAAAAATGAATGTAGTTGAAGTGTCTGCAAATGAGCTAAATTAAAAGAGAAATTTTTTTTGTATATAAACTTTACGTGCGGGTTTTTATTGATTGATTGTTTATTGTTTTCCGCCTTAATCAACAATTTTTCAGTTATCTGGTGGCTTCCAGTTTTTATTGATAGAGGAGAGAACCCAGACAGAATATACTCGGAAAGAGATCACAGACCTTCCAAAAGTAAACTGGCAAACTTTCTTACATATATCGACACGAGCGAGAATCGAACCCGCACCAACTAGAGGTGATAGGCCTTGTGATTTTGAGCGTAATGCTCTAATCTGCCGGCCACGTAGCCCCCCCAAATATCCTCCAAATAAAATGTACAACGTAGGGATTCAGAGTCAAAGAAGAGAAGAATGTAGTCATCTAAAGAAAGATCCCTTTCACAAATTGTTGGAGCACAGTGGATGCTGTGATGAAAGACAGAGTATCGAAAGCGATGGCTGTTTTAAAACATACAGAAGACTTTACAGTAGATGATGGAAATGAACTGCAGGAAAAGGGGTTTATCGTTTATCAACAAAACTACTGCAAAGTTTGGAATTTGGAATGATGGTGCTTTATATAACTTGTTTAAAAAATCCCAGCATTTGATACAGCAAATATATCCTATAATAAAAGTCAAGAAAACAAAATTCTAATCAAATATATATTTATAATTCAAAGTTATTTAGATTACGTGGTCTAAATGAACACGGAGTTTTTACTGTCACAGAAGTTCGCATAACTTTTCACTTTGAATGTATAAAACCGTTAAAAGAGGCCTTGAAAATATGAATTTGACATCTAAAACGCTAACTTACTTTATTAGTCCCCAGAATTCACAGTATGTTGGGGATTTGTTCATCCGTTATCTTGATTGTATTACGAAGAAATGTCCGTTTTACATGCAACACCCTCCCCATACCCTTCATAAGAAAGATAATGCTGTCAAAATTTTCTTCGCAGATTATTGGTGTAAAACTCATGAAAAGTATGTGCAGTCAATATTTGAGGATGCTGGGATTGGCAAATAGTTGTTAATGATGACGGATGAAGAATTTATTGCTGTTCCACGTGAACAGCAGGAGTTATAAGACGTAGTGGTCATAGAAGGTCTGTAGCCTGAACATACAAAAGAGCATCTTAAGAAAAACATAAATGAAATCTCCAATGTTCTGCAATGTTTCCGTTTAGAACAGAAATGCATGCACGCTGTTTTAGTTCTAAAGAATTTAAAACCATTTACATCAGCCTAGTTTTAGATTTTGTTTAGCCATAACCGTAATTTACGCTAGATTGGATTCTTTTTTTAGATTTATAACAGAGAACAAAGTCATTGACATATAGACTTCCATGAAAGTCGTTTGAAGTACATCAGCGAGACCAGGAAGATGGGAAGTCACCACTTTCCCATATCATGTTAAAGATTTGCAAAAGACATTCTTTGGTAGATTTAGGAAGGTGTTTTATGATATATGTATTTGGTCCGAACCTACATTTGTATCGTGAAACTTTTCTAGAAATTGTAGCAATTCATCTTAAGTAAACGTTTCGTTATATCATTCATTGTTTAAGATGTAAAATCTAAAGTTTTCCGTTGTTCTGTATTCTTGTTAGAGATGAAATTTGGGTTCATGTTTTCCTCTCTATGTAATATCGAGTATTATTTAGACCTATGCTTATTTTTCTTTAATGTACCACCATGGGATCTCCATTTTAAGGTTGTATCCGACAGACCCATCATTCTCTCATTGTAATATCAACTACTAAAAACATTACCTATCATTGGTATGAGCTAATCAATGCACAGGTGAGTGTCGAACTTACAACATGCAAGTTTCTAAGGAAATGATGAACTATAAGTCAAAAAAGATGCCGGATCATAATGCTCACTTGATTTACCCTCGTTACTCCAATGATAAATTTTGACCCTCTATCATGGCCCAACCAAGCCCCATGCGATTGCAACATAAATAAAAATAAACTATAATAATCAACACAGCACGGAAATGTCTCAATATCAACATGATTTCAAGTAACATGGCCATACAGCTATAGAAAAGATGCCTTTTAATGACTTTTCCCTATACCAATGTACTTTTATGTGAAATTTTATTTTTGACTTAGCTCCTCTGTAGCTCACTGATCCATAAAGAAAAACCATGACTTCAGAACGTTTACACATTGATATTATTTACTGTGGCAAGCTACTCTATTTTTCACCGGGGGCCTCCGTGGCCGAGTGGTTAGAGCATCGGGCTCAAAATCACAAAGTCTCTCACCTCTGTCGGCGCGTGTTTGAATCTCGGCTTCGTCATCGTCGCGACGATATATGTGACAAAGTTTGCCAGTTTACTTGCGGAAGGTCGGTGGTCTCTTCCCAGTTACATTGTATCTGGGTTCTCTCCTCCACCAACAAAAACTGGACGCCACCAGATAACTGAAAAATTGTTGAGTGTGGCGGAAAGCAATAATCAATCAATCAATCAATCTATTTTTCACCAAGTTTCAAATATACTATTAAAAAAAGTAGGAGATACTGTATTTTGTGATCAAAATGTTCACATATACAAAGGGATACGAAACAATATTATATAGTTCCTTAACGAGGAAGCATTTCCAAAGAAATTCATCATCCAGACACATCAATCACACTCTCACGATCTGCACGGGATGCTACTGATGATCAAGGGTGCCATGCCATAAATGTGCATGCCTCTGAATTTTAAGGTAAGAGCCACTCAGATTATCAGTTGTTGAAGTCGTTAATTAAACAGAGATCATGCGGCCTCTAACACAGGATGAGAGGTTACGTGCCCTTGGCATGCAACAGGTTGGCACAAGGCAGGTCGCTGTAGCAAGGGCAATGAATGTTTCCCAGTCTGTTTTCAGCAGATTATGGTCCAGACATAGTGCTACAGGGTTTGTTCAGGATAGACAACGATCTGGTCGACCAAGGGCAACAACTCGGGCTCAGGACAGATTCATCCGCACTATTGCCTTGAGAAATCGTCTGGTAACAGCAAATCAGATTAGGTCTTAACTTCAAACAGATACTGGCTTGGTAGTGAGTGACCAGACCATCAGGAATCGATTGTACAAATTACACGCCAGAAGTCCTTGTGTCATTCACTGTTTGAGGGATCGTCACATTAGAGCCCGACTCCAATGGTGTCGTCACTATCAACGCTGGGATAATCGCCGATAGAACCACGTAATGTTCTCAGATGAGTCGAGGTTCACTGTGGACTTCCTGGACAGACCCAAGAGCGTTTCACACGAACGTAACGAACGTTTCCATGACGTTAACGTCATTAGACATGATTGATATGAGGGTGGATCTATAATGGTGCGGGGAGGCATCACTGTTGCTGGCAGAACAGACTTGCAGGTTGTTGCTGGACGTGTCACAGGGCAGTACTATATTGGTACCCCATGTTGTGCCGTTTGCACGTCATTATGGCCGCCGTTTCATGTTTTAAGATGACAACGCCAGATGTCACAGGGCCGTGATCGATACAGATTATCTCCAACAGGAGAATATCACCACATTACCATGGCCCGCACTCAGTCCGGATCTTTCCCCCATCGAGCATGTCTGGGACATGCTTGGACAGCGGCTACGCCAATGTCAACAACGTCCTGCCAAAGAACTTGCTACAGCATTGCAACATAAATGGAATAACTTTCCTCAAAATGACCTGGGACGTCTCGTTAGAAGTATGCCACGCCGAATCCGAGTTTGTCTAGCCTACTGAGGGGGGGGGGGGGGTTTACACGCTACTGACTCTGTTTCACAATGGCGGTAAATTTGCTGTGTGACCCTGTGTTGGTGTCAACCCTCATTCTGGAGAATCTGTCCTTTTCTGACTGTACACAGGGTTTCGATAAATTGACAAAGATTTCCTCAATGTTTTTCTGTCATTTGTGTCCTTCCTGACTTCATGCATGATCTGCATTTCATTGTCCTTGTAAATCCAACATCCCCTACGTTTTTTAATTATATATATATATATATATATATATATATATATATATATATAAAACAGGAGTAACGATTGGTTATATTGATTATTGGCTATTTTTTGCTCATGCCCGATTGTTAACAAGCGTTTTTATTTCACCTAATCCCTCCTTCTTTTGATTTAATGTTCATATTTGTTTTAATAATGTATATATTTTTTCAATATAGGATACATGTTATGTGTTAAAAGTGATACATGCATGTATATTGGTTATCCTGCAGATATGTGAATTGTATTGGATTGTTTCTTTTCCGCCGTACTGAACAATTTTTCAGTTATCTGGTGGCGTCTAGTTTTTAGTGTGGAGGAGAGAACCCAGATATAATGTACCCAGGAAGAGACCACCGATCTTCCGAAAGTAAACTGGCAAACTTTCTCACATATATCGGCGAGAGCGAGAATCGAACCCGCGCCAACTATAGGTGAGAGAGTTTGAGATATTGAGCTTAATGTTCTAACCACTCGGCCACGGAGCCCCAGATATTTGAAAGTGAAAAAAATATCAATATCATCACAATCATCATCACAAGAATTAGTTTAGTTTTAAGTGCATGTTAGGAACGATTTCTTAACGTCAGGTTCTGGTATGAACTATCGTTGGACATATTGAGTTCTTGATATTGGTTGTTGCTGTCTTGTGATGGCGGTGATATTTCGGTACTAGCGATATAGTCGGAGGAACGCAGCTCTTGTTTCCTGTTATAGATGAGCCTAAAAAGTAGTGGGAGTAATGCGTATTACAAAGGGTTTATTGGCTCATTCAAAATATCCATAACCCTCCAACATTTTGTTTACCTCAATAATGTAACAATGACAACGACAAGGATGAAGTTGATGACCAGTGAGATAGACAATACTGCAATGTATACATCTAGAGTACTATACTCAGCATTGCTGACATTAGGTGCCACTGAAAAAAATCAAAGAAACATTCAACTTTTAGTGCGTGGACCCTGAGGTGTATAAGTGAGGTTACAGCAGATGATATGTGGAAAAGTATGTGCATGCACATATGTGCATTCCTCGGGATAGGAAATCGCCGGCTGCTATCAACTTTATCTGGGTGACGTGATTTTTATAGACTAGAATTGTACACATGGAGGAAAGGTCAGATTGCGCATGCACAAGTTCACGTTTATCAGGACTGTTTTCTAATCAACTGTTAAGAAAATTACACAACATTTTGTTACGGTGGTTGATTTAGGACAGATGGATGAGATTTGTTTTAAAATCCGTTCCCGCGAAATTAAATTCGTTCCCGCAAAATTAAATTCGTTCCCACGAAATTAATTTTGTTTGCACGAAATAAAATTCGTTCCCACGAAATAAAAATTCGTTTCCACTAAATTAATTTCGTTCTTTTGTTGCATAGAAAAACAATTTCAATGTTCTTAATAATTTATACATGCATAATATTTTAACCTCAACAACGCTCAACAAAAAAGGTAATATATTGTTCATATCTTAAAATTGGACGTTATTGGTAAAGTTGCACTGAGTAATTGAAATGAATTCATGTGAGCATGAATATTTTGTTGCCAGATTTATACACGTTTGTCAAATTTGTATCACTGGATTAACTCAAACGTTAATATTTAGACCTTTTCGCCTGATTGAAGGTCCAGATCTAATACAAAGGTGACTCTTAATTCTGAGGTTAAAGGTCATAGATACAAATACTTCCTATCCATTATCATTACAGCTCTAACAATGATTTATGACATATTTGCGTGTTTTAAGATTTAGAAAATCTCCTTTAAAACACATTTTTAATTTAATTTAGACTATTATGTTTCTGTTAGAAGCGCATGTCTAAGGGGCACATACTGCAGTCCTTTTTTAAGGACAGAAACTTGTTTTTATTCTTACTTCCGTTCATGTAAAGAAGTACTAGCATGTAGATTTTCAAGAAGACGTGATAATGAGGTACTAAATAAAAGTAACAGATATTATTACTTAACTAAATCTTTGTGATTTAGTGATTTCACGAGTAAAACCTTCAGTACAATAAACACACCTTTGTGAATGGGTTTCTCGGTATATCCTGAATTACAGCAACGATCACCTATCCCCGCTGTCCTGTTACAAGGTAAGTCACTAAGACAGCGTTCACCACAGAGATACAAGCACTTTGGACCATATGTTTCTGTAGGACATTCTGGGAAAACAAAAATATGATCACCAAGCATAGGTAATATCCATATTCCCAGTAGAGTAATAGAATTATTCATCAGTACTAGTGACAGATTGGGAATTTCCACCGAGGGGACAAAATTCGCAGTCTAGGACAGGGCTTTGTGGAGTTCTAAACAGCGAATGTTGTTCCAGAGGTAGAATTTCCTATCTCAAATGAGTAAATAATGAAGGACTGTTTTCGTTACATTTTACCTATAATTTAGTGCATAAATTCAAAATTATCACATGAGTAAATAATGAAGGAATATTTTTCTCACATTTTACCCACAGTTTAGCGCATAAATGCAGGAGGTTTGAGAGAATTAAAAATTATCAAAATCCTCATTTTAACTTCATTACGAAAACTAATTAGACATGGACGAGGAGCATACCCCCCACCCCCAAGTTTACAACCAGAAAGCTATATTTTACTTCACCGTGTAATGTATAGCATAAAAAATATATCACGTGACAATCAATAACATCACAGCAGTGTGAGACAGAAACATATCACAGTCGTAAAGTCGATCTTACGCTGCTGTAAATGTGAGAAAAAGATAAATAGGAATGCTCAAAAGGTGCAACTTTGTTTCAAAACCTAGAATGAGACGTCATATAACACAACTGTAAGAAAGTTCAAATCGAGAATTACTCTCTGTGCAGTTGGGACTCCTCCATCCTGGCTCACATCCGTCTGTACAGCTGCCTGTGATGTGGTCACATGACTGGTTGACACAGTTCTCGTTACACTGTACAGAGCAGTTTCCTCCATACCAGCCATCATCGCAAACTAAAACAAAAGAAATGGACAATAGGGATAATAATTTCAATACGTCGAAATTTACTGTTGCAAGTAACGATATTGTGCTATTGATTATTTTCGCCAATATCCTAAATAGGTTAATCTAATGATACGTGAATTTTACATATTTCTTTAAAGTAGCAGTAATCAGTATTGTGCGAAAATAAAACGGAGGAAAATCGTTTTACAATGGCTCTACGCTAAATACCGAAAGGTAAACATTTCCCTATACTATATCTATGTTCTATACTATATCTATGTTGTATACTATATCTATCTTCTTTGATAATACTTGATGAATAGCATATGCTTCAAATAGAATTAAAATAAACTTCCATAATACAGGTCTTCGAATATTACATCGCATGCCATACTTCACTGACGCTAGTCCTACTTTGTCAAATGTCTTCGTTCAAGAATACCGTGCCATTCCAATCTTATAAAATAAATAATCATTTAAGATTACTTAGTGTTTCATGAAAATAATTAACTGTGAGAAGAGGTTTTATAATTCTTTAAAATTTAAAAAAGAATTCACTTTTTCACCAAGTATTTGTGAAATGGTCGCTTTTGAAAATTTCTTTTTTTGAGCTCGTTTAAAACTTTACTTCCAGCCATCGGTAAGAAATCAATATTTATTCCACAACAAATATTCCTTTAACTCTCTGACATATCTTAATGTCTTAAATACCATGGTAAATATCCTTCAACCCTCTGAAATATCTTAAATGTTCCAGACTAAAGACAGCGATCTCATAAGTATTATTATGAACTGTATTTTTTTTTACATGTATATTTATACATATGATAAATGCGACCACTAATCATTTATTATAAATCTAATTATGAAAAATGATTACTTGGGAAGTGCTAAGATAGTAGACAATATGGCCTATAGTCCGCGATTACATACATCAAATATTCCGGAAAACCTGGCTACTATGTTAAGCAGAAACAGGAAGAAACTATCTTCTCTAGAATTCTTAATGTTTTCAATAAAAAAAAATGTAAAAGTAATAAACTGTTGAAGATAAAGAACAGACTGGTGTACATGTATGTGGCTGTTTGGGTTAAAACCTACTATTTCAAGATCGTTAAGGACTGTAGTATTAATTGTTCAATACGAACGGAATACCTACTTTCTTCGCATTTCCTTCCTTGGTATCCATCGTCACAGCCATGTTCACAATGTCCGTCTATATGGTTACAATGATTTCTTTCAGATCGACAATGGGAACTGCAGTTCTCTGAACAATTCAATCCGTACCGGCCTGCTGAACATACTACCAATGGAAATAACAATTTCCATCTTATAGAACTTTTTTGAGCAAATCGTTGTAAGATGCAAACACCAAAATCATTTAAAGACACTCATGCCAAATAATTATCATGTATACTAAATTACATTGTACAGATGAACGTGTATCACAATCGTTACCAGAGATAATGTATGAAGATACACACATGGAGGAAAAACAGTAGACAAAACACACACAAACATGTATGTGAATGAGCAAACCTTACAAGTATGCTTATGAAATAAAATGTAACACTACTAATAAAATAAAAATGATTGTGAACAACTGTTTACAGTTTACTATATCAAACATGGAAATAACAGATACTTCGGTAAATACAAGAATGTTTTTGTTACAACATACCTTTGTCACAGAGTTTCCCGGTATATCCTGGATTACAGCCTCCGTCACATCGTCCTGTTGTTCTGTTACAGGGGAAGTAACTCCGACACTGTCCACTACAGTTATACATACAATCAGGGCCGTATGATTCTGCAGGACACTCTGATAAAATACCGGTATGGTTTTATCCAACCAATTATCAACGAATGTATTTTTCTCCATTTCACAACCAATGTTTCTTTACTCATTCATTGTTGTATTCATGATCTCAATTTAGAATAAATCAAATATTGTTTTGCTTCTCCATCAAATATTTCACTACGGTTAGTATACTATTTTATTTGCTTTAGAAATCTTTAAGATAATGACAAATGAATTACGTGTGTTACAATCTATTCCTGTCCATCCATTGGCACAGCCATCGTCACAGAGTCCAGTGGTGTGATTACAGGACATGTTGTCTCTGCAGTGTCCAGTACACATTGATCTACAATGTAGACCGTAATATCCAGGTGGACATGCTGTAACACATTCATTCAATTGAAGAATTTTTTTTCCGTTGTACATCTCATTTTCAGTTAAACTCGTATACATTAGAGTGTCAACCATATGCGAATATAACATTAACGGTAAACTTACATTTGTTACAAAAGTCTCCCACCCATCCCGCAGTACAACCCAAACACGTTCCGTTGACAATGTCACATCGCAATTCCTGACAGTTGTTTGGGCAAGGAAGATCACAGTTATAGCCATACACACCTGATTCCTTACAACCTGTAGATATATTACAGAGGAAATATATAGTACTTCATTTAACATACACTAAAGGAATCTTTAACAGTACAATGACGTAACACAATATTACCTGTTACAGTTACTTCACACAATTCAGTGTGAACTGCATCTGTTTCATATCCGGTAGGATAAGTTGTTCCAGCAAGTCTTTCATTGTAAAATATAACGTAACGTCCATGTTTGACGCAAGTTGTACTGAAATTCAAGGTCGGTAACTCCTGTCCGTTCTTGTAACATAGATACCCATCTTCCTTTAGAGTTGTGTTTGACACATAGAGTGAAAACCCAGCAAAACGTCCTCTTTGTCTCATGACTGAAATTATCCGTTTAAGATATTAGTAGTTTTATAGTTTTAAGTTGAAAGACATTTTCTTGATATGGGAAGGATGGCAATGTACCAATTTTCTACTTTTCTTTTATCTTTATGCAATGAAATTTCATTGAAACATGAATCGATGAGCACAACTGGAATATTTGAAATGTTAAATAAAGAGCGAGGTACAAGCACGATTGCACCTACGATAGATGATCTTAAAAGTGAACGTACAAATTGGATAAACAAGAATGTACCCACAACAAGAAAGTGCAAAAACTGTAATACACGATCAATTACTATAGTCCTATGATGTATGTTGTGTGCTTGGACAAAAATACAGGATTAAACTATTTATATTCATATTGCACTATATATCTCATACAAAAACATTTAATTCTTCAAACCTTATCATTTCGCTATATACCTTTTCATATAAAACATAAACGATACAAATTTTGATGCACCAGATACGCATTTCGCCAAATAATCAAATAATGTCTCTTCAGTGATGCTATAGTCAAAAAATGTTGGAAATCCGAAATAAGAACAAACTTGGAAGAGCTGAAAGAACCAAAAATACAGTGGAGCCAAATCCGGAAAAGGATCAGAGCTATGCATAAGGGAGGTAATCTTTAATTTTGAAAGAAATTTCTTAATTTTATCAATTATCATTTAATTCCATTCAGTTGATGCAAAATTTCTTAAAGTTTTTAATTACATCTTTATACGTTCTCAAGGAAAATTTCGCATTACGAAATACACAAGGAATACTATTTTTAATCAGCACTTTTACTTTATTTATCTATAAAATACACAAACATTAATTTGTAAAATATAATGAAACCTTTTGATATCGATCAATGTAATAATACATTTTGAAGTTGTTGCATGCAGTAAATTCAAATTATTAACTTCAGAGAATTCATTATGATATTGTTAGATACATTTAAATTAGTGATAGGTAAATTTAGCGAAATAGAAGAAAATCAGAGCATTTACATGTCAAGACAAATTACAAGCTATAATAACCATTACCATATGGTTCTCCATAGTATTTGAACTGTATTGTGATGCTGTAAATGCTGAGTACTTTCCCAAGGTCAACGTACCACCGTGTCGATTTATCTAGAAGCATTGGATTAGTCCCAAAACGTGCTGTCCTTGTACACGTGTTAATGTCTCCATCTACTGCGTTACTGGACTGATATAAATAGCATGTTTCCGCTCCCGGGCAGCCAGATAATTCCCTAGCCTGTTCGGTCTCCTTTATCTGAGAGATGATTTCTTTAAATGAAAGAAACCTATTCTATTGCTATCTGAATATGGAAATAATTACCCTCTTTCTAAATTACTTCCACACATAAGCATCATTATACGCAGAACAAGTAGTGGTAGTTATATCGTCATAATTAATCAACATAGAAATGCATGTAAAATTGATAGGATTACCCCAGAGTTCCAGTATCTGATTTCATCATAAACCAAAGAGAAATGCATTTCTATTCTCAAAGACGAGTAAAATGCATATTTTCAGAAAAACAACAAAGCGTATAGGTTTTAATTCTATTAATGTTATCTTGGGCGAAATGCCTCTTAGCTTACATAATAAAGTTGTTAATTTTATTATGATATATACCAAACTATTCTATTGTTCAAAACAAAACAAAAGACCTAATATCAGTGAGCACTACCTTTTTCTTCATATATAAAGTTAAAAAGTTGTGGAACCGTAACATATGACAAACTTTGGGAAAAGTGGAATAATATTTTTGACATGTAATTCTAATTGAATTAGATTGGAAATATTTTTATATTTACAGAAAATTATGTATATGTACTTAGGATGATAGCTGTGTGAAAGAGTATGAGAAATTGTGAGAGCGCATAATATATATATATATATATATATATATATATATATATATATATAATATATATATATCTGTGGGTGTGGGTGTGGGTATGTGGGTGTGTTATTTGAAAATGATAAAAAGAATAAATTATAAAAATAAATGCAATAGCCAGATTGCAAATTTATCAAATGTAAACTACACTTTGATGTACGACAGTAAACGACTACTAGTTGTGTGACGAGAATTAACTGGAACTAGATATTGCATTGCCGTGACCACTCTAAAGATACCTACCTTGGATATACCCATCGTTCAGCTTGATTGTTAGTGTGGTGTTTTAGCCGGTAACACCACTTTACTAGACCGTATTAAGAACTAGAACGTTAATATTAGAATAGATATCAATAAGAAATCAATTTGACGCAAGCGTCAAAGGCATCAGGCCACAGAAGATACGCAAACATCAAAGGTATCAGGCCGCAGAAGATACGAAAGAAATAATATCGCATTTTATTGTTAGTATTATTATTGTTACAGTTTAGATGGGACCACACTGACGATATGTATTTTGTACGTACATCAAATCAGGATGAAGAGTTAATTAGGAAGGCATACTTTAATTAAAATTGAATTGAACCCTAAACAAACACTGTATAAATTAAAAAGTATAATATTTATTGGTTACATATTGTTTTACGTTCCGCTTGAGAATTTTTCACTCATATGGAAACGTCACCATTGTCGGTGAAGGGCTGCAAACGTTAGGCCTATGCTCGGCGCTTAGGGCCTTTGAGCAGGGAGGGATCTTTATCGTGCCACACCTGCTGTGACACGGGCCTCGGTTTTTGCGGTCTTATCCGAAGGACCTGTTATTTAAGAATAGACTTAATTTTCGGACAAATTACACGAATGTGATCTGTTTTGGGTTAGTTTAATCTTTACAATCCTGGAAGAGGATTATAAAACAGCGTAAACTGACCCACAGCAGGTGATACTCGTACAATTTGACCCTCAAAGTAAAGTTATTCCATATATTTTAAATACAAATGCAAAAAGACAAAGTACCAATTTTTGTTTATGAAAATATCCATAAGTAATCATTTGAGCCGCGCAATGAATCAATTAACAACCATGACGAAGCCTATGAAAGCGGCCATCTTAGTTCTACGGAGCCTATTTATGAAAATTGTAAACGTAGTTATTGAAGGAGCATTATACTGCAAACTTCATAACAGAAAATATATGTAGGCTATGATTGATTGTATATTGTTTAAAGTTCGTCTCGAGAATATTTCACTCATATGGCGACATCACCATTGCCGCTGAAGCGTTGGCACGTTAAAGAATCCTCACTGTTACGGCCCTGAGCGCTAAACATAGGTCTAAATTTGTGGTACCTCACTTACAACTGGTGACGTCTGAATATGAGTGAAAAATTATCGACGGGACGTAAAAACAAACAAACAACAGTGATTTGCGCACTAAGTAAATTCTATACGTCTTGCTTGACAAAGACTAAACAATCTGTGTATTACGTTAACTTTATATTCAGTAAAAGGCCCCAAACAGTGCTGTGATGTAAATAAGGGGGTTAGTTCTGGTTGTCGAAGGGATAGGGTCTCATACCAAACCAGGTTATACAAATATTACTTGCTTTCCTCTGATATTTCTGAAAATGGGGATTTGAACCAGGGGCCGTTTGTATGATACGCGAACGCGCTAACCATTACACCAATGCAGCTCCCACTTAAACGTCGATAAATCATCCTTATGAATTGAAATTTACTATTAACAAATATAACAGTTATAGCGAAAACTATCTGATTAACTGAAAAATGAGTTTAATATAATCATTCAATTTTGGTGATTATGCTCCAACAAATTAACAAACTAATTAATACCACATTTCAAATATCTACATCGTTCAACAATGACATCTTCCATTCAGAGTGATTACCCTTTGCTCATTGAAAGATAAATTTCGATCTTTTACAAAAAATATGGATAATCAGCATAATAATAATAATAATGTTACATTTTGCGTGTTCTATGCCAGAATAGCCTTCAGCTCGAGGACGATGCATCAAAACCCTGATTACCATTTTGGCATAGTATACTTAACATCTAACGTTATTATATAAATATTGGAACCCTTATTTCAAAACAAACACATGCAACAATGAGATAGTAAGATATATATATATATATATATTACCTACATCGTTTCTAAAAGTGGGAGGGGCAGAGGAAAAGTTGACTTCACATTTGCCTGAAAAGTCTTGACAAGAAAATAGCTTAATAGTTCTACCTAAACGTAAAATCGTGGAGGGGTATCAGTCCATCACTATAATCAGTACAGGACATTAATTCATAAATTCAAATTTACATTTCTATTACCATTCACCACTACTATAAAAAAGTGATTTTTTCCATGTAATGATAACAAATTTTACATGTAATGATAACGGGATAAGCACAGGGTCAAGAAAAATGGAATGAAACGCCCCCTTTTTGGTTCGTACTTGGGGATTGATGTATGTAATGTGATTTTTTAAAATTATTATTTCATTGCATAGTATTAGGTCGTTATAATGACTCAAGAAAATCTGACAAAATATCCAGGAAAGTGATTTTTGTGTTGCCGTCCATAACCAAACTTCAAAAATTAATTTAATACTCCAGTACTTACAATATTCTGAAAATAATCTTCAAGGTAATACGTAACAGGTAAAGGAAAATTTCGTATAATTTATTTTTGTGAAAATTACAGGACTTTTTTATTATATTAAACTGTTTCTGTTTCCAAAACGTAAAAGAAATTTGTCCTGTAGATCTTTTCATACAGATCACAAATCCAGTCTTGGACACCTCCTTCAGAAAAAATATTATATCCATTACTACAGAAAAGATTGTGAAGAAAACGTCAATTTTATAAAAGATGTTTACTGTCAAGAAGCAAATAAAATATATAATAAAAAAAATCAATAAACAAAGTCACGAATAAATTTTTATTATTATATAATCATATTCGAGTATATGTACGAATATCAAATTTGCAAGCTATATTGCTCAGCACTGTATAAAAAAGTCTATAATTCAATTTTAAAGTAAAACAAACAAATGGCATTTCAAGACATATAGAATAAACATTAAAATAATAAAAAATCAACCTAGAGATTTCATTTTAAAAGGCATTTTACTAACACCCCCACCCCCTCATATTGTTTTAAATATCATTCATTATTTTACTTTTCAAATCTAAATGAACATATAGATTAAACATTAAGGTTATAAGAAAAATCAATTTCATTTTAAAAGGCATTTTACTAACCCACCCCCACCTCCTTTTCATCAATGAGAAGCGCGATCAGCAGACTGTTAGTTTCTTTGCTAATATTTTGTTTTAAATATCATTCATTATTTTACTTTTCAATCTAAATGAACGCAATATTCATCAATGTGTTTATAATTTCTCTCCTAATCGTACTTTTAAAATCAACCTGTGAACTACAACATACCACACCCTTATATACATATTTCGTATGAAAGAAGTTATACGTGTAGCATATAATATCACTATATTCTCATTGGATGCAGATTTTTGAAAAGTTTATATAAATATACAAAATCGTGATATACATATAGTTCATTTATAAGTTCCATACGCAAATCCATTTTAAAAAACTGTTTCTTTCACTGTGTCTGTGAGTGAAGTGGCATTTTACATGTTTGACAATACATTTGTTTAGCTATTGGAGTCATTGTGTTTTTATTTAATTACAATGACTTGTGGATAGGGGGCCTTACTCAATGATTCTCATCCCCTCAGTCCCATCTATAATGTGTCATGCCCATACCCAGTCATCTAGATGCATCTACGCTTCACATCCGATGTCACATTCAGTTACATATTAAACATCATGACCATTAGTGCACATTTCCAAAACCATCGCTGTTTTTGTTTTTGTTTTTTATTTAAATGTACCCACGCTTTGATCTTACAACAAACGTCCCATCACTTAATCTCTTACACTCCACTGATGTCGTCTGTATAACCTAGAACCCGAGGCCTTCCGTTTGCACTTGGAAGGCCTCGGGTTGTAACCTATCGTCTGTATCATTAGTTTCTACATACGCTAGACTCATGTGCTTTCAAACCGTGTCATGTTAAAGTTTTGGTTGCGCGAGGTGCTTCCGAAATTATTGGTTTTCGGATACGATTGAGTACTACCTTAAATCAAGCAAATATTTTTTTTTTGTAGCAGGAGTGAATTATCTTTAGTCATCACTAAATTTTATACAAAAGTTGTCCAAGTTAGAGATAATTTTCGTAAATTTCTTTTTATGAAGAGTTCCAATATATAATAGTTCTAATATTCTATATTCAGAAGTGTACTTCTAAAAAAAGAACTGAGATCATGCCGAGGAATGCTCAATATAAAATTATTATATACATACTAATTCATGTAATATCGTAAAGGACTCGATTTCTATTTGTAGATACAGTGAAGGATTCAGTGTTGGTATAAAATTCGATGTGTAACTGATGTATGTAGATAGTTTCTGGACAATCGGTAAGGGAAAATCATCGAAGTACTGGTTCATATTTTTCGTTAGTATGCCACATTCAGAAAAAGTTGGCCTTCCAGATGGAAGACCTCGGCGGCTTTAATTAACTTTCAAAGTGTTTGCTATATTTTCAAGTTTTACATGCTTAAAACAGCCCTATATCCTTTATTAAATTTTTGGGCTTGGTGATCAACACTAATAACCAATGCATCAGAATACCAAACTATAAGTTGGATATTCTATCAGATGCATCGTTAATTAATGGAGACAGGTAAAATGTTACTCAAAACTTTACAGTCTTTATCCGAACTACTTACCGGACTACCTACTCGTTCTGTACAAGTTCACTGAGCTGGTCATATTCCTAATATTTCCTGAAGTAAACTATTGCCAAAATCATTTTCATTAATAGAACTATGACTTAAATAAGAATCACTGTGCAAAAATCTAAAATCATCAGAGGAAATTCGGTCTACCTTATTGAATTTCTCAATCTTTAGAATTCTTTTGTGCAAATAGACAAAAAAAGTTATACATAGTGATTACGATGCAAATTAAGTAGATATTTGAAATGAATCACAAGTATTTATCACTGATATCTAGTCTAATGAAATTTCAAGATCCTTTGTTAAAAAAAATTGAGAGGAACCTTGAAATGACGTTGACACAAAAGTTGTTGCAAACAAAGTATTGTATCTCAACGCGTCCAACTGATATAAGAAAATCCATCCTCAATGCTGCCAGCAAGTTAAACAGTTCTTCAGTCAGGAGTTATCTTACAGTTTTAGACCTAGTGTCTATACTCAACAACATAAAAACGCACCATAAAACAGAACATGAGCAATTTTCAATTTTTTCCTTCTATCTCATAATTTTATATCACAAAATTTTTATTTGTTTACTGAATTAGAATAACAAAGCCACAAAACATCTGATTAAGAATTACGTCATATACGGTGTTGAAACGTCGACAACACAAAGTAAGTACCTGGTATGACCTCCTCTTGCGTTGATGCATGCTGTGCAACGGCGTCGCATTGACCTTATGATGTTTTGAATTTTGACTTATAACATGTTACTCCACTCTTCCGTCAAAGCGCATCGAAGTTTCGGTATCGTCGTCGGCTTAACGGGCCTGTTATTGACTATTCGTCCTAACTCATCCCAAACATGCTCTATTGGTGCCATGTCACACGATAAAGACCATGGCATTACTGGAATGTTTGCATTGTTCAGGAAATCCACCGAGAGTCTAGCAGTGTGGGGACGAGCATTGTGCTGTTGAAACTTCTGTATGCAACATGATGCGAGCATTTCATTGCGTCTTCTCCATACGCGCGTACGACCATCAGCTCTAGACAGATGAAAACGTGATTCATCTGAAAACTGTACTTCATCCCATCGTTGACGTGTCCAATAAAAATGACGTCGTGCCCATTCCAGCATTTGACGTTTATGACGTTGCGTTAGTACAGGACCCTTATACGGGCGACGAGCATTAAGGTCATTTTTACGGAGCCTCCTGTGAACAGTCTGGCTACTGATTCTTTGTCTGTTGCGTCCAGGGGTTACATTAGCAGTCTGTGAAGCTGTAAGGAAACAATTCCGAAGATGCTGAAGTCTAATAAAGCGGTTCTGCTGCTGGGTGGTAACTCTTGGCGCACCTGGTCTCTGTCGGATACGGAATTTGTGACAAGAAATCGTTGATTAAGACGGACAATGGTACTGTGATAGCAATTGAAATGATTCGCAAAATTGTGAGTGGAAAGGCCTGCACGAAACATACCTACAGCTTGGTTTCGCTTATCAGTGTTTAAGCGTGGCATCTAAACGCATTAATTTGTCATCAAAAATGAAATTTCAGACTTTCCTTCTGAAGGTGGAGTTATTTGCATGTGCAAAAAGGTGTTTTAAAACATTTTTGAGTTTGTAAGCGCTTGATTGGACAAGACCTTCAACGTTTAGAGAATAAAAACTTTAAAGGGTGCTTTAATGGGGACGATTGAAATTATGATAAAATATATTTTTATTTTTGAGAAAAAAAAAATTTTTAACGGTGCGTTTTTTATGTTGTTCAGTATATATGCGGGGTTTTGTAGTATCAAACAAAAACCCCAAAGTCATAATAATGCTTAATAAATCAAGATACATTTTCTGCTGTCCGCTTTTCTTACTTCTCATATTTTACTAAATAATCTATGTCTTGGTTTGCGATAGTCTCTTACATCTATGACTATACGGATTTGTGAAGTACTGCAAGATGCGGCTTGATGGATCAGCGGATATTGCTTAGGATAACAGGTAATAGTTTGCGATAGATACTTCAAGAGCAATACACGCTTGCGCTAGTTTGTACGAGGAACTGATGTGATGGATGTGTTAGATATAACCGTTATCTCATATCCCTATCGGTGTAATGGGTAATTTCGAACTCGCTATACTCGGTAGAGTAGACTGGCTCGCTTCCAATTGTTTTGCTTTGGATTTTCCGTGGAGGCAGTGTGCCGTTTCGGTGTTCGGCAAGCCCGCTGTAAACAATGCTGTGTGACATTTGTCATTAAATTGATTATTAAACCTGCAACATTTATCATCCATAATTTTGCTATGGTTATTTGCTGGGAAGAAATATGGATTCATTAGAACGGTAAAATATATATATGTAGAGTCTTCCTGGTTTAAAGTATCATTTTTTTAATTTTGAAATAAAGACAAATTCATATGTATTTTATTACTAAAATGCCAGCATAAAAATTACAGTATGTCAACTATAGTTTGATGTAAGATAGTAAATACTAATATCCATCCGGTAAACAAAATTTCATTAATATGTATGAAGAAGACTACTTTGGAGATTACATCTGTAGAATCGCTCCTTGTTTCGATATGACTGATAACTCGGTATATTAGTGACTAAACCTCATATCCCACTTCTCGAACAGAGTTAATAGTATGATAGTCAATATGAATATTGTTTACTTACGGTATCCATATGACGAAGTCAGTACCAATAGTATCAAACAGACAAGCGTTTGCATATTCTTAAAGCAACAAGGAAGTTTTATTTTTGAATCTAAGAGAATAAGGTGATCAACTGTGGTCATATTTCTAATTGTTGAGGCATTCAATGATCGTCCGTGGTGAGTTAATGTTTTCTAATGTTTGTCCTCACATGATTGACAATGTGCGCTAAGATAGGATCATACATTGTAATTTTGCCATCGTACCACTAATTCCGGGCGTAGGTAACTTGCTAGTTAAACAATATAATAAATAATAATAATATTCTTGCTAATCCCCCAAACACTTTTCATAGTTGATTTTCCTTGTTTGTATACTGTTTTCCGTTCTGTTAGAGAATTTTTCAGTCCTGTGAAGATGTCACCAGCTCTAGGTAACGTATCAAAATTATGACCTATGTATGGCACCTACAACCGTAGCTGTGAAGGTTCTTTGTCGTAACTTGAAAAGGTGAAGATATCAAACAGAGATCAATCTCACAACTCCTATAAGGAACACAAAATTAACAGCTGGGCAAACACGGACTTTTGGATATACCAGAGGTGGGATCAGATGCCTAGGAGTAGTAAGCATCCCCTGTCGACTGGTCACACTCGCCGCGAGCCCATATCTTGATCAGATAAACGGAGTAGTCCGTTGTCAAAAGTACTATCCTATCGATGTTTCATATATTAATAACACGCATTGTCATTCATATTTCGATTTGATTTATCCCTTTGAACTCTAAATAAAAGACAGCCTTCCATATCTGCTATATCCCATATATGCCAGTCGGTCGGCAGGGGGTGCTTTCTCCTGCTAGGCACTTGATCCCATATATGGTATATCCAGGGGTCCGTGTTTGTCAAACTCTTTATTATGTATTCTTTCTAGTAGTTATGAGATCGATCACTGTTCGTTATATTCACCTTTTCATGAGTTAAATTTCTGTTCCCGATTTATGAACTAACTCATGATGCTGAGTACATTTGTATTCCCCGGTAATCATGATCACATTGGTTAATTTTTTACAAAAATGAATGTAGTTGAAGTGTCTGCAAATGAGCTAAATAAAAATTGATTGTTTATTGTTTTCCGCCTTAATCAACAATTTTTCAGTTATCTGGTGGCTTCCAGTTTTTATTGATAGAGGAGAGAACCCAGACAGAATATACTCGGGAAAAGATCACAGACCTTCCAAAAGTAAACTGGCAAACTTTCTTACAGATATCGACGCGAGCGAGAATCGAACCCGTGCCGACTAGAGGTGATAGGCCTTGTGAATTTGAGCGTAATGCTCTAATCTGCCGGCCACGTAGCCCCCCCCCCCCCCCCCTTGTAAGGATTTTGAAATTCCAAATATCCTCCAAATAAAATGTACAACATTGTAGTAGGGATT
Organism: Ostrea denselamellosa; assembly: GCA_024699665.1. NCBI lineage: Eukaryota > Metazoa > Mollusca > Bivalvia > Ostreida > Ostreidae > Ostrea > Ostrea denselamellosa. Next base: position 18,481,117 of record JAMZEH010000020.1, read on the forward strand.
CAGAGTCAAAGAAGAGAAGAATGTAGTCGTCCTAAGAAAGATCCCTTCACAAATTGTTGGAGCACAGTGGATGCTGTGATGAAAGACAGAGTATCGAAAGCCATGGCTGTTTTAAAACATACAGAAAACTTTACAGTAGATGATGGAAATGAACTGTAGGAAAAGCGGTTTATCGTTTATCAACAAAACTACTGCAAATTTTGGAATGATAGTGCTTTATATAACTTGTTAAAAAATCCCAGCATTTGATACAGCAAATATATCCTATAATAAAAGTCAAGAAAACAAAACTCTAATCAAATATATATTTATAATTCAAATTTATTCAGATTACGTGGTCTAAATGAACACGGAGTTTTTACTGTCACAGAAGTTCGCATAACTTTTCACTTTTAATGTCTAAAACCGTTAAAAGAGGCCTTAAAAATATGAATTTGACATCTAAAGCGCTAACTTACTTTATTAGTCCCCAGAAATCACGGTATGTTGGGGATTTGTTCATCCGTTATATTGATTGTATTACGAAGAAATGTCCGTTTTACTTGCAACACCCTCCCCATACCCTTCCTGAGAAAGATAATGCTGTCAATTTTCTTCGCAGATTATTGGTGTAACACTCATGAAAAGTATGTGCAGTCAATATTTGAGGATGCTGGGGTTGGCAAATAGTTGTTAATGATGACGGATGAAGAATTTATTGCACGTGAACAGCAGGAGGTATGAGACGTAGTGGTCATAGAAGGTCTGTAGCCTGAACATGCAAAAGAGCATCTTATGAAAAACATAAATGAAATCTCCAATGTTCTGCAATGTTTCCGTTTAGAACAGAAATGCATGCACGCTGTTTTAGTTCTAGAGAATTTTAAACCATTTACATCAGCCTAGTTTTAGATTTTGTTTAGCCATAACCGTAATTTACGCTAGATGGAATTCTTTTTGTTTTATTTATAACAGAGAACAAAGTCATTGACATATAGACTTCCATGAGAGTCGTTTGACAGCGAGACTGTTTATTTTTATACTAAATAATGTAACTGATAAAATACTTCCTTGTGGGAGGCCCATTTCTTTTTCGAAATTGTAGATTCTAAGCGACCATTGAAATTCCTATTGTTTAAACATTTCTTAATGAAGTTTGGTAAATGACATTTAAGACCTATATTATCAAGATCTTTTAAAATACCGTATTCACATATGGTATCGTATGCTTTTTCTAATTCATAAAAATATAGAGACGACGTGCTCTTTGTCGAAAATAGGTTTCAAGTCTTACTACCTGGTCGACTGTGCTTCGAATTTTCCTGAAGACACATTGTATATCAGTTAAAGTGTTATTAGTCTCAATATGCCATACCAAGCGTTCGTTGATCATCCGTTCCATGGTTTTACATACTCAGCTTGTTAACGCTATTGGTCTGTAATTATTAGGATCTGAGTGATCCTTTCCATGTTTTCGAATACGAATAATTGTTGCCTGCGACCAGGAAGATGGGAAGTTACCACTTTCCCACATCATGTTAAAAGTTTGCAAAGGACATTCTTTGGTAGATTTAGGAAGGTGTTTTATGATATATTTGGTCCGGACCTACATTTGTATCGTGAGACTTTTCTAGAAATGGTAGCAATTCATCAGAAGTAAACGTTTCGTTATACCATTAATTGTTTTAGATGTAAAATCTAAAGTTTTCCGTTCTTCTGTATTCTTGTTTGAGATGAAATTTGGGTTCATGTTTTCCTCTCTCTATGTAATATCGAGTATTATTTAGACCTATGCTTATTGTTCTTTAATGTACCACCATGGGATCTCCGTTTTTGAGGTTGTATCCGACAGACCCATCATTCTCTCGTTCTTTGGACCTCCACGTATTACTGATGAGAGTGAACTCAAGAAACCTCGTCGATTAATTTATCTTAAATTTGACAACAAAGGAATTGATGCTGTCAACATTAACAACATCCTTAACCATAAAAAAGTACAGTCCTGTATTCCGCCTTACTTTAAGATGGAATCCACACCTTGTGTTTCATATAGATTTATTTAATTATAAACAGACGTTGCAGTGCCTTGATATTGAGCAATTCCAACGAAGTCCTCCAAAGAGTTCATGTTCTTCTTCCTCGTTTAATTACAGTCCCACTGGTCATATCATTACAGGAGACATAAATGTTGTACAAAATGAAGATTTTAAGTTCCTGATTTTAAAAGGTCCTAAATTCCGAGAACCTCGCTCATTTAGATGGCGACATAATTTCATGGCTATCATGAATTCTGTGGAAGAATATGCCAGGCGTTGGACGAAATTTGAAGGAGAGGAACTTGACACTTTGTCTGAGTGGATCAAAAGTATTCGAAAATTGTTAAAATCCCGCATTCACCATTTGATGGGGGAAATGCGCACTTTTTATCCTTCTGTTTTTAAGAAAGCAGAAGTTACGAATGTGTTACGCAGACTACATGAAAACTTTGTGCTAGTACCAGCGCATAAAGCAAGTCACAACATTGTCTTTGTTTGTAAAAGTTACTATTATAAATGTCTTTTAAATGAACTGGGACTTACTTCAATATCTGTGAATCCTTATACTTATACTCGAATCAATCTTACAAAGGATGAAATTCTTCATAATCATCTTTCAGTTTTAAATACTTTTGGCATTCCAAAGAATCAGGATCAGTTTGAATTACCATACCTTTATTGGATTCCCAAATTACATAAAAATCCTTACAAACAAAGATACATTGCTAGTTCCAGTAAGTGCTCTACCAAGCCTTTATCTTTATTACTAACTAAATTGCTAACAGCTATTAAAGAGTCACTTCAGACATACTGTTCCACTACATATTCCAGAAGTGGTGTCATTCAGATGTGGATTCTCAAAAACTCTAAGGAACTTTTGGAAAATCTAAAGTCTCAGGATTTTTCTAAAATTGACAGCATCAAAACGTATGATTTCTCCACACTTTATACAACAATTCCTCACGATAAATGAAAATCTACACTTTTTGAGATAATAGATAATTGCTTTTTGAAAAAAATGGCACTCGAAAATACAAATTTCTAGTGATTGGGGCCTCCGTGGTTGAGTGGTTACAGCATCACGCTCAAACTCACAAGGCCTATCACCTCTAGATGGCGCGAGTTCGAATCCCACTCGCGCCGATATATGTGAGAAAGTTTGCCAGTTTACTTTCGGAAGTCGGTGGTCTCTTCCCGGGTACATTGTATCTGGGTTCTCTCCTCCACCAATAAAAACTGGCCGCCACCAGATAACTCACAAATTGTTGAGTGTCGCGTAAAATATACCAAAAATCTAGTGATTGGAAAACAAGGTACATATTTTGTTAGACACCACTCCGATATCCCGCACAAGTACTCTGAGGCAGACATTAAAAGTATGCTTGGCTTTCCTGTAGATAACATTTACGTACTATTTGGAAACCAAGTCTTCCAACAATCCATTGGCATTCCCATGAGCACTAATTGTGCTCCACTATTGGCAGACTATTTTTATATTCTTATGAAGAGGAATTTGTTCAGAAACTGTTACAGGATAAAAACAAAAAAACTTGCCGTGTCCTTCAACCATACATATAGATATATCGATGACGATAACACAAAACGAAAATGTCTCAATATCAACATGACTACGAGTAACATGACTTTACAGTTATAGAAAAGATGCCTTTTAATGACTTTCCCCTATATCAATGTACTTTTATGTGAAATTTTATCTTTGAATTAGCTCCTCTGTAGCTAGCAAGAAAAACCATGACTTCAGAACGTTTACATATTGATATTATTTATTGTGGCCATAATATATATCCAAATATGCTATTTAAAAATGTAGGAGATAATGTATTTTGTGATCTAAATGTTCACATATACAAAGGGATACGAAACAATGTTGTATAGTTCCTTAACGAGGAAGCATTTCCAAAGAAATTCATCATCCAGACACATCAATCACACTCTCACGATCTGCACGGGATGCTATTGATGATCAAGGGTGCCATGCCATATATTTGCATGCCTCTGAATTATAAGGTAAGACCAACTCAGATTATCAGTTGTTGAAGTTGTTAATTAAACAGAGATCATGCGCCGTCTAACACAGGATGAGAGGTTACGTTACGTGCCCTTGGCATGCAAAGGTTTGGCACAAGACAGGTCGCTGTGGCAAGGGCAATGAATGTTTCCCAGTCTGTTTTCAGCAGATTATGGTCCAGACATAGTGCTACAGGGTTTGTTCATGATAGACAACGATCTGGTCGACCAAGGGCAACAACTCAGGCTCGGGACAGATTCATCCGCACTATTGCCTTGGGAAATCGTCTGGTAACAGCAAATCAGATTAGGTCTTAACTTCAAACAGATACTAGCTTGGTAGTGAGTGGCCAGAATATCAGGAATCGACTGCACAAATTTCATTTACACGCCCGAAGTCTTTGTGTCATTCCCTGTTTGAGGGATCGTCACATTAGAGCCCGACTCCAATGGTGTCGTCACCATCAACGCTGGGATAATCGCCGATGGAACCACGTAATGTTCTCAGATCAGTCGAGGTGCACTGTGGACTTCCTGGACAGACGCAGGAGCGTTTGACACCAACGTAATGAACGTTTCCATGACGTTAACGTCATTAGACATGATTGATATGATTTTGCTTTGTTTGTTTGTTTGTTTTATTTATAGTCGCCTGAGCAATTTTTCAGCTATCCGGCGACTGTGATTGATATGAGGGTGGATCTATAATGGTATGGGGAGGCATCACTGTTGCTGGCAGAACAGACTTGCAGGTTGTTGCTGGACGTGTCACAGGGCAGTACTATATTGGTACCCCATGTTGTGCCGTTTGCACGTCGTTATGGCCGCCGTTTCATTTTTCAAGATGACAACGCCAGATGTCACAGGGCCATGATCGTTACAGATTATCTCCAACAGGAGAATATCACCACATTACCATGGCCCGCACTCAGTCCGGATCGTTCCCCCATCGAGCATGTCTGGGACATGCTTGGACAGCGGCTACGCCAATGTCAACAACGTCCTGCCAATGTCCAAGAACTTGCTACAGCATTGCAACAGGAATGGAATAACTTTCCTCAAAATGACCTGGGACGTCTCGTTAGGAGTATGCCACGCCGAATCCGAGCTTGTCTGGCCTACCGAGGGGGTTTTACCAGCTACTGACTCTGTTTCACAATGGTGGTAAATTTGCTGTGTGACCCTGTGTTGGTGTCAACCCTTATTCTGGAGAATCTGTCCTTTTCTGACTGTACACAGGGTTTCGATAAATTGACAAAGGTTTCCTCAATGTTTTTCTGTCATTTGTTTCCTTCCTCACTTCATGCATGATCTGCATTTCAATGTCCTTGTAAATCCAACATCCCCTACTTTTTTAAATTATATATATATATATATATATATATATATATATATATATATATAACAGGAGTAACGATTGGTTATATTGATTATTGGTTATTCTTTGCTCATGCTATATTGTTAACAAGCGTTTTTATTTCACCTAATTCCCCCTTCTTTTGATTTAATGTTGATATTTGTTATAATAAAGTATATAATTTTTTAATATAGAATACACGTTATGTGTTAAAAGTGATGCATGTATGTATATTGTTTAGAAGTAAAATATGTTTCAAATAAAATCCTGCAAATATGTGAATTGGATTGGATTGGTTGTTTTCCGCCTTACTCAACAATTTCTCAGTTATCTGGTGGCGTCTAGTTTTTAGTGTGGAGGAGAGGACCCAGATATAGTGTACCTGGGAAGAGACCACCGACCTTCCGCAAGTAAAATGGCAAACTTTCTCACATATATCGGCGAGAGCGAGAATCGAACCCGCGCCATCTATAGGTGAGAGTTTGAGATTTTGAGCTTAATGTTCTAACCACTCGGCCACGGAGCCCCAGATATTTGAAAGTGAAAAAAAATATCAATAACAATCATCATCACAAGAATTAGTGTAGTATTAAGTGCATGCTAGGAACGATTTCTTAACGTCAGATTCTGGTATGAACTATCGTTGGACATGTTGAGTTCCTGATATTGGTTGTTGCTGTCTTGTGATGGCGGTGATATTTCGGCACTAGCGATATAGTCGGAGGAACGCAGCTCTTGTTTCCTGTTATAGATGAGCCTAAAAAGTAGTGGGAGTAATGCGTATTACAAAGGGTTTATTGGCTCATTCAAAATATCCATAACCCTCAAACATTTTGTTTACCTCAATAATGTAACAATGACAACGACAAGGATGAAGTTGATGACCAGTGAGATAGACAATACTGCAATGTATACATCTAGAGTACTATACTCAGCATTGCTGACATTAGGTGCCACTGAAAAAAATCAAAGAAACATTCAACTTTTAGTGCGTGGACCCTGAGGTGTATAAGTGAGGTTACAGCAGATGATATGTGGAAAAGTATGTGCATTCCTCGGGATAGGAATTCGCCGGCTGCTATCAACTTTATCTGGGTGACGTGATTTTTATAGACTAGAATTGTACACATGGAGGAAAGGTCAGATTGCGCATGCACAAGTTCACGTTTATCAGGACTGTTTTCTAATCAACTGTTAAGAAAATTACACAACATTTTGTTACGGTGGTTGATTTAGGACAGATGGATGAGATTTGTTTTAAAATCCGTTCCCGCGAAATTAAATTCGTTCCCGCAAAATTAAATTCGTTCCCACGAAATTAATTTTGTTTGCACGAAATAAAATTCGTTCCCACGAAATAAAAATTCGTTTCCACTAAATTAATTTCGTTCTTTTGTTGCATAGAAAAACAATTTCAATGTTCTTAATAATTTATACATGCATAATATTTTAACCTCAACAACGCTCAACAAAAAAGGTAATATATTGTTCATATCTTAAAATTGGACGTTATTGGTAAAGTTGCACTGAGTAATTGAAATGAATTCATGTGAGCATGAATAATTTGTTGCCAGATTTATACACGTTTGTCAAATTTGTATCACTGGATTAACTCAAACGTTAATATTTAGACCTTTTCGCCTGATTGAAGGTCCAGATCTAATACAAGGGTGACTCTTAATTCTGAGGTTAAAGGTCATAGATACAAATACTTCCTATCCATTATCATTACAGCTCTAACAATGATTTATGACATATTTGCGTGTTTTAAGATTTAGAAAATCTCCTTTAAAACACATTTTTAATTCAATTTAGACTATTATGTTTCTGTTAGAAGCGCATGTCTAAGGGGCACATACTACAGTCCTTTTTTAAGGACAGAAACTTGTTTTTATTCTTACTTCCGTTCATGTAAAGAAGTACTAGCATGTAGATTTTCAAGAAGACGTGATAATGAGGTACTAAATAAAAGTAACAGATATTATTACTTAACTAAATCTTTGTGATTTAGTGATTTCACGAGTAAAACCTTCAGTACATTGAACACACCTTTGTGAATGGATTTCCCGGTATATCCTGAATTACAGCAACGATCACCTATCCCCGCTGTCCTGTTACAAGGTAAGTCACTAAGACAGCGTTCACCACAGAGATACAAGCACTTTGGACCATATGTTTCTGGAGGACATTCTGGGAAAACCAAAATATGATCACCAAGCATAGGTAATATCCATATTCCCAGTAGAGTAATAGAATTATTCATCAGTACTAGTGACAGATTGGGAATTTCCACCGAGGGGACAAAATTCGCAGTCTAGGACAGGGCTTTGTGGAGTTGTAAACAGCGAATGTTGTTCCAGAGGTAGAATTTCCCTATCTTAAATGAGTAAATAATGAAGGACTGTTTTCGTCACATTTTACCTATAATTTAGTGCATAAATTCAAAGAAAATTCAAAATTATCACATGAGTAAATAATGAAGGAATATTTTTCTCACATTTTACCCACAGTTTAGCGCATAAATGCAGGAGGTTTGAGAGAATTAAAAATTATCAAAATCCTCATTTTAACTTCATTGCAAAAACTAATTAGACGTGGACGAGGAGCATACCCCCCACCCCCAAGTTTACAACCAGAAAGCTATATTTTACTTCACCGTGTAATGTATAGCATAAAAAATATATCACGTGACAATCAATAACATCACAGCAGTGTGAGACAGAAACATATCAGAATCGTAAAGTCGATCTTACGCTGCTGTAAATGTGAGAAAAAGATAAATAGGAATGCTCAAAAGGTACAACTTTGTTTCAAAACCTAGAATGAGACGTCATATAACAAAACTGTAAGAAAGTTCAAATCGAGAATTACTCTCTGTGCAGTTGGGACTCCTCCATCCTGGCTCACATCCGTCTGTACAGCTGCCTGTGATGTGGTCACATGACTGGTTGACACAGTTCTCGTTACACTGTACAGAGCAGTTTGCTCCATACCAGCCATCATCGCAAACTAAAACAAGAGAAATGGACAATAGTGATAATAATTTCAATACGTCGAAATTTACTGTTGCAAGTAACGATATTGTGCTATTGATTATTTTCGCCAATATCCTAAAAAGGCTAATCTAATGTTACGTGAATTTTACATATTTCTTTAAAGTAGCAGTAATCAGTATTGTGCGAAAATAAAACGGAGGAAAATCGTTTTACAATGCCTCTAGGCTAAATACCGACAGGTAAACATTTCCCTATACTATATCTATGTTCTATACTATATCTATGTTCTATACTATATCTATGTTCTTTGATAATACTTGATGAATAGCATATGCTTCAAATAGAATTAAAATAAACTTCCATAATACAGGTCTTCGAATATTACATCGCATGCCATACTTCACTGACGCTAGTCCTACTTTGTCAAATGTCTTCGTTCAAGAATACCGTGCCATTCCAATCTTATAAAATAAATAATCATTTAAGATTACTTAGTGTTTCATGAAAATAATTAACTGTGAGAAGAGGTTTTATAATTTTTTAAAATTTAAAAACGAATTCATTTTTTCACCAAGTATTTGTGAAATTGTCGCTTTTGAAAACTTCTTTTTTGTGAGCTCCTTTAAAACTTTACTTCCAACCATCGGTAAGAAATCAATATTTATTCCACAACAAATATTCCTTTAACTCTCTGACAGATCTCAATGTCTTAAATACCATAGTAAATATCCTTCAACCCTCTGAAATATCTTAAATGTTCCAGACTAAAGACAGCGATCTGGTAAGTGTGAACTGTGTATTTTTTTTTACATGTATATTTATACATATAATTAATGCGACCACTAATCATTTATTATAAATCTAATTATGAAAGATGATTACTTGGAAAGTGCTGAGATAGTAGACAATAGGGCCTATAGTCCGCGATTACATACATCAAATATTCCGAAAAACCTGGCTACTATGTTAAGCAGAAACAGGAAGAAACCATCTTCTCTAGAATTCTTAATGTTTTCAATAAAAAACAATTTAAAAGTAATAAACTGTTGAAGATAAAGAACAGACTGGTGTACATGTATATGGCTGTTTAGGATAAAACCTACTATTTCAAGATCGTCAAAGACTGTAGAATTACTTGTGTTCAATACGAACGGGATAACTACTTTTTTCACATTTTCTTCCTTGGTATCCATCGTCACAGCCATGTTCACAATGTCCGTCTATATGGTTACAATGATTACTTTCAGATCGACAATGGGAACTGCAGTTCTCTGAACAATTCAATCCGTACCGGCCAGCTGAACATACTACCAATGGAAATAACAACTTTAATATTATAAAACGTTTTTGAGCCAATCGTTGTAAAGATGCAAGTACCAAAATCATTTAAAGATACTCATGCAAAATAATTATCATGTATACTAAATTGCATTGTACAGATGAACGTGTATCACAATCGTTACCAGAGATAATATATGGAGATACACACATGGAGGAAAAACAGTAGACAAAACACACACAAACATGTATGTGAATGGGCAAACCCTACAAGTATGCTTACGAAATAAAATGTAACGCTACTAATAAAATAAAAATGATCGTGAACAACTGTTTACAATTTACTATATCAAACATGGAAATAACAGATACTTCGGTAAATACAAGAATGTTTTTGTTACAACACACCTTTGTCACAGAGTTTCCCGGTATATCCTGGATTACAGCCTCCGTCACATCGTCCTGTTGTTCTGTTACAGGGGAAGTAACTCCGACACTGTCCACTACAGTTATACATACAATCAGGACCGTATGCTTCTGCAGGACACTCTGATAAAATACCGGTATGGTTTTATCCAAACAATTATCAACAAATGTAATCCTCTCCATTTCACAATCATTGGTTCTTTACTCATTCCTTGTTGTATTCATGATCTCAATTTAGAATAAATCAAAATATTGGTTTGCTTCTCCATCAAATATTCCACTACGGTTAGTATACTATTTTATTTGCTTTAGAAATCTTTAAGATAATGACAAATGAATTACGTGTGTTACAATCTATTCCTGTCCATCCATTGGCACAGCCATCGTCACAGAGTCCAGTGGTGTGATTACAGGACATGTTGTCTCTGCAGTGTCCAGTACACGATGATCTACAGTGTAGTCCGTAATATCCAGGTGGACATGCTGTAACATATTCATTCTATTGAAGAATTTTTTTTTCATTTTGAATTAAAGTCTTATACATTAGAGTGTCAACCACATGCGAATAAAACATTAACGGTAATCTTACATTTGTTACAAAAGTCTCCCACCCATCCCGCAGTACAACCCAAACACGTTCCGTTGACAATGTCACATCTCAATTCCTGACAGTTGTTTGGGCAAGGTAGATCACAGTTATAGCCATACACACCTGATTCCTTACAACTTGTAAATATATTACAGAGGAAATATACAGCACCTCATTTAACATACACTAAACGAATATTTAACGGTATAATGACGTAACACAATATTACCTGTTACAGTTACTTCACACAATTCAGTGTAAACTACATCTGTTTCATATCCGGTAGGATAAGTTGTTCCGTCAAGTCTTTCATTGTAAAATATAACGTAACGTCCATGTTTGATGCAAGTTGTACTGAAATTCAAGGTAGGTAACTCCTGACCATTCTTGTAACATAGATAACCATCCTCCTTTATAGTTGTGTTTGACACATAGAGTGAAAACCCAGCAAAACGTCCTCTTTGTCTCATGACTGAAATTATCAGTTAAAGATATCAGTAGTTTTATAGTTTTATGTTAAAAGACGTTTTCTTCGATATAGGAAGGATGACAATTGACTCTTTGTACCAAATTGCTGTAAATTTCTGCATTTCTTTTATTTATATCCAACGATATTTTATCACAACATGGAATCAATGAGCACAACTGGAAAATAAAGAGGAAGGTACAAGCACGATTGTACCTACGATAGATGATCTTACAAGTGAACGTACAGTCACACGGGATAAACAAGAATGTACCCACAACAAGAAAGTGTAAAAACTGTAATACACGATCAATTACTATAGTCCTATGGTGTATGTTGTGTGCTTGGACAAAAATACAAGATTAAACAATATATATTCATATTGCACTATATAATTCATACAAAAACGTCTAATTCTTCAAATTATCATGTATTATATATCTTATCATATAAAACATATATGGTACACATTTTGATGCACCAGAGGCGCATTTCAGCAAATAATGTCTCTTCAGTGATCATCAAGTCAAACATGTTGGAAATTCGAAATAAGAACAAACTTGGAAGAGCTGAAAGAATCAAAAATACCAAATAGTGGAGCTAAATCCGGCAAAAGATCAGAGCTATGCATGGGAGAGATAATCCTTAAATTTGAAAGGAATTTCTTAATTTTATAACCTATCATGTAATTCCATTTAGTTGATGCAAAATTGCTTAAAGTTTTTAGTCACCTTTTTATACATCTTCAAGGAAAAATTCAGATTACGAAATACACAAGGAATACTATTTTTAATCAGCGCTTTCACTTTATTTATCTATAAAATACACAACCATTGATTTGTAAAATATAACGAAACCTTTTGATATCGATCAATGTAATAATACATTTTGAAGTTGTTGCATGCAGTAAATTCTAATTATTAACTTCAGAGAATTCATTATGATATTGTTAGATAGATTTAAATTAGTGATAGGAAAATGCAGCGAAATAGAAGAAAATCAGAGCATTTACATGTCAAGACAAATTACAAGCTATAATATCCTTTACCATATTGATCTCCGTAATCTTTATACTGTATTGTGATGCTGTAAATGCTGAGCACTTTCCCAAGGTCAACGTACCACCATGTTGATTTATCTGGACGCAATGGATTAGTCCCAAAAGGTGCTGTCCTTGTACACGTGTTGATGTCTCCATCTACTGCGTTACTGGACTGATATAAATAACATGTTTCAGATCCCGGGCAGCCAGGTACTTCCCTAGCCTGTTTGGTCTCCTTTATCTGAGAGATGATTTCTTTAAATGAAAGAAACCTATTCTATTGCTATCTGAATATGGAAATAATTACCCTTTTTCTAGATTACCTCCACACATAACCATCATTATCTCCACACATAACCATCATTATCTCCACACATAACCATCATTATCTCCACACATAACCATCATTATCTCCACACATAACCATCATTATCTCCACACATAACCATCATTCTACGCAGAACAAGTAGTGGTAGGTATATCGTCATCATTAAACAACATTGAAATGCATGCAAAATCTATAGAATTATTCCAGAGTTCCAGTATCCGATCTGATCATAAACCAAAGTGAAATGCATTTCTGTTCTCCAAATGATTAATGATTATGTATCATTTAACGTCCCGCTCGAGAATCTTTCACTCGTATGGAGACGTCATCATTGCCGGTGAAGGGCTGCAAAATTTAGGCGTATGCTCGGCGCTTATGGCCTTTGAGCAGGGAGGGATCGTTAACGTGCCACACCTGCTGTGACACGGGGCCTCGGATTTTGCGGTCTCATCCGAAGGACCGCCCCATTTAATCGCCTCTTACGACAAGCAAGGGGTACTGAGGATCTATTCTAACACCCCGGATCCCCATGCGATCCATTCTCCAGGGCGAGTAAAATGATATTTTCAGAAAAACAATAGGTTTTAATACTATTAATGTTATCTTGGGCGAAATGCCTCTTAGCTTACATAATGAAGTTGTTAATTGTATTATTTTCTATTGTTCAAAACAAACCAAATGACCTAATATCAATGAGCTTGTACACTACTTTTTTTTAAAATATAAAGTTGAAAAGTTTGTAACTATTAAGTCATGTGGAACTTTAAAATTTGACTTTGGGAAAATTGGAAAAATATTTTTGAAATGTAATTCAATTAGATTGGAAATATATATACATTGAAAGAAAATTATGTACATAGACTTACGGTTATAGCTGTGAATGACAGGTTGTGAGAGCGCATAATAGTGTTATTTGTTAATGATGAGAGAAAGAATAGATTATAAACAAAACTGCAATAGGCAGATTTCAAACTTATAAAATGTAAACTACACTTTGATATACGACAGCAAACGAATACTAGTTGTGTGAGGAAAATTAACTGGAAATAGATATTGCACTGCCGTGACGACTATAAATACACCCATCATTCAGCTTGTTAGTGTGTTGTTTTAGCCGGTAACACCACTTTACTAGACCGTAATAAGAACGAGAAAGTTAATGTTAGAATAGACATAAACAAGAAATCAACTTGACGCAAGCGTCAAAGGTATCAGACCACAGAAGATACGAAAGTGTCAAAGGTATCAGACCACAGAAGATACGAAAGTGTCAAAGGTATCAGGCCGCAGAAAATACGAAAGAAATCATGTCCTATTTTATCGTTAGTATTATTATTATTGTTACAGTTAAGATCTGACCACACTGACGATATGTATTTTGTACGTACATCAAATCAGGATGGAGAGTTATTTATGACGGCATACTCTAATTAAAATCTTTTTAGTTACTACAACAGTAAACAAAATTTGATAGTTGAAACAACTTTACGGAGGAAGATAACGACTTCATGAGTTTTAATGTACATGTCTGAACTCAATTCCCCTTATCACCTCAAGACCACTTTGAATACCTGTAGGATTCCCCAGTACTAAGGACAAGCCTAGAAAATTTTATGTCTCAGTACATTATAGTATAAATATAATTTTTGATATCTTGACAATTACATTCTTTTATTTTTTCTGAGTATCAGTGGCAATATATATGGTACTAGTGTATCAAATATTTAATATTCTATACTACTACAGTCTAAACGTTCGTATACTCCTATGTATTATTTATTAAAACCACCTGTACATGAAACTGGCCATAAAACAAAATATGGAAAGGTTATTACGCATTAATAAAGTTCAACAAAATTCAAAGTGCATGCACCTGATTTACCATAGCAATTTGTTACGGGAATAGATATTGCATGTATCTTATTCTCTCAAACTGTTTAACAGTTAATTTTCCTTGTTTGGTTTTTCTCTTTCAAATCTTCGCAAAGTTCACAAAGATTTTTCGTAAAAGACATTATACCTTTATCAACACTTTTCACTCCGAAAAACATGCAAGTTCTCGTTAGCAGCTTTGACTAATAAAACACAGGTATCACGTGCTGTATTCAGCGTGTTTGTTGCGAGTCCCATTTACATCGATTCTCACATAAACAAACTATACAGTGTCCAAGATGGAAGTTTATTTCAAACTTTGACAGAAATTTGACATGAAACATTCATAAAATTAGGAATTTATTTCGCTGTTTAGTTTAGCAGGTAATGGCTTGTGATAGATACTTTAAGAGCAATACAAGCTTGTCATAGTTTGTATGAGGAGCTGGTGTGAGGGATCTGTAAGGTATAGCCGTCATCTCGTACCCCGATCGGTATAACAGGTAGTTTCGAAATCGCTTTACTCAGTAGAGTAGGTATATTTGATCGGAAAAGAATTGAGCAACCTCGATAAGGAATTCCCTCACGGCAATATCCTTCACGGCTCGCCATAGGGTACTCCGTGTGCCGTTTAACTATATCTTTGCAAATTGTTTTGCTTTGGATTTCCTTAGCAGGCAGTGTGCCGTTTCAGTCTTCGGCAAGCCTTGCGTAAACATGGCTGTGTGGCATTTGATATTAAATTAATTATTAAAGCTCCAACATATGTTATCCAAAATGTTGCTATGGTTATTTGATGGGAAGAAATACCGCCTAATTAGAACTGTAATATATATTAAAAAATTAGTAAATTGTTCATGGGTTTAAGCATCATTTTTTTTTTTTTTTTGAAATGAAAACAAATTGATTTGTATCTTATTACTGAAATGCCAGCATAAAATTACAGTATGTCAACTCTTTCATATATGATAGTAAATACCAGTATCGATCTGGTAAACTTAAATCAATTCCGTTGATATGTATGAAGACTAACTTGGAGATTGCATCTGTAGAAACGCTCCTTGTATCGATATGACTGAACACACAGTGTATTAATGACTAAACCTTAATTGACTACTTCACGAACAGAGTTAATACGATAGTCAATATGAATATTGTTTACTTACGGTATCCATATGGCAAAGTCAGTACCAATAGTATCAAAAAGACAAGAACCTGCATATTCATATTCTTAAAACAACAAGGAAGTTTTATTTTTGAATCTAACAAAATAAGGTGATCAACATTTGTCATATTTCTAATTGTTGACGCATTAATGTTTTCCTGACATGACTGAAAATGTGCGCTAAGATAGGATCATACCTTGTAATATTGTCATAGTACCACTAATTCCGGGCGTAGTTAACGTGCTAGTCAAACAATATAATGAATAGTAATGATATTCCTACTAATTCCTCAAACACATTTCATAGTTCAGTTTCCTTATTTTACTATAGGTAGTTTAGTTTCCTTGTTTGTATACTGTTGTCCGTTCTATTAGAGAATTTTTCAGTCCTGTGAAGATGTCACCAGCTCTAGGTAACGTGTCAAAATTATGACCTATGTATGGCACCTACAACCGTAGCTGTGAAGGTTCTTTGTCGTAACTTGAAAAGGTGAAGATATCGAACAGAGATCGATCTCACAACTCCTATAAGGAATCCAAATTTAAGAGTAGGGCAAACACGGACTTTAGGATATTCCAGACGTGGGACTAGGTGCCTAGGAGTAAGCATGCCCTGTCCACTGGTCACCCCCTCAGTGAGCCCATATCTTAATCAGATAAACGAAGTAATCGATGTTTTATCTATTAACAATACCCATTTTCATTCATATCTCGCTTTCATATATCCCTGTGAAATCTAAATAAGAGAGACAACAGAGTCCTCCACATCTGCTTCGTACTTAGATATTTCATTAAATGTAGATGTTAACGGCGACCTAACAACACAATTTTATGACAAACGGGATTATTTCAACTTCGTCATCGTCGCGACGATATATGTGACAAAGTTGCCAGTTTACTCTCGGAAGGTCTGTGGTCTCTTCCCGAGTACATTATATCTTGGTTCTCTCCTCCACCTACAAAAACTGGACGCCACCAGATAACTGAAAAATTGTTGAGTGTGGCGGAAACACCACCACCACCACCACCAACAACAACAACAACACACATACACACAAAGCAATATTCCATTATCACCTGTATATGGTGTTATATCTCTCAACTGCTTCGATACCCAATATCTTGTTTAACGTATGATTAGTTTTTAAATCGAGGCAACCTACTGTCAAACAAGCTGTTGTTACAGGGGTTTCAACAGTCTCGTGTAACGTCAGCATTTCGTAAATTTTATATAACAATCTAGTTTCCCAATACCTTTCATTGGATCAAATGCTGTCTGACATGCTTCATAAGAATTGTTAGACCGGGATATAATTATCACTCAGGTTACTATTTACATAAATGAATGTAGTTGAAGTGTTTGCGAGTGAGCGGAATTGAAAGAGAGCAAACATTATTGTATATAAACTTCACTTTTTTATTATTATTATTATATTATACTATTTTTATATAGCGCCTTATCTAATTATATAATTACTCTAAAGCGCTTAACATATAAAACAAGGGCAATATAAAAACGAACATATATAAATATTATATAAATTGAAAGGTCACAAAAATAATAATCATCTAAAGTCGAAATGGGAGGTATTAGTAATTTTTTTTATTTTTTTTATTTTTTTTTTTATTATCATTTTTGTTAAAACAGAAAATAACTGGATACATTATAAATCAAAAGCAAGTTTAAAAAGATGTGTTTTTAGCTTTTGTTTAAAAACAGCAAGTGATTGTTCACAACGAAGGTTCAGCGGGAGGCAGTTCCACAGGGTGGCCGAGGACACATCGAACCTTCTATCACCATACACCCTGCTGTGAGTGCGTGGCTTTAGAAGGCACAATGAATCTCCAGACCGGAGTGTACGTTGTGGGCGGTATACCTGAACCAGTTCCTGGATGTATGCTGGGGCTTTTTGATGCAGTGCTTTGAAGGCGTACAAAAGGATTTTATAAGTTGTTCGATATGCCACAGGTAGCCAGTGAAGGGATATGAGAATCGGTGTAATATGCTCATATTTCCTTGAACGTGTCACTAGCCTGGCAGCGGTGTTTTGAACTTTCTGCAGTTTCTGCATGGACGTGGCCTTCACATCATAAAGAAGAGCATTGCCATAATCTAGTTTAGATGTAACGAGTGATCTTACGATTGTCCTGCATGCATCCTCAGTTATAAGGGATCTTATCCTACCGATGTTACGAAGATGGAAATAACAGGATCTAGACACTGAATTAATTTGAGAATCCATCCTAAGTTCACTATCGAAAAGTACCCCAAGATTTTTGACACAGAAAGCATTAGTGATGACAGATCCCCCAAAGGGAAGTTGACATCCTGAAAATTCATTTGCCTTACGTTTTGGGGAAAATATGATTAGTTCTGTCTTTTCCTGGTTCAGCTTTAGTATGTTGTTTCTCATCCAGTTTTCTACATCCGAAAGACTGCTTTCAATTCTATCTGCAATGTTGTCCCAGTTTTCCTTCGGATTTATGATCAAGTATACCTGAGTGTCATCCGCATAGCAGTGATAACACATATTATGCCTCCTGCAAATCTCTCCGATTGGTTTGGAGAACATACAATATAGATGAGGTCCCAGGACAGAACCCTGTGGGACACCAAAGTGGAGTAAGAACTCTTTGGACAGCGCAGTTCCAACAGCAATTTGTTGACTTCTACCTGACAGATAAGACCTCATCCATGATAAAGCCGACCCTGTGATACCAAACGCGTACTCAAGTCGCCCGATGAGTATGTTATGGTCTATAACATCAAATGCAGCCGAGAGATCAAGCATCACGAGGGCAACACATGAATTCCTATCCAATGCAGAGGTAATATCATGGTGCACCCGCAAAAGGGCAGTTTCAGTCGAGTGACAATTTCGGTATGCAGATTGCACTTGGTCATGAAGCTGGTAAGCATTTAAGTGTTTTTCGAGTCGAGCTGCCACTGCTTTTTCCAATACTTTAGACAGGAAGGGTAAGTTCGAAACAGGTCGGTAATTTTTTAATTCTTCCTTGTCAAGTCCCTGGCGTTTGATTAATGGCCGTACTATGGCTTTTTTGAAGTCCACTGGTACTTTTGCTTCTAAAAAGGATTTGTTGATAATTGCAGCAACGGTTGGTAAAACACACTCTAAACATTGTTTCAAAACTTTCGTTGGTATCGGGTCTAATTCGCAGGACTTCGTTGGTGCATTACTGATGATATCACGCACCTCAGAAACTGACACTGGCTCAAACATTTCCAGAGGAAGACCACTAAACTTGATGTCAGCTCGAATAGCATCATCCATAGACGATAACATGCTCGAAGAACATAGATTATCTCTAATTTTCTGAATCTTCCCAATGAAGAATTCGCCAAATTTGGATGCAAGATCCAATTCGTTGTCATGCTCAGGCAATACTGATATATTTGTTTTCCCCATGAGACTGTTAGTAAGCTTGAAAAGTTGTTTCGAGTCACTGCCTATTTCCTGAATTTTGTTTGTATAGTATTGAGTTTTACAGTGCCACAAGAGTTTAGTAACCTGCGTACATTTCTCATGGAAAATTTCCCTGTGTACAGATAGTTTTGTTCGTCTCATCACCCGTTCAGCCCTCCGCCGATCTCTTTTGGCGGAATGTAAGTCGTCGGTGAACCAAGGAGTATTTGGTCGTAAAACGATCTCCTTTGATTTCTGAGGGGCATGCAAATCGATGGTGATTTGCAAGATCGCATTATAATTCATCACAAGTTTCTCAAGAGATGTTTCTTCATACGTTGTATTTGAAAAATCCAAATCATTTTTGAAACTGCCAATGTCGATGTCACCAATTCTCCGAAAAGTTACCGTTTTCCTCTCCCTAGGAGGTCTGATAAGGCGCAGTGAAACATGAATTGCAAGGTGGTCCCCACTTATGTTGCCATTGTTGTCACATATACCAGGATCAACCACGAACGGCGTTCCATGAAATGTTCGACAATCATCCCTGGTTATTAACACATCTAATGTATGGCCATGAAGATGTGTTGCATCGGAAATATGCTGCGTCAATCCATGCCCCTTTAATATTTCTGTAAATGTTTTAGCATCCTTGTCATTAGGATCATCTAGATGGAAATTGAGATCCCCTGTGATAAGTAACTCCCCAGGAATTAACATGAAACCATCTAGATAGTTGGTCCATTCTTCAAAGAAAACTGAGTTCCTGAGATTATTAGATTTCGATGGTGGTGGGCGATAAATAACAGAAAGGCGAATAAAGTTGTTTTTGACACCAACAGAGCATTCTATGTGTTCAAAATGTGTATAATTGGCATCTTTCTTCGCCGGGATCACACGAATATGTTGTGAGTGGACAATCGCTAGGCCTCCGCCCCTACGTCCCAACCTTGGTTTATGAATGAAATTGTATCCATCTGGTGTTAGTTCAGACAAAATGGAATTATCCGCCTCAGATCCTAGCCAAGTTTCAGTCAGTACCATGAGATCCACTTTATTTGACTGAATGTAATCGTTGATGGACAATGATTTATTTCTGGAAGACCTACAATTTAACGTACACAGTGAGAGACTTTCTGATGTGTTGGCTTTCAGAGAATCAACTGTGTCAACCATGAGCAAATTCGAAATATCTCGACAGTTTGGATTGTCAATTTTCGTTGCCCGGTGTTGGATCAATGTTGGAATAGGGAGAGTTTTGCATAGTTCATCATTGACCTTTATGTCGACTGCCAGGATATAAACCAGGTTATCTCTATCTTATTGATTGATTGTTTATCATTTTCCGCCACACTCAACACTTTTTCAATTATCTTATGGCGTCCAGTTTTTATTGGTGGGGGAGAGAACCCAGATACAATGTATTCGTCAAGAGATCATCGACCTTCCAGAGAATACTGGCAAAGTTTCTCACATATATCGGCGCGAGCGAGAATTGAACCCGCGCCGACTAGAGGTGAGAGGCCTTATGATTTTAGTCGCAATGTTTTAACCACTCGGCCACGGAGGACCCCTTGGACGTGTTTTAAAATCCAAATATTCTCGAAATACAATCTACTACATTGTAGTAAGGATTCAGAATAACAGAAGAGAAGAAGCCGTCCTACGAAAGATTTAAAGGTGAAGATAACTTACAGTATTCAGTCCGGTAATTCCTATGAGAAATACAAATGAAATCAGAGAGATGGGCAAACACGGACCACTGAACATACCAAAGGTGGGATCAAGTGTCTAAGAGGAGTAAGCATCCCCTGTCGACCGGTAACGCCCACCGTGAGCCCTACATCGCGGTCCGGTAAACGGAATAATCCGTAGTCATAATCAGTGTGCCAAGAACGGCGACATAATTGGTATGATACACGTTAAACAGCATTTGACCTAATGGAAAGTTGTACTGGCAAACTAGATCGTTATAACGACCATAAAATTTGCGAAATGCTGACTCTAGACGAGACTATACAAACCCCACTAACATTAACTTCTTTGTCAGTAGCGTGTCTCGATTTAAGAAATGATCATATGCAGAACAAGTTCTTGTCTATAATACTTGGTCTATAATTTAGTCATTTTCATAAATGGGGATATTTGTAGCTGCCGATTCTGCTACTGCTAAATTGAATTGGAATAAGTACAGTTGTACAGGACAAGATAAAATTAGTTTTTAGGATTTTTGATATTATAACTTTGAGG
Source organism: Ostrea denselamellosa (assembly GCA_024699665.1). NCBI lineage: Eukaryota > Metazoa > Mollusca > Bivalvia > Ostreida > Ostreidae > Ostrea > Ostrea denselamellosa. Next base: position 18,502,354 of record JAMZEH010000020.1, read on the forward strand.
TTGCCAGTTGATATACCGGAGTGTTTGTGAATGCAATTTCTGCTACGTTTTGCCAGGAAATTAAACTGAAATATTTCATGGGGGCTTGCTAATGTATATGCAGAATAAGGAGAGGAGATGTTTTTGCATAAAAAAGTAAACACTAGTTATTATTTGTAATTATTATTTGTGGTGACTATTTCCACATTTGAATGTTACATTCATTATTTTCAATAAATGAGACGAAATGCCATCAGAAAATGGAGGTTATTCCGTGATTATTTTTATTGGTGCCACAGTTTTTGTTCAAGCAGTTAAATTAACTAATATTTGAAGGTGGACCAAGTCCATGAAGTGATGGTTATAGTTTCATAAAAATAGTCAAACCCGAGCAAAGTTTGTCCACAATGTCAGCGTAGTTACATGAATAGAATATTTAGTATAACTTGAGTGGAGTCCTGGCATAGGTTTAATTTTATATAGATAATAAGTAAGATTCTCCATCATGTACTGATGGGGAGCGATCTAATCATTTCCAGTTATAGATAGGTCTTGCACTCTAGATGTAAACAAAGATGGCTAATCGGGTATTGTTTGGTAAGCCCTAATAGCTGGCTTCGATGTTTCATTTATTCAATAATATGTATTTACTGGGTGGGTGTAAATGATATAATTTTGGATTCCCTTTGGAACACACATAGCGGCGTTCGCCCTAACGATAGCAATGTTAACATATTAGTATGACCTTGATATGGTATTATATCTATCTGTTGCATAATAGTAACTTCCACTGAAGATTCCAAACACACATAATACAGGATATGTTCAACAGTTGATGACGTAGTATTATGTGAGTGAGCGTGTCTACATTCAAATACGATATTGGAGCTTGACATTTGACCTTGACAATTCAACTACATGGGATCCCATTCAGCACAGTAAGAGTTAACGCCCCTATTTGGTATAGTTAAAAAGATACCACCAAGGTGGACAGCCCAGTAACAGTATAATGCCTCCCTCGTTCTTTACAAACATCCCAAAATGTACTTCATAATCATATGCATTAAATTTATTTGTCTAGTATGTACTTCCTCAGTACAATGCATTTAGCCAAGCCGCATTAGATTTCCATTCATTTTCTACACAGCTTTATCCGTGGTGCAGTGCATTTAATCTGTGTTGTTAGTTGCTTAATTCTTTACATAGTATTATAACTTTTGGGTTCAGTCGATCATAAAACATTTCCTGTTCTTACTATGAATAAAAGCAACACAGAATTGGTCGACAGTGACAAAGTTTGTTTGTTTTTTATTTATAGTCGCCTGAGCAATTTTTCAGCTATCCGGCGACTGAGTGACAAAGTTAGAGAATTTATTGAACAGAAAAAACAATTATAAATTCATAACGCGATTATTTGAAGTGGGATGGAATAGACGTGTTCACTCGAATTCATAAGTTAGGCCTTAAGTACACAATCTGGAAAGAAAACTAAACACATCATAAGTAAAGGGTTTTTTGGTTTTTCTTTCTTTTTTCTTCCTTTTTTTTTATATTTTAAAATTTTTTTTTTATTTATTTTGTTTTGTTTTTTTATGCAACAAATAAATGGATATATGTGATATAAAATTAGATCTAAAATAATATTATTAGTAACCTTTGTGAAATGTAAATAACAGAGTAAGCAAGGCAGTGAATAGAGAAAGAAACATAATATAGAGATGGTGAAATACGTATAATAATGTACGGTTAGTTATCAGCAAAATTCATTATCATTGCAACTTATCGTTGTAGATAACAAATTCTTGAATGACTACGATCGTTAACTCGCTGTGCTACAATGTGGCTGCTGGCCTTTGCCTAACATGGCTGCATGTTTTTTCTTTTTGATAGATTTTTCCAAATGAGAATTATACTCTTGTAAGGCGCGTTTCTTCTGTCGCTGCCCTTGGACTTTTTCAAGCAATGCCTCTTTCTGAATAATGGAGAAGAGAATGACTTTATTAGCATAAACTGGGGAGATGCCTATTACAGAAGAGATGTAAGGACTATCGAGAAAAACACGATACTTCAAACCTCTAAATCCATTTGTAATGCGTTATTTGTGCATTGATGCAATCGACGGGAAACAGATTGGGGAGTGGTAGTTAGAGCGCATGGCCTTGTACCTGACCAGAGATTAAGAAGTCCTTGATTCGAATTTGGTATGATCTATTTTAACCTTTGTACAAATATATTATTGTGTAGCTGATAAACAGAGCTGTTAGGGATGGATCTAGTGGTAATCGTGAACAGAAAACATGGCAGTGGAGTAACGGTCCTCGTTGCTTAGATAGCTTAGTGGTAGAGGCCTGCCCGGAGAGATTCTATTCTTGGCCTGGATTTCTTGAGAAGTAAAGCGGGAGAAAAAACTCAAGTCAAAACTTGGACTTAAGTCTGAGATTTTACTCAAATTTTGACTGCTAATATAAAAGAAAAATCAAATTTAAGTTTGAGATTTTTTCAAGAAATGCAAGCAAGTTCTCTTTGGCCTTTGAATATATATGAGGGCGAGTCAATAAGTAACCACCCTAACCTATTTCCAGTTGACCAAGACGGTCACGATTTTCATGCCTTGTTTCAATATATGTTTTATACGTGGGTGCAAAATTGAACGCGTATCGAGTCATTCTTTAATAAAATATTGAATACAAAGGCATGTGTTTCTTCTAAAGTTGAGTACTGTGCAGTAATTCGCTACTTGTATTTAAAAGGCAAAACAGGCAAGGAAATACACGGAGAGTTAGCCTATGTTTATGAGTCTTCTATACCATCTTATGCTCAGGTTAAATTCTGGGTAGGGAAATTCAAACGCGTTAGAACGTCTTTAGAAAATGAAGCCAGGTCTGGATGCCACCGACGAAGAAATGTGTCACAAAATTCGTGATCTGGTATACTCTGAAAGGCGATTTCAGGTGGAAGAAATAGCACAGGCATTAGACATTTCACATGGTAGCGTTCCAACAATTTTACATGATCGTTTAAGTATGCGGAAGCTAACAACCTCTTTGGGTCCTCAAATCCCTTGGTGATGAGCGAATGGCAACCAAAGCATCAATATGCATCACCTTGTTGAAGCGTATTAGGTCAAAAAAATTTCCTTTGCGTCTGGTGACTGTAGATGAAATTTGGATTCATTATTATGAGCCAGAGAATAAAGCTCATAGTCGTCAGTGGGTAGGGCTGGGGTCCCCGAGACCATAGAAGTTTTAAGACGCAACCATCTGGTGGCAAGGTGATGGTCACAGTATTTTGGGGCACAAAAGGCGATAAGTTGGACTTTTTACCCGAGAAAAGTACAATAACTGGAGTGTACTATGCAAATTTGGTAGACCAGCTCAGAACCGCCATCCGTAAAAACGCCAAGGTAAACGCTCTAAAGGCGTTTTGCTGCAAAAGGACAACGTGAGAGTCTGAACGGGTATGAATTAATACCTCATCCTGCCTATTCTCATGACCTAGCTCCTAGCGACTTCTTTCTATACCCAAACTTGATAAAGGATATCCGTGGACGTCATTTCCGGTCTGACGAAGAAGTCGTGACGGCAGTTGAGGAGCGGATGAGTGGAAAGAACCCTGACTTTTTCAGTTCTGGGCTGATGACACTAGACACCGTGCATCACACTAGAGGGCAATTACATCGAAAAGAAGAGGTGGAACTCAATCGGAAATAAGTTAGGCTGGTTACTTATTGACTCGCCCTAGTATTGTATTGATGATGAATGTGAAACTATTTATTCATTGTACCAATAGTTCGGCTAGGGAGAAGTAGTAAGGTGTCATTGAAATCATTTCAAAATAAAATAATCATTTTGCGTAGTAATGCGTTATGTGTGTTTGAGAAACGCGAGTTTTAATTATAAATAACGATTGAAATTGTAACCATTGATGGGATCATTATGTTATGTTTTCAATAGACAGCTTTGTATCAGTAATGGTTGCTCGTATGCAGTCATCAAAATAGTCTAGCAACACTGTGTTTTATCAACATGTGATTTCCTTGATCTGTAGGTGTATTCTTTATATCAATATTTATTGATTAAAAATTATGAAACTGGGCAGTAGGTACAATTTCTGTTTCAGCCTACTCTTTGTAAGGTCAATGAAATGGAAAAATGAGTACATAAATATCAACATGATAAAAATGTACAATAAATGATAGAAAGAATAATGGAGGAAATTGCAAATATTGTATTTATAATTGCAATGGGACGGATATTATTTTTACACTGTACCACATTATCTGAACTGTTGTGTATTGATGACACAAAGAAGAAATGATTAAGAACTGTACCTTGGGATACCCCAAAATTTATTTGATTTGATTGATATACAGTATGTCTATCATTGGATAATTCTACATTTTTTTTTATTTATTCTATTTTCAAAAACTGCGTGATATGAGTAACATTCTGAATATCAGGCTGTTCTTTCAGTCTCTGTGACAAATCAAATAGTTTAATCGATCTTCATCAATTGTAACAGAATATCTTTAAAACGTCTGGGATGGATGTCATCTGGACTGGCTGGTTTTGTGTTATTAATTACTTTCTGTTCAGAAATAATATGATAATGTAGAAGTATGACGGACCAAGTCCATGTGGGGGCAAATAAAGTTCTCCAGAAATAATAAATAAGTAAAAAAGTATTCAGATATTAGGATGGCTTTGTCTGTTGCATGGAATATAGTTGAAATTCAATATTGTTTCAAAAGTCTTCAGAGTATTTGTTTGAAAGAAGGATCAATATTTGCTCCTGGATTAGGAGGTTTGCACGTGATCTGACAATACACATGTAATTTGATTTTGCGGGTATGTATCTCAGACTATAAAATTTCAATGTGCTATTTATCAATCTTGATGAAAAGGCCTTTAACATTCAAATTTCCTTTGAAAATTCGAAGTAGCTGAGCATTTACATTGACCAAAAAATAATTGAAGGTATGCTTAAGACGAGGATTGTATCTCATTATGCCATCAATCTTCCATGCGTGAGTAAATCAGCTATTTGTACATAAAGAGGAGACAAAATGGTGTTACCCTTTTTTTCAGTGAGGCAAATCTTTTCTTTGTCGCTTCTTGTTCTTCTTTAGGTACTCTAAATAAATTCAACAGTTCCGTTTTCCCTTCATTTGCTGTAATTAATTATGAAAATCTATGATGTTATTTATTGCAGACTTAAGAATATGAAGTAAAATTTTTGTTTATTATTTATTCATTTATTTTTTTATAGATGAGCAATGCGACTCTGCGGATCCTAAAGTCTAAAGGTGTAGTGATAATGCAAAACAAAGGTGTAATAACGGAGGGGGAAAATAACAACAATAACATCATCATCATCATCAACAACAACAACAACAACAACAAACAAAAAAACCAACCAAACAAACAAAAAAAAAACAACAAACAAACAAAAAACAAACAAACAAAAAACAAACAAAAAAAATCGAATCAGAGGTTATATCGCAACAGAAAGACATACGACTATGGAGCGTTAAATTAACATAAACTCAAATAATTGAAGATTTGAAGATACCTTTAATTATTTTACGATATCATCAATTCATTTGATGCGCGCAAAATTAAATTAAATTAAAATTAAATTAAAGATCTCATCAAATCTTATGATATCATTAATTCAATTGATAAGAGCAATAATTCATTGATAAAGATAACAATTAGCTAATTAGATATATATCCACAATTCAAATAATGACCAATTGAATTAATGCGTACACACGGAGGGCTCGGATGGCCTAGGTAAAACTTTTACAATCTTCGTAACCAAGTTTTTAAATTCAGATGTTTTTATATTTCTCATAAAAACATAGACAGTAATTTAAATTTATTGTGAACCAAAAAAAAAAAGAAGACAAAAACAAAACAAAAAACAAAAAAAAAACCAACCTGATGTCATTCTCTGATGTCATCATTATCAGTTATTTGACTAATGACTTCGTACTAGTTAGCGCTAGTAAATAATGTATGTCTTTCTTACCTTGTGTTATACGTTATATATGGTGTCTCATTTTACTTGATTTGTTTATCTGATATTGTTTCAAAATGTTGCTCTGGATCTTCCATTTCTGCGAAGTTTAATGGTACCGACTCCTTATCTATCAGATATTTTTATTCATTGATATGCGGAGATTTACCACATGTAGGCCTATAGTTAAGATCATAACTGCATTGCCCGTTGAAAATTAAGAAGGGGAATTAGGGGAGAGGGTTCTTGGGGGTTGGTGGGGGAGGCTAGGATGCTTCAATCCATTATCACATGTACACCAGTGTAAATAGCTACTTTATGCCTTATCGATTATGGAAAATTCATCGACAATTTTAGATGTTGGGAATTTTGAATGCTTCCATATTTTAATATATATATATATATATATATATATATATATATATATATATATATATATAGACAGATAGATAGATATATATGTGTGTGTGTGTGTGTGTGTGTGTGTGTGGAGAGAGAGAGAGAGAGAGAGATTATATATATATATATATATATATATATATATATATATATATATATATACTCTGCAAAAAAAGAAACGCATAATGGATTTTTTAAGATTTTAGTAGATGTATTTTGGATTATGATTTTACAATAAAAAATGTAGATATTCACTAAAATTGTTTCAATTGAAAAAAATTACAGTCCAAACCTTAGATATTGGTGAAAAAAAAGTCAGATCATCACAGTTAAGAACACTTCCTGTCACGTTTAAGTTAGTACCGTGTATGACCACCTCGAGCTGCCAACACAGTTCTGCATCTCCTTGGCATAGAGTCAATCAATGTTCTTACGTTATTGCGTGGAATTGTTCGCCATTCCTGTTGTAACATTTGACGGAGCTGATCGAGGGTCTGAGGCGGAAGTTGGCGCAGGCGCACACGTTTATCCAGTTGGTCCCATAAGTGTTCAATCGGATTCAAATCCGGTGATTTGGAACGCCATGGTAGCACATTAATGCTGTTCTGCTGAAGGTAGTCAATTGTTAAGCGGGCTGTGTGAGGCCTAGCATTGTCATGTTGGAATAACTCCCTCTGTCGGTCAATTACGCGCATAAGGTGAGGTTGGAGAATTTCGTCTCTGTACCTTTGAGCCGTTAAATTGCCCGGGACATGTACCAGTTCTGTTTTACGGTCATTAGAGATCGCCGCCCACATCATGACGCTACCTCCACCGAAGCTATCCACTTCTTGGACACACGAGGAAGAGAAACGTTCATTCCTGCGCCGGTATACACGGATTCTTCCATCACGTTTCTGTAGCAGAAAACGGGACTCATCGCTGAACCAAATTCTACGCCAGTTGCGGAATGTCCAGCCCCTCAATCTGTTGCACCATCGGACTCTTTCTCGTCTGTGTAACGGTGTCAAAACTGCTCCAAAATACGGTCTTCTGGGTCTAATGCCATATTGTCGAAGTCGGTTGCGGACTGTCTGCGAGCTGATTCTTCTCAATCCAGGTATTCCGACTGCAGTAGCTGTTGCAGCAACGGTTCGATTCCGTAGATGAAAGACCCGGATGTAGCGATCTTGTCCAGGAGTCGTAATGCGAGGTCGCCCACTCCTCGGTCGGTCATTATTAGAGCCAGTCTGCTGGAATCTGTTCCACAGCCGAGAAATTGTGCTCTGATTTACGTTTTCAGTTCGTGCAATCTCACTTTGGGATACTCCGGCCTGGAGACGGTCAATGACGATATTTCGAGTAGCAGGGTCCAACCTTGGCATGGCAGCATTTTAACGTTATGATGAATTCATGCTTCAAACTTCGTCCTTTTATACGCTTTAATGTAGTGGTTGAATTAAGCACAAAGTTCTCGTAAAAAACGTAAGCCAAATTCCATGGCGATAGAGGTGATGTGCAATTTTAGAGAGTCGCCGAGCTAATTTGGCAGAGAGCCAAATCAAATGAACAGACCTTTAAAGTTTCATACTTACCTGTAAAAAATCAATTACTCAATTGACCATTTCAGTTTACCTGGTAAAATACATAATTTGCATTTTTAAAATTTCAAAAGGGCTATGCGTTTCTTTTTTTGCAGAGTATATATATATATTTATTCAATAGGCCCGGCACCGGCAATGGTAACGTCTTCATATGAGTGAAAAATTCTCGAGCGGGACGTTAAACAATATATAATCAATCAACCAATAGGCCCTAATAACAAAACAACTCGAAAAACGTTGACAGTGAATGTTATTCGAGTTTTGTGTTTCTTGACTTTTAATTTTGATAGTGGATATATTTGCTTTAACAAATACTTTTTTATGCACCCTGTACCTTGACGACGCTCCATTCTTGGTGATGATTACGCGGACAGGTAGTACTAAAAAACATGACCGAACTAAGTTGTCAACAAACATGTGAACCGTTCCTAGCAAAAGAGATCGGTATCATATTCAACAATTCTTGAAACGTCATAATGCATACAAAGTGACGTCATTTTTTGCATACTTGTAAAGAAAGACGTCATGATTACCGATCACCAGTTAGTTGTCATGTAGTCTTTGATTGATTGCTGTAATATTTCGAGGGCAGGGATTGTTTTCTATATCTATAGTAAATAATTACTTATGGACCCTTTTTGAGAGGAACGACTCATGTTCTCATTGCCTTAGATAAGCAATGACAATATTTCAAAGAAATAATAAGGGAAAGATTTAATGAATGCAGATATTACGTGTTGACTCGCTGCATTTTCTCCCTTCCTGTTGCCGTCATCCTATGGTTTATTACACTTTCGCATTATTAACGTAGTTACGCCTTCAGAAATAGTCTCTTTTGTGAAGTAGGATTCTATTTTGCATGCAATGCTTTGCTAGAGAATCATGTACAGCACATATCCGAAAAAATCATCATCGCAGAATTCCAACTCCTCTTGCCAACTCATTTCTAAGCATATACATGTACAATATTTGAACTGTTGAAGTCTTAAACTTTCATTGATATAATTTCAGGCTAATCTTGAATTTTCTAACAAAATAATTTCAAAGACAGAGTATTGAATGAATCACTTTATATATATTTTAGCTCACCTGAGCTGAAAGCTCAAATGAGTTATTCTGATCACCTTTTGTCTGTCGCATGTCCGTTTGTCTGTCTTTTCGTAAATGTTTTTACATTTTCAGCAGAACCACTGGGTCAATTTCAACCAAACTTAATACGAATCATCATTACGTTCATTCAAAAATCCTACGAACCACCGGGCCAGAAAAGTTCAAATTTACACAAAACTATCTGACATATTACAGATTAAGTTGGTTCAAATTATTGCCCCCATGGATATGGCGTTGCAACAATAGAGGTTCAAAGTGTTACATGCAAATATATAGGGAAAATTTTTTCTTCTCAAAAACCACCGGTCCGAAAAGTTCAAATTTACATTAAAGCTTCCTGACTTAGTACGGGTTCAAGTTTGTTCAAATCATGGCCTTCAGGTGTAGAGTGGGGCCACACATGGAGATCAAATGTACAGGGAAAATCTTTAAAAATCATCTGAAAACCAGTGGGGAAGAAAAAGTGGAAATTTACTCGAAAGCTTCCTGACCTAGAGTAAATCTATGTTTGTGCAAATCACGGTCCACGGGGGTAGGGTGGGGCCACAATAGGGATCAAAGTTTTATATGCTAATATATATGAATAATATTTAAAAATATCTCAATGATATTTAAGCTAAGGCTTTCATATTTTGTATCTACAATCCTTTACGAAAAGACATTTTATGTGATGCACTGGTGTGTGATCTTATGACCTTGACGTGGAAGCTCGACCTACTTTTAATAAAAATCTGACGCATTCAAAATGTCGTGAACTAAGACAGATCTTTCATACCGTGTGTATATATATTTCATATAGGAAGACCTTACATTTCATATATTTGACCTTGAACTCAGAGTTTGACCTACTTAAAAGAAAACATAACCTGTCAAATATATCCAGAACTATTTTAGATAATGCTTTGATATTTCATGCATACATTTTTATGAAAAGACATTGTATACAATAGTGTTTTATCTTTTTAGAATTTAACTTACTCTAATAAAACCCCTGACCTGTTAAGTATCTCCTGAACTATTTAAGACAGCGCTTTCATATTTTGTATATAAATTTCTTATAACAAGATCGTATTACTTGTTACTTTGGCATTGGAGTTGAACCTACTTTTTAAATCTCTGACGTATTAAATATCTTATGAACTATTTAAGGTAGATCTTTCATATTTTGCATATAGATTTCTTATGGCGAGACCATGACCTATGACTTTAGGACATTGGAATTTAACCTGATTGAAAGAAAATGTAACCTGGTTAAATATCTTCGGAATAATTCAAGGTTGGGTTTTCATATTTTGTATATAGCGTCTTCATGACAAGATCTTGTGATACAATTGTGTTTGATCTTGTGACCTTTGCCTACGTTTTAAAAAAACCTAGTGTAATCAATACCTCCTGAATTATTTATTTATGAGTTTTCTTATTTTTTGTATATATCATTTATGGCAAGACTGTTATTCTATGGTGTTTAAGAACTCGTGGGGATCCGGGCTCTTAGAATAGATCCTCAGTACTCTTTGCTTGTCGTAATAGGCAACTAAATGGGGCCGTCCTTCGGACGAGACCGCAAAAGCCAAGGCCCCGTGTCACAGTTCGATAAAGATCCCTCCCTGCTCTGAGACCAAAATCGCCGAGCACAGGCCTAATTTTGCAACCCTTCACCGGCAATGGTGACTGACGTCTCCATATGAGTGAAAAATTCTCCAGCGGGACGTTAAACAATATATAATCAATCAATCATAATCTTTGATATTTAACCTTGTGACCTTGACCATGACGTTTGACCTACTTTTAATAAAAATATGGCCTCTTTATGAACTATTTCAGATAGAGCTTTTATACTTTGAATATAGATTTCCTATGGCAAGACCTTTCATATCATACTAACAGTCGCCGGATAGCTGAAAAATTGCTCAGGCGACTATAAATAAAACAAACAAACAAACAAACAAAAAAAAACATATCAGACTATGATCTATGATCTTGTGACTTTGGTCTTATCCAGAACAGCCAGATCATATTATATTAGTTGTATTGGTATTGAGGCATTTCTGTGTTATGTGAATTCATTTTCAGTTATGTTGTGATCCGTTGGGGCCACAATATAAGACAAACTTTTCATGGGAATGAAGATTGATAATTTTAAAAACAAAATCACAGCTGCCAAACAACGGCAGGGTCAAGGTGGGCAGGTGAGCGATGTGACTTATGTGCCTCTTGTTTAATTGTTTAATTCTCGTTACAAAGTATGTAACAAACAAAAAAAAAAACCAAAAAACAAAAAAAAAACCACCACTCTTTTCCATATCTATTCCACTTTTGCTCGAACGCTGATATTGAGGTCTTTGGTTGATAATGCAAAAGGGTATCATATTTATATGTATAATGATAATTTCTCATTTGTCTTTCTTGGAAGCAAAAAGCATACACAAAAGCAATTCTTAATTTTTCCCGACAAACTGCATTGCATTTATTTTAGCTGTAAAATAATTACTCTAATGTTATTTGGAAAAAAATCTCCGAGTTTATACTTCTAACTCTTTTTCTAAGTTAATAATAATTTATCTGTATGTGGTGCAAGAACTATGTGTATAAATACAAAATATTCAGGATTTTCCCGACAAAACTGTACATGCCCCCCCCCCCCTTCCCCCGTTAATCGTATCCTGTTTGATAACGGATTCTAGACACTCTAGGGAGATGGAGTTTAGGAAAACTTTATTGAATATTATCATTCAGTACTTTCAAGTCTTGTAATTTATTTGTGCTCGGTGTTTCCTTTGCCTTTATTTTTTAAAAATACTTTAAAAAAAAAAAATTAGAATTCTATTAATCAACGAATCTATACACGATGCATTAATATCGATGCGAAATATTGACGTTAACTAGATAAATGTAGAAAGGACTGCGAGACATTGGTTGAGGACTATCTTACTGTTAAAATGTTTTCCCCGGAATCTCATCAGCGCATTCTTTTTTTCCCAATTGGCGCACTCGTTCTGGAGTTGCTGCACTTGGCTGTCGTGATCCTGTTGTAATTTCTCTCTTAAGAGCTAAATAAAGAACACTCTCCATAACATCATACTTCCTATATGCATTACATATAAGCATTATTTAATTCTGAATTAACTGGTCATGATAAGGTGTGTAAGATCTATGCAACATGAGACAATCCTGGGGTATTTAAAAAAAATCGTATTCGTACATGTGGGAAAAAAAGCTATAGCGATATTTAAATTGTATCTTTCAGATTAGCAAGATTCGAGAAAAATCATAAAGGTATATATAAAAAAAATAATTGCATATAGAGTGTAACCACCTGAATAATTCACCTATAGTAAGAGTATACCTGTGTACTCTGGATCACTGCCTCATCTTCTGCGTTTTCCTCTGTGTATTTATCTACAGCCATATTGGCGGCAGAGAGCCGGTGCTCTAGTTGTTCTACAAGAAACAAATAAATGCATTACAATTCTTTTTACTCAGGCGAGTATTTTGCGTTTTCGAGAATGTTGAGTATTCGATTAGTGCATTAGTAACACTGTCTTTTTAAATACACTGTAAAATGTAAAACGACTCAAAAATGATGGTTAAAAAATTACAACCCCACCCCCAAATAAAACAATTTAAACTTATAGATCGTCAAATTATTCGAGGGTGGGGTGGTGGCTTCTAATGCCAGCTGTCAGGTGACTGTTTTATTTTTCCCCCGATGCAGATACCACATACTGTCTATGTGTATATCGAATAACTGTTGTCCATTTTGGCGGAATTTTGTGGAGAAAAAAATCCTAAAATTATAATTTGGCGAGGGAAATACATAAATCTGGTAACGAATTTCATATGCCATAAGCACTCATTCAAGATCCTCTATATCGGTGTTGATCAGTTTGTTTAAAACCAGATGTTCAATCAACCCCCCCCCCCCCCCCTTTCTTTTCTATGTCCGCTCCTTGGAGCCTGTTATTATATTTTTCTGCTTAGTTTTTACCTCTGTTCTGTCGAAATACAGGTTTCTTAGCGGTTATGTTGTACTGTTGTACATGATCAACACTTAATAAAGCTTTTATAAAATTAATTTCTTACAACACCATGGAGATTTTCTTTTAAATAACAACGCTAGCCCACGCGTGCTATAAAAAAGGGGAGATGTACCACCCTCCCACATACCAACATTCACACGCGCAGTCAATCAATGACCCAGTCCCCCCCTCCCCCCTTCCCACTTGAACTTGCTTTCTACAGGCCCGAACATGGTGCAACTTTCCCGATCACCCACCTCGCTCCTCGCGCACACAGGACACTAAACTGGCAGCAGTCCCATTTTCGAGTGACTTTGCGTGCTGTTCCAACGCTGATCCTCTCATACAGGACAGTCGGTATTTAGAATCCTCTGGAAAAGGGTATCATTATTAGAATGTATTCTGTTATATGGAAGAGCTCAGCCTTGATATAAAGAAGCCGGTATTCATTTGCATTGTATTAGAAAACATTTTCGGATATTTTTGCCATATTCCTTGTGACTCTCACCTGTTTTGAAAACAAAAATTATTTACAATTTACAATTACTTAGGACAAAATTAAGAGCATGTGTAAAATACTTCACATGCTTCCAGTGACGTACCTAGTCTTGAAGTGAAGTGTACACACAGTGACCAATCCAGTATAGGCTGGGTCCGTCTTAAGACCCCAGTGAATCCTGGACAAGGCCCTTGTGGGGGCCCAGCCCCCGGAAGCTATGGGTTTTGAGGCTTTTTAGATTACGTTTATGGGTTATTCTAGCTATAAAATCATGCATAAGAAAATGAAAAATTAACAATCATATTTTGTTGTGGCCAAATTGATGTGTACGCCAGGGCATTTTGGCAGCTACGCCATGGATTGTATGGTTCGTCATTTTCACCGGCCTGAACTGTCAACTTACCAACATCTTCTTTTAATTTCGCCAGCGTCTCCCTTTTCTGTTGCAGTTTTTCCTTTTCCGCGCAAAGAATTTCACAGGATAGCTGAACCATTTTCTCTATATCTGTAAAACTCTGCGCAACTTGATCTACCATCTCCTCGGAATACTGCAGCAGTTCTTTCGTATCCGAAATCTCGTCCTCTACAGACTGGTACATATAGTACAGATCATTGCCGTTCTTCCTCATTTCTTTTGCAGAATATGTTATTTTGTCATAGTCTATCACAACTGCCTGACATCCAACACTTCTGCTTTTCCTTTTTCTAAAGAGTTTACGAAAAAAATTCAACACATTCATTGTTAGGAGAATCGTGGAAGACGTGACAAGAATGAAAATCTTTTGTTTTATGACGTCACAATGACGTTTATCTCGTTGTGGTAATTATGATGTCATAATGGTGTTCGTCATTATCTTCTCGCGAGATCGTGTGAACTTGCAATATTTGAAGCACTCTGTGTACATATGTAATCGGTCTTGGGTGTACAAAGGCAATCCACAAGATGGTTGAGGTCGTAGATTCGTTTAACAAATGGGAAAAATAAAAACCCCGAAACAACAATGAAAACCTATATACACAAATACAATACACGAAGGTATTACATATGTAACGATATTGATATTTTGTCATCATTTATCGTCAAGGGAAATAACTCTTTGAAACAAATATTACATCTTAGTAATTGATATCGCGGACAATGAATACGGCTGCGTTTGTATAAACTAATTTATTGAACTGGGCCTCAGTTTCCAAAATAAAGGTGAAGCTGTTTAAAACCTTGAATAATTTACTAAAATATAAATTCTATACACATATATTACTCTGCGCATTTAAGCTACATGTATACTTGCTTAGAATCATAGAAATTGTTTTCAACAATTCTACTTTTTAGTAAATCTTCCTCTCGTAACTTGCACACAAGTTTTACGAAGAAAAAAAAACTTTAATAATTTGTTTAAATGCACACACTATTTGAATTTGATTATATAATAATACTATCACCTACCTATAGCTATGGATGCTGTGACATCCTCTATAAATGAAATGTACTCATTACTTTATCAAGGTGTAAAGTAGTGACAACACCCTTTAGAATATCTACCAAACTAGTTTATCCTGTAGTATACAATATTCTACAAAAAGACCCCGTGAATTCCCCCCAGGACTGGCTAAAACACTTAAGCAAATAAATTGTTATTTTTTTCTTTTAAAATATAGTGTGATAAATCAGACGGCGTGCGCTAACGCGCGTTATTCAATTTGTTTGTGCAAACCGTCTGATTTACTACACTATATTTCACAAAAAGTAACAATTTAATGCTTATATTTATGTCATAAAATATTTCATTCCGTCCTGATTTTTATGATGAATTTCAAATTTGCCGCTCATCACGGAAGTAAAAGTGCAAGTATTGGAAGAGCCATTCACTTGCATGAGAAAATAGTTCACAATGAAAAATATTTAACTTCCCTATTACTTCATTTCTTTAAAATAAAGGATAAAAAATGTTTAAGTTTGAGAGCTTTAATGGTAATTAAGCATTTAGAACAATTCTAACAGTTAAACTACAACAATACACAATCGGCGTAGGCGTACACGCATCCCTCAATATTATTTTGATACAAACACTGTTTTGAAAGAAACAACATTTGAAAAGAAACAAACATTCATGGTGAGTTTCTTTTTAAATGATATTTCTTTCAAAGCAATGTGTTTTTTTTATCAAAGCAATATTGATGCAAAATGATTTCTCATCTATTCGGAAGAAATCTTATGATTTCATTGATTTTTGTTTTCACAAATGAAGTGCTATTAGTTTGATCTTAAGTGACCGAAAGGGATTTTTCTTCTAGGGTGAGGTATTTTCACCTTAAGTTTCCTTTTATTTCATTGGAGCTCAGTTACATTCCTAAATATGAAAGTAGTTCATTCAGGGAAAAAACTAAAATTGACTAGGGCATTTGAATACCATCGGATTTATAGCCAGATAAATCCGACAAGTAAATGTAAATATATGACCAATAGTACGACCCTAAAAGTATGTACATGAGCTATTTTAAAAGGACCTTTACAGATCAAACCATTATATTAAAAAGGGGTGTTTAGGACTCTTAAACACATTTATATAAGTACTGCAGAGCAATATATATTGAAGTGAATAAATGTGAATGACAATAACAAATTATGAAATTAAAATGAGTACAACTACCACTCATACATACATTAACAATTAATAGACGATTAATTGGTATCGTATAAAACATTGTCTGTTATTTTCTTTTATAATCTAAGTGATAAGAAATAACTTCGTCAGTTTCTTCAAGCAATAAATGTATTATATCGTACTTCCTGTTAGATTCTTTTCTATACATTCGTCTGTCACAGGGGCGTATTTAGGCGTACTCCTAAACTCCTAAACGCGTCCACATCCACTTGCAAAAAATAAAATAAAGAAAAGAAGAAAAAAAAGATTAAATATAAAAATTAAGATTGAGAAATAGATGAATGAAGACATTTGATTGTTTGTTTGTTTTACGTCCCGTCGAGAATTTTTCACTCATATTGAGACATCACCAGCTGTAGGTGAAGTACCACAAATTTTGACCTATGTTTAGCGCTCAAGGCCGTAGCAGTGAGGGTTCTTTAACGTTCCAACGCCTACCGTAACACGGAACCTCCGTTTTTAAGGCCATATCCGAAAGACCCATGATTCTCACTTCTAAATGCCGAGCGTTTGGCGAAGCAGCAATCACTACCTATTTTTCGTCTTAGGTTTGACGCGGCCATGGCACTAGCGGGGTTTGAACTCACGACCTCCCGGTTACGAAGCGAACGCTCTAACCACTGAGCTACCGCGACCGGTTGTCTGTTTTGTATGGTCTACAAAAAAAAAATATCCCTGGAGCTCGGTAGGGATGTGGGGAAAAAAGCCGCCACAATTTTGATTGCATTTTTTTTTCTTTACACAATATATATTTGTACAAATATAATTGGTAAATACCTACAGAACAAAATTTAAAGTTTGTAATAATTACTAGACCTGTTCGACGATATCAAGTTTCCTGACCAGACACTTAAATAAGGGCACTAGGGGAGAAAAGAATTTTTAAAATATTTCATAAACTAAAAAGAATTTGTTTAAAAAAACACTACAGCTCATTTTGTTCAAAAATCGTAAAATAACAATTTACCCAGAGCTTTTTCTAATTTTGTTGCAAAGGTGAATGCATTAACTTTGCGAAAATATCACATCACTTGAAAATTCTCGTTTAAATGCAAAAATTAATAGTTTATGAAGGCCCTTATTTAAAAACATTGAGACTTCTCCTTTCGGTCTTCGCACGTACGGTAAACAATCCAGTACAATGGCTAAACTCAGAGTTTTGACGGATTATGCGAGAAAAAGGGTTAAAATAGAACGAGATACAACTCATACGCGAACTAGAATTTGCGTGGGTATATTACTGTGACCCTCTAGCTAAAAAGATGTTAGAGTTCCTTATTTACAACATCTTTGTAGTCTTTGATGATCGGGTCTTCCAACAGTCTGTGAAATTCCCATGGGCATGACTTGTGCTCTTTGTTAGCTGACCTGTTTTTGTATTCTTATGAAATAGAATTCATTTTCATGAGGAGCAAAGATAGGAGCTTGGTAGACCATTTAGTGGATTCAGCAATGTATCTTTGTAAGGATTTTGTGGAATTTGGGAATCCAGTATAGATAGGTAACTCAAATCCATCCACTCCATGGACTGGGTTATTAAATGTGTTTAAAAGTGAAACAGATTATGAAGAGTTTTGTCCTTTGAAAGGGCAATTGGAGTTTAAGTGTTATTACCAAAAGTGGAATCAATGTCAAGTTCATTTACAATGCATTTTAATAACGAGTCTTACAAACAAATACAATGTTGTTACAAGCTTTGTCAGCTGAAATCAAAACATATTCCTCATGTAACCTATTTAACCTATTATCTTTTATCACTTCTAGTTACGGATAGATGGTACGCATTTTTGTTTTTATGTTTCATACCAATTGTTAGACCGTTCTTTGCATACTGATTTTGACGAAGGATTACGCCGTTTTCCTGATCAGGATATAGGGCTCACTGCGGCTCTGACCGGTGGACAGGGGATGTTTACTCCTCCTAGGCACCTGATCCAACCTCTGGTATATCCACTAGTTTCGTATTCCATATAAGAGTTATGAGATTGATCACTATTCGTTATCTTCACAAAAATGAACATCAACTGTAAATTTTCTTCTGTAAATCCAATGAATTGTTACAAAAACTAAAAGAAAACGACTTCAAACTTGTCCACAGATAACAAATCATATGACCTTCTTTATTTACTGTTCATTTTCGTGTTCTCACATATATATGTAAACCACGGGCAAAACACTTTCTGCAGTCATTTTAGTTGCTATTAAGGCAAGTTTCAGCAATGATCTGTTTTTTATTTTCATTACATATGTATATGGAGATGACGGTCACCACAATGTCAGAAACTTTGCGAAGGGCGTTAAGTTTCTTATAACGCTGGCGACCGTCATATTCCCATTAATGACAACAAAACTACACAGTATTATTGTTTACGGAGCATGACATTTATTTACATGCAAAAAAAGATTATAAAGAGAATTTCAAGTAGAAGCGCTTTAACAACAGAAGCCTGGCTCCGGGATCATGAAACTATCTTAAACTTACATGAACATGTTGACTTTAAATTAAGATTTGGACTTGAATAAGACTGCTTATTTAAATGGATCACAAAACAAACTTACACAAATCTTAACTATGGCGGACGTAGCTGTCAACTTTGTGTAGAATCTTAAATTGCTATGGCAATAAGGAACTCTTCTGCATAATGGTAGATAACGGTAGGTTATCTCAAAATCAATATATAAAACACAGTCAATGTCTGGTATGTAAATCGATTCTTACCGAAGACAAATTTTAATTTCTAAACTTGCGTATAATAATTAATGTTTTGAAAATTCTGTCTAATGATATAGACAGATAGATTGTCTTCACATTGTAACATTTTCCGTTATCATTTAAATGTATTGCCTCCCTTTTTTTACAGTAGTAATTAATGATAGTGGAAATATACGAGTGAATCGATGAATTAAATGGCTTTACAATTTTTATGGCGTGTTGGGGGGGGGGGGGGGGGGGGGGGAGGGGGCGGCATTACTGTAGTTAATGTGTAGCAAAGAAAGAGAACTCTAAATAAATCAATTTCAAGTTCAGGCTCGAACTGGACAATATTCTTGAGCAAATGCAGAAAGCAAGTCTTAAATAATCTTAAACTCTAAGACAGTTTCATGATCCCGAGGCCTAAACATGATTAAATCCAAACAATACCTAAACGTTATTAAATCCAAACAATACCTAAACATGATGAAATCCGAACAATACCTAAACATGATTAAATCCAAACATTACCAAGGATTGTAACACTGATATTTTCCCAATATCATGGAAAGAACACAACACATACTCTTTAAAAAAAAATATGAAATGTTGATTCACATTGTTTGTTTCTATTAGTAATGTTATCAAAGGATGTCTGCAACTCTGACCAAAAAAAAAAAAAATCAAAAAAAAAAAAATCAAAAAAAAAAAATCACCGGTTAAATGAAACAGCAATACTAATCAGCATGAAGGCGACTTCTCATGATATATACTAGTATATACATGTATGCATAAGCGCCCATTCAGTGTAGTTTAAAATCAAGGCACGACAATATCAGTACA
Source organism: Ostrea denselamellosa (assembly GCA_024699665.1). Lineage (NCBI taxonomy): Eukaryota > Metazoa > Mollusca > Bivalvia > Ostreida > Ostreidae > Ostrea > Ostrea denselamellosa. Next base: position 18,522,165 of record JAMZEH010000020.1, read on the forward strand.
TATATAACAGAGGTCTACAATGAATTGGGAATTTCTTCGATGCGATTCCATTGTTATTAGAAGGGAAACTAGTTGATGCAATTCAGTGCATTTGACGTCACGATTCCTCAGCAATTCGCGTACACTGTGTCATTTTGGAGATAGTCGGCAACAGTCTCGTAACAAAACTCATATTCTTCCTGAAATTAAAAACCACGGAGTTATCTGCACATTTGATGTACAAAGGAAATAATCATATTAAAATACTGACTGGAAAATGAAATTATTTCAATCATACCAAACAAGATATGAACTCTGGTCGTCGGATTTGGAGTTGTCTTGTGATTGTAAATAGATCCACTTCTCTGTCCATTGTCAGTTGTTTCAGAGCATTGAATACGACCAAGAATGGCCCACATCGCTTAGCTCCATCACTGAGCAATAGTCAATTTTAGCTTGTTACTCCAAGATAATGGAGTTGATGAATTCAGTTCATTTGCTATGCAATACAATGGTTATTTGCCGGAAAATTTATATTAGAAACGATGCACAATTTTAACAAGCGTTAAACATTTTTGAGTTTTATAGAACAACAGGTTTAGTATTCTTAACCCTTGATAAGATTAGATTTAATATGTCTGTAAAAAGTATATCAAATCAAACCTCGACAGAACCAGAATTCTTCCTTCAGGGTGGGTCCTTTCTTCAACCCTCGCCTCATTGATAAGATCGAGTAGAACTCTCCGGTTTAAGGAGTCACTCCCCCTTTCCATTTTCTACATTCCAGTACGCAAACGCGCATGCTACTAGCTCCCTGCAATCATGTTTTGATTTGTATTATCAATACGAAATACTACTTCCCGTATTTTCTATATGTAAAAAAATACTTTTTTTTGTAAATGGACACCTTTTGGTGGAGAGTAATGATAGTCTTGGTGACGGTGGTCGTTTGTGTACAATCTGTCATCTTCGTCGTGAATGTCCCAACCGTTTTGCTTTCATTTTCAGCAGGAAGCCAAAGTGAAGACTGAAAAAGAAAACACACACTTTGCTCATGACGACAATAACGAAAGGACTCTACAACAAAATTCAAGCTCATACCAATCTTAAACCATCTAGAGGTATATACGTAACTGCGATGTCTCGTTGGTTTCTGGTGTTACACAAGAAGTTTACATTTCGTAATTTATAATTATGTGTTTATGTCGAGTTTAGAGGTTTTTCACCCAGAAATAGAATACAATGAAACAGCGAAAGTTTTATTACATGTACATATAAAAAGTTACACACATACAGGTGTCACCGACCGCAACGTCTGAATGTGAGATTTATACCGCTATTTATGAAAACAATATTGCAAAAAATGGCATTCGGGACATTTTTGTAAATTTACTGGGGATGAAAACCGAAGTCAATATACACCATATGCAATCATCTTTCCGATTTTTATAGAAACTATGATGATTATATCTGTCGTAAGTCTGAAAATACACATTCAAGCTATACAGAAAGGACATATTGTACACCTAGAAATGTACTCACTCGATACTACGAAATCCACCAGACCTTCCTATTTCATACTCATCAGTAGACCACTACATGAGTATTACCCTCATATCATATTTTATAATATAGAAGTTTCAACAGTTGAAATATCGAAATTCGTTAAATTACGTAGTTAATTTGATACATTTACAATTATTCCACTTTCCTTTTCTTCCCCCATTATTTGCTTTTGACATCAATCTTTCACCCAAAATGTTCTCACACATTACTTCATAACTTGTGATAGGCATAAAGTTTTACAGTCTCAATTTTTTTTGTCCAGTGTTGTTTCAATTGAAACATATTTGGTAAATATTACAAGCCAATATCTTCCTTGATTGATTGATAGTTGTTTTCCGTCACACTCAACAATATTTCAGTTATCGAATGGCGTCCAGTTTTTTATTGGCAGAGGAGAGAACCCAGATAAAATGTACCGATCTTCCGAAAGTAAACTTGCAAACTTTCTCACATGTATTAGCACAAGCAAGAATCTAACCCAAGCCCGACTAGAGGTGAGAGGCATTGTGATTTTGAGCGCGATGCTCTAACCACTCGGTCACGGAGGCCCCCTTCTTCCTTGTTTGACTCATGCAAACTAATGAAAAAGTGAAAATAACAAAACAATAATTTACCTCATAAATCTTGTTCATAAAGAATAACAAACTATGAAGAAAGCAAACACATTAACACACGCCTAGGCACACTTTTCAGAGTTGGTATCAAGTGCGTATAAGAAGTATGTATTGCCTTTGACCGGTCATACCCACACTGAGACACCCCCCCCCCCCCTAGTTAGTATGAAACACATCAGACAGCTTTCGATCTAGTGAGAGGTTGTATTTACTAATAAGATTATTATCATTACCATCGAATTGCGAATGATTACTTCAAACAACACAACTGAAACACCTGTAAATCAATTTATTTGTCAGTATCTTAACCCTGATTTAAAACAAATATTATCAGCAGAATATGCTTTCGGTGATATCAAATCAGTGGAGAGACATAAATACCATATGGAGCTGATGATGGAATATTTGGGAATTTGACAATGGAGAAACTGAAGTCATCCCGTTTCTCATGGAGATAAATATAACAAGCATCCTGAGTAAATTGCAGGGAATACAAAGTCCCCTACCGGTGGAATAATTCAGTCAAAAGTCGTTCAAGCGTAACGAAACTTAAACGTGATCTGTAACTAACCAAGACAAAGCCACGTCTTAAATTTCAATTGAATATCTTCATCCACTGCAGAGAAAAGTCCGGAAAACCTCAAGCGGAATGACAGACAGACGGACGGACAGACTAACAGACAGAAGACAGAGGGGGGACTAATAGTCCCCTTCGGCAAAGCCGGTAAGGGACTAAAAATATACAAATGTTCCATAATCTAAAAGTACACAATAATTAGAATAACTCTCGATATCAAATTTTGTATGCGTAATATACCCAACACCATACAACTGACAAGATTACGCATGGCGTCCTGATAACATCAGAATTGTATACACTGTCCCGACAAAACATTGGTAAATGTAATGATTCAAGGCTTTTCAAACCAACTGCAGGTTCTTTATTTTACCATACCGATTCAATTTCCGCCAGAGGATTCAGCGATACAATTGTAGGTGCATAATAAGCCTTCACGAGTCTCAGGAAGTCCTCTGTGTAATCGGGGAGAGGATATTGTGCACTGATGAAACGGTCATTTCTGGTGAAAGACTGAAAATAATGAATAAATGAAAGACAATTCACACAACTAGTGGTATCTGTAATAGGTTTATGGAAAGAGTAAATGAGTTGCAGTTAACTTTCCACTTGTATTACATAAAAGACAATATACAGAATGTATCATCACAACCATAGTATTTTGTGAATTTTATCCGTGCATTCAATTTATACATTTGTAGCAGTAAATGTTTGATACACCTATCGAACATATCGCCGTCATGCTTTACTTACAAATGTGCATTTTATACAGTAGACAAACCTGTAAAGAAACTGCGTTGTAGTAAGTGTTCTTCCCTTTATTGTTTGACAATGGACACATGTAGCTTTCAACTGTAATGGTTTCAAGAGAAATATGATTATATGTGTAGACAATTCATCGGTCCAGTGGGCTTCCTATTGTCTGAGTGATATGTAGTTTTAATGTCATAATGGAGTCATTAATTAAACGGTATCGGTTTGGATAAAACTGACCGAGTGAAATAATATAGATGAAAACACTGTGTTACACATATGCTAGTAGTGATAACTCAAACGTCTTTAAATCATGACTCCCGGGCCAGCAGGATGCGAAGTAGGAACGGTAAAAAGGAGAGGTAAGGAGGAAAGATAGAAAAGAGTAATGCGGAAAAGAAAAAAAGAAGAGTGGGGAGATTCAGGAGGAGGGCTTGGAAAAGAAAAGAAATGGATGGGAGGACAACGAGGTAGACTCCCTGTACAACATCCCCACCTGATATAGACATGTAGACAAATTTGTAAGAGACAACATTGTTATGTGATTTGGAATCACTCTACGATTATGTACTGCATTTACCGGTCACAGTTGGCTAGGTTTCGCCTCGTCCAATACGGATTTCAATTTCACACCCTGGATGACTCCGTATTATATCTCAAACCGACTATATAACTAATAATATAGGTAAACTGTCTCGGTATGTTGTAGACTGTCTAAATCAAAACTGTTCTACCATTAGTGTAATAAATGTCGAGAATGCTTTTATCTTTAAGGCTAATTGCAAGGTGCCTGAATGCAGTCTTGTGGTATGAAGGGGGTCTTGATGGTACTTATGATTCATACAAAGTGGTTTACCAGGCAGAACACTTGGGGTGTAATTGGCTGATATGTGTTGCCGCCCTGTTTTACAGTCTTCTTGCGTGTATTCTCGTCTTGTAGACAACAGGTCCTAGAAACAAGAATCGCATATGATTCTCATGTTAAATATGACTGACCAAAATCACAAATATAGTTCTAGAATACATGATAAACTGTTCAAATCATTCACACGAAAACAGGCTGATACATGTATTTCATAAAAAATGGGGTATCACTTTTATATGTAGAAACACCTGAAATTCGGCAGGTAGTGGAGATTTATTGGCCACTTCTCCAAGATTGATATAACAGGAATGATCCTGGAATTCTTGTAGAAATCTCTGGGTTGATAAAGATCTCCCTTTTCCTCCGAATGATTCAAGTAACGCCATGTAGACAACTCTGTATTGGTCCTTAAAAATAAAGTGTCTTATAAATAGGTATTGGGGTATTTCTCTTTTTATTATTTCAGTTTATCTAGCATTCTAAACTAACCACATACACATATGTATATAACATGTAACGTATCATGGGAGCACATGTATGCAACAGCACATCTATCACAGTCTTACACAGAACTGAATACATGTATGCTACAACACATCTACCACAGTCTTACACAGAACTGAATACATGTATGCTACAACACATCTACCACAGTCTTACACAGAACTGAATACATGTATGCTACAACACATCTACCACAGTCTTACACAGAACGGAATACATGTATGCTACAACACATCTACCACAGTCTTACACAGAACTGAATACATATATGCTACAACACATCTACCACAGTCTTACACAGAACTGAATACATGTATGCTACAGCACATCTACCACAGTCTTACACGGAACTGAATACATGTATGCTACAACACAACTACCACAGTCTTACACAGAACTGAATACATATATGCTACAACACATCTACCACAGTCTTACACAGAACTGAATACATGTATGCTACAACACATCTACCACAGTCTTACACAGAACTGAATACATATATGCTACAACACATCTACCACAGTCTTACACAGAACGGAATACATGTATGCTACAACACATCTACCACCGTCTTACACAGAACTGAATACATATATGCTACAACACATCTACCACAGTCTTACACAGAACTGAATACATGTATGCTACAACACATCTACCACCGTCTTACACAGAACTGAATACATGTATGCTACAACACATCTACCACAGTCTTACACAGAACTGAATACATGTATGCTACAACACATCTACCACAGTCTTACACAGAACTGAATACATGTATGCTACAACACAACTACCACAGTCTTACACAGAACTGAATACATGTATGCTACAACACATCTACCACAGTCTTACACAGAACTGAATACATGTATGCTACAACACAACTACCACAGTCTTACACAGAACGGAATACATGTATGGTACAACACAACTACCACAGTCTTACACAGAACTGAATACATGTATGCTACAACACATCTACCACAGTCTTACACAGAACTGAATACATATATGCTACAACACATCTACCACAGTCTTACACAGAACTGAATACATGTATGCTACAACACATCTACCACAGTCTTACACAGAACTGAATACATGTATGCTACAACACATCTACCACAGTCTTACACAGAACTGAATACATATATGCTACAACACATCTACCACAGTCTTACACAGAACTGAATACATGTATGCTACAGCACATCTACCACAGTCTTACACAGAACTGAAAACATATATGCTACAACACATCTACCACAGTCTTACACAGAACTGAAAACATGTATGCTACAGCACATCTACCACAGTCTTACACAGAACTGAAAACATGTATGCTACAGCACATCTACCACAGTCTTACACAGAACTGAATACATGTATGCTACAACACATCTACCACAGTCTTACACAGAACTGAATACATGTATGCTATAACACATCTACCACAGTCTTACACAGAACTGAATGCATGTATGCTACAACACATCTACCACAGTCTTACACAGAACTGAATGCATGTATGCTACAACACATCTACCACAGTCTTACACAGAACTGAATACATGTATGCTATAACACATCTACCACAGTCTTACACAGAACTGAATACATGTATGCTACAACACATCTACCACAGTCTTACACAGAACTGAATACATGTATGCTACAGCACATCTACCACAGTCTTACACAGAACTGAATACATGTATGCTACAACACATCTACCACAGTCTTACACAGAACTGAATACATGTATGCTACAACACATCTACCACAGTCTTACACAGAACTGAATACATGTATGCTATAACACATCTACCACAGTCTTACACAGAACTGAAAACATGTATGCTACAACACATCTACCACAGTCTTACACAGAACTGAATACATGTATGCTACAACACATCTACCACAGTCTTACACAGAACTGAATACATGTATGCTACAACACATCTACCACAGTCTTACACAGAACTGAAAACATGTATGCTACAACACATCTACCACAGTCTGACACAGAACGGAATGCTGGTGACTAGATCTAGGACTTTAATTTCGAAAGAAATCACTTCAATCTGAATGAGAATTTTTTGAAAACCTCCTTCAAAAGGGATTACCACTCCACTGTGGTTTTTTTGTTTTGTTTTTGTTTTGTTTTGTTTTGTTTTTATTTTAATTTATGGGGTGTTTTTGGATTGTTTGTTTGGTTTTTTTTGTTTGTTTGTTTTGGTTTTGGTTTTGTTTTGTTATATTTATTTATTTGCTTGTTTTGTTATGTTTTGTCGGAAAAAAATGTTTTTTTCTCGAAATGAATGCATATTTAATAGAGAGTACATTTATATGAAGTAAGATATAAGAATATACGTGTAAGATGTAAGGGGAATATTTAAGAACACGTGAACAGAAGTTGAAAAGATATTGCATATACCTAATATCAAATGCATATACTGAATCCGTATATAGGTGGAGATAACGAATAGTGATCAATCTCCTATAAGAATACAAAATAAGGACCTTGGAACACACCAAAGGATGGATCAGGTGACTAGGAGGAGTAAGCATCCCGTGTTGACCGGTCACAACCCCCTGTATGTCCTTTACCGTAAATGATATTACAGAGTAAGCCGTAGGCAAAATTGATATGTAAAGGACGTAATTAACGGCCTAACAATTGGTATAAAATACGTCAGATAAGCATTCGACCGAATGACAGGTTGTATTTGTGAAGTAGATCGTTATAACAACCACATAAATTGCGAAATGCTGGCGAGGCCGTTCTTGGCACACTGAATCTGACTAGGGATACCTGATCAGGACGGGTTTGAGTGGTCGACAGCAGATGCTTATTTTCCCCAGACACCTGATCCCACCTCTGGTTATTTTTATATTTAAGTGAGTATTATATTTGACAAAATATGGTATTTGATTTTAAATCATTTTTGGGATAAAGTAAATTT
>JAMZEH010000020.1:18535000-18575000 GCA_024699665.1 Ostrea denselamellosa
TAACAAGAACATTCCGCGATTCGTTCATCAACAGCTATAAATACCGTATAAGCAGTAACCCTGTGACCAGTACACCACCAAGACCCACGGCTACCATCGCCCCTCCCACGGCTCCTGTTACTATGCCAGAATCTGTGGTATCAGACTGTGCTGCAGAATCTAAAATAGAGAACAGGTAAAACACAGAACCAGGTAATAAAAACTAAACCAAGTTCATTAAATGGGACGGTCCTTCGGATGAGACAACAAATACCGAGGCCCAATGTCAAAGCAGGTGTGGCACGATAAAGATACCTCCCTGCTCAAAGGCCATAAGCGCCGAACATAGGCCTACATTTTGCAGTTTTTCACTGGCAATGGTGACGTCTCCATATGAGTGAGAACTCGAGAGCGGGATGTTAAACAATATACAACCAAACAACCTTATTCTTAGTATTTATTTTATGGAACCTCATATCAATTCCATGGCGATTTCTTTTTATGTGTACGAACCTGCAGTCAATGGTATGGAAATGCTTCATCTTCAAAAGTATTATATCTTAGAACAGACACATTTGTAAAATGTATGAAAAAAGATGCCAATGCACACAGAACAAGATATCGTTAATGAAAATTATTTTCTGCAGAAATATATCGATTTGTCTACTCTACTTTTCTTCTCGAAAGTTTTTAATATGGTTCATATGGTTTTGTAGTATTGTTTTTTTCTATACAAAACTGACAAAGAGATCTATAATGACATGATTTATTGGGTCAAGTACATATTTTTTAACATTAAAAAGTTCTGTGATATTCTCCTCCTTAGTAGTGCCAATCATGATTATCTGATGAAAAACCCTCCAAGGATCCATAAAGCTAATATATACCGTATTAATTGTAATAGATAATAATAATGTTAAAAAGGAATAAAAATGTGTGGGTTTTTTTTCAATCTATAAAAGTTGTACACTTTGGCCAAATTATAAAAATTAACTAGATCGGATTAAAATGTTATCATTGCAACAATACTGAACCTTTTGCTAATGTTTACATGCGTTAAGCACTTTACAATTTATTTAATAATGTACATTATAGAATGCAATTTTGATATATTTGATTGACAGAATATGGAATGGTTTGATCATCTTATGGAACTTTAATATACTATAAAGAATATAATCTTGAAAAGTTTGGGACCAAAATAAAAGCGATTGTATGAAGCAATACGGTACAGCATTTTATACTTCTAACATCTGTGAATTCAAAATGGTTCAGGTAACTTGACGAGGTGATTGAAATCTATAACCTAAATGCATGTACAGAAGGATTGTGCTTGGATCGATACAGACATCGTGATTGTTAGTATCTGAAGGAGAAAATATAAAACGAGAAACAGTATCTCATATTTGAATCGTTATGTGGTGAGGAACTCTAAAATTCTTAAGGCTTGACCAAGGCAACCGTTGTTTTCATATCTTACATCTCGTAAAGCTAAGGAATCACGGACTTTGCGACTATGACGGACCAACGTAATATTTTATTTTTCGGAGATATACGAAATACGAGCCAGACACTTACTTTCACTACAGTTAGGGTACCCTGTCCATCCAGAGTTACAGGTGCAGAATCCGTCAACGTTGTCACAAAGGCCAAGGCAGTTCTCAGAACAATTCTGGGAGCAGTTGATTCCATATGTTCCTTCGTCACATGCTTAAATACATATACAATTTCCATGTTTACAATTAATGAGAAAAGTGTTATTCTAATAGTGTTCACAAACTGTGCATTACTATATATGAAAGAATTGAAGACTTTACTGTTGTTAAAGGACTACATACTCTGGTTACAGAAACTCCCCAAGTATCCGGGTGTACAGCCCTCCAGACACGATCCATTGATTGAATTACATGTTTTGTTTCTGCAGTGTCTATTGCAGTGATCTCCACAATCTTTACCATACATTCCTACTTGGCATGCTAGAAGAGAATCAGAGGTTTAACTAATTCATCTATCATTCAAGCTTTTTACTGCAGGGTGAAAAAGTGAAATCTTGGACTACGAACAGCGATCAATCTCATAAATCCTATCAATCCTATAAAGAGAATACAAAATTGAGAGCAGGGTAAACGCGGACCTTTGAAAATACCAGAGGTGCAATCAGGTGCCTAGAAGCAGTAAGCATCCCCTGTAGGCCGATCACACCTACCTGTGAGCCCTATATCTTGATCAAGTAAAGTAGCTAATCCGTAGCCAAAGTCATTATGTAAAGAAAAGCCTCACAGTTAGTTTGAAATACGTCAGACAAAAGTCCATATATATGTTGTCATACGTAGATGGAGGGCACATATATTTATGTTCCAAACATTTACAGAATTATAGAAAAATTTTATGGTAAAATATTGTCGTATTATATTGTTCCTGTGTGTATTGATATGGTAAATATTTGAACTACAAGTTGGAAAAGATTTTTTTTATATATTTCAAAGTTAAATGATGCAAAGAATATTAGTTAAAGTTAATGTTGAAAGAAAAATGAGCATGAGAGGTCGTACAACACAACTGTAAGAAAGTTCAAATCGAGAATTACTCTCTGTGCAGTTGGGACTCCTCCATCCTGGCTCACATCCGTCTGTGCAGCTGCCTGTGATGTGGTCACATGACTGGTTGACACAGTTCTCGTTACACTGTACAGAGCAGTTTGCTCCATACCAGCCATCATCGCAAACTAAAACATGAGAAATGGACAATAGTGATAATAATTTCAATACATCGAAATTTACTGCTGCAAGTAAGGATATATTGCTATTGATTATTTTCGCAAATATCCTAAAAAGGTTAATCTAATGTTACGTGAATTTTACATATTTCTTTAAAGTAGCAGTAATCAGTATTGTGCGAAAATAAAACGGAGGAAAATCGTTTTACAATGCCTCTAGGCTAAATACCGACAGGTAAACATTTCCCTATACTATATCTATGTTCTATACTATCTCTATGTTCTATACTATCTCTATGTTCTATACTATATCTATGTTCTATACTATATCTATGTTTTTTGATAATACTTGATGAATAGCATATACTTCAAATAGAATTAAAATAAACTTCCATAATACAGGTCTTCGAATATTACATCGCATGTCATATTTCATATTTTTATCAAGACAAAACTTTTCCCTTAAATCCTTCAATCATTTTTTTAAAAAAATATTGCCAGGTTCAACGCTGACGCTAGTCCTTCTTTGTTAAATGTCCTTTAACCCTCTAAAATATCTTACATGTTCCAGACTAAAGACAGCGATCTGATAAGTATTATTATGAACTGTGTATGTTTTTTTTACATGTATATCTATATATATATATGATTAATGCGACCACTAATCATTTATTATAAATCTAATTATCAAAGACGATTACTTGGAAAGTGCTAAGATAGTAGACAATATGGCCTATAGTCCGCGATTACATACATCAAATATTCCGGAAAACCTGGCTACTATGTTCAGCAGAAACAGGAAGAAACCATCTACTCTAGAATTCTTAATGTTTTCAATAAAAAAATGTAAAAGTAATAAACTGTTGAAGATAAAGAACAGACTGGTGTACATGTATGTGGCTGTTTGGGATAAAAACTACTATTTCAAGATCGTTGAAGACTGTAGAATTACTTTTGTTCAATACGAACGGGATACCTACTTTCTTCACATTTACTTCCTTGGTATCCATCGCCACAGCCATGTTCACAATGTCCGTCTATATGGTTACAATGATTACTTTCAGATCGACAATGGAAACTGCAGTTCTCTGAACAATTCAATCCGTACCGGCCTGCTGAACATACTATCAATGGAAATAACAACTTTGATCTTATAAAACGTTTTTGAGCCAATCGTTGTAAGATGCAAGTACCAAAATCATTTAAAGATACTTATGCCAAATAATTATCATGTATACTAAATTGCATTGTACAGATGAACGTGTATCACAATCGTTACCAGAGATAATATATGGAGATACACACATGGAGGAAAAACAGTAGACAAAACACACACAAACATGTATGTGAATGAGCAAACCTTACAAGTATGCTTACGAAATAAAATGTAACGATACTAATAAAATAAAAATGATTGTGAACGACTGTTTACAGTTTACTATATCAAACATGGAAATAACAGATACTTCGGTAAATACAAGAATGTTTTTGTTACAACATACCTTTGTCACAGAGTTTCCCGGTATATCCTGGATTACAGCCTCCGTCACATCGTCCTGTTGTCCTGTTACAAGGGAGGTAACTGAGACACTGTCCACTACAGTTATACATACAATCACGACCGTATGATTCTGCAGGACACACTGATAAAATACCGGTATGATTTTATCCAAACAATTATCAACGAATGTATTCTTCTCCATTTCACAACCATTGGTTCTTTGCTCATTCCTTGTTGTATTCATGATCTCAATTTAGAATAAATCAAAATATTGTTTTGCTTCTCCTTCAAATATTCCACTACAGCTAGTATAATATTTTATTTGCTTTAGAAATCTTTAAGATAATGACAAATGAATTACCTGTGTTACAATCTATTCCTGTCCATCCATTGGCACAGCCATCGTCACAGAGTCCAGTGGTGTGATTACAGGACATGTTGTCTCTGCAGTGTCCAATACACGATGATCTACACTGTAGACCGTAATATCCAGGTGGACATGCTGTAACACAGTCATTCAATTGAAGAATTTTTTTTTCCGTTGTACATCTCATTTTCAATTCAACTCGTATACATTAGAGTGTCAACCATATGCGAATATAACATTAATGGTAATCTTACATTTGTTACAAAAGTCTCCCACCCATCCCGAAGTACAACCCAAACACGTTCCGTTGACAATATCACATCTCAATTCCTGACAGTTGTTTTGGCAAGGTAGATCACAGTTATAGCCATACACACCTGATTCCTTACAACCTGCAGATATGATATAGAGAAAACATATAGACCTCATTTAACATACACTAAAGGAATCTTTAACAGTACAGTGATGTAACACAATATTACCTGTTACAGTTACTTCACACAATTCAGTGTAAACTAGATCTGTTTCATATCTGGTAGGATAAATTGTTCCGTCAAGTCTTTCATTGTAAAATATAACGTAACGTTCATGTTTGACGCAAGTTGTACTGAAATTCAAGGTCGGTAACTCCTCTCCGTTCTTGTAACATAGATACCCATCTTCCTTTATAGTTGTGTTTGACACATAGAGCGAAAACCCAGCAAAACGTCCTCGTTGTCTCATGACTGAAATTATCAGTTTAACATATCAAATAGTTTTAAGTTGAATAAAAAGACGTTTTCCTAAATATAGGAGGGATGGGATTTGACTCTTTGTATCAACTTTCTACTTTTCTTTTATCTATATACTATCTTTATGCAATGGATTTTCATCTAAACATTGAAATCGATGAGCACAATTGGAATATTTAAAATGTTAAATAAAGAGCAATATATAGGTGCGACTGCACCTGCGAGATGTGACCTTAAAAGGGAGCGGAAAGTCAAATTGGATAAACAAGAATATACCACAACAGGGAAATGTAAAAAGTGTGTAATACACGATCAATTACTATAGCCCTGTGATGTATGTTGTGTGCAAGATATGATGCATATGTTTTGACGAAAATATAGGATTATACAATATACATTTATATTGCACTATATATTTCATACAAAAACATTTAATTCTTCAAATTATCATGTATTATATATCTTATCATATAAAACATAAATGGTACACATTTTGATGCACCAGATGCGCATTTCAGCAAATAATGTCTCTTCAGTGATGCTCAAGTCAAAAATGTTATGGACACCCGAAATAAGAACAAACTTGGAAGAGCTGAAAGAACCAAAAAATACCAAATAGTAGAGCCAAATCCGGCAAAGGATCTGAGCTATGCATGGGAGATATAATCCTTAATTTTGAAACGAATTTCTTAATTTTATCATTTAATTCCATTTAGTTGATGCAATTTTTCTTAAAGTTTTTAGTTACCTTTTTATACATTCTCAAGGAAAAATTCAGATTACGAAATACACAAGGAATACTATTTGTAATCAGCGCTTTTACTTTATTCATCTTTAAAATACATTACCATTAATTTGTAAAATATAACGAAACCTTTTGATATCGATCTATGTAATAATACATTTTGAAGTTGTTGCATGCAGTACATTCTAATTTTTAACTTCAGAGACTTCATTATGATATCGTTAGATACATTTAAATTAATGATGGGTAAATTCAGCGAAATAGAAGAAAATCAGAGCATTTATATATCAAGACAAATTACAAGCTATAATAACCATTACCATATGATTCTCCATAGTCTTTAAACTGTATTGTGATGCTGTAAATGCTGAGCACTTTCCCAAGGTCAACGTACCACCATGTCGATTTATCCTGAGAATTAGTCCCAAAAGGTGCTGTCCTTGTACACGTGTTAATGTCTCCATCTACTGCGTTACTGGACTGATGTAAATAACATGTTTCCGATCCCGGGCAGCCAGGTACTTCCCTAGCCTGTTTGGTCTCCTTTATCTGAGAGATGATTTCTTTAAATGAAAGAAACCTATTCTATTGCTAACTGAATATGGAAATAATTACCCTTTTTCTAGATTACCTCAACACATAACCATCATTCTACGCAAAACAAGTAGTGGTAATTATTAATTTATAATTAATCAACATAGAAATGCATGTAAAATTTATAGCAGTATTCCAGAGTTTCAGTATCCGATTTGATCATAAACCAAAGTGAAATGCATTTCTATTCTTCAGGCGAGTAAAATGGAATAGCCAGGTTGCAAATTTATCAAATGTAAACTACACTTTGATGTACGACAGTAAACGACTACTAGTTGTGTGACGAGAATTAACTGGAACTAGATATTGCACTGCCGTGACCACTATAAAGATACCTACCTTGGATATACCCATCGTTCAGCTTGATTGTTAGTGTGGTAACACACTTTACTATACCGTATTAAGAACGAGAAAAGTTAATATTAGAATAGATATAAACAGGAAATCAACTTGACGCAAGCGTCAAAGGTATCAGGCCACATATGATACGCAAGCGTCAAAAGTATCAGGCCCCAGAAGATACGTAAGCGTCAAAGGTATCAGGCCCGTGGAAGATACGAAAGAAATTATATCGTATTTTATTGTTAGTATTATCATTATCGTTACAGTTTAGATGGGACCACACTGACGATATGTATTTTGCACGTACATCAAATCAGGATGAAAAGTTCATTATGAAGGCATACTTTAATTAAAATGTTTCAATTGTTATAGAAAACAACATTTGGTAACAGAAACAACTTTACGGAGAAGGATAACGACTATTGAAAGAGTTTTCATGTACTTCTCTGGAGACTCCATTCTCCTTATCACCTCAAGACCACTGGAATGTATTACTAGTTGTGTGAATCCGCAAAAATAATCTTGAATTCACAAAACACAACACACCCACAGGTGAAACCCGAAATTGAATTGAACCCTAAACAAACACTGTACAAATTAGAAAGTATAATGTCCATTAGTTATATAAGGGGCCTCCATGGCCGAGTGGTTAGAGCATCGGGCTCAAAATCACAAAGCCTCTCACCTCTGTCGGCATTATGTGATCAAGTTTGCCAGTTTACTTGCGGAAGGTCGGTGGTCTCTTCCCAGGTACATTGTATCTGGGTTCTCTCCTCCACCAACAAAAATTGGACGCCACCAGATAACTGAAAAATTGTTGAGTGTGGCGGAAAGCAATAAATAATCAATCAATCATTAGTTATATATTGTTTTATGTCCCACTTGATAATTTTTCACTCATATGGAAACGTCACCATTGTCGGTGAAGGGCTGCAAACTTTAGGCCTATGCTAGGCGCTTAGGGTCTTTGAGCAGGGAGGGATCTTTATCGCGCCACACCTGTTGTGACACGAGGCCTCGGTTTTTTGCGGTCTTATCCGAAGGACCTCTTATTTAAGAATAGACTTGATTTTCGGACAAATTACATGAATGTGATCTGTTGTGGGTTAGTTTAAGCTTTACAATCCTGGAAGCGGATTATAAAACAGCGTAAACTGACCCAAAACAGGTCATACTCGCACAAATTGACCCTCAAAGTAAAGTTATTCCATATAATTTAAAAACAAATGCAAAAAGACAAAGTACCAAGTTTTGTTTATGAAAACGTACATAAGTAATCATTTGAGCCGCGCAATGAATCAATTAACAGCAATGACGAAGCCTGTGAAAGCAGCCATCTTAGTTCTACGGAGCCTATTTATGAAAACTGTAAACGTAGTTAATGAAGGAGCATTATACTGCAAACTTCATAACAGAAAATATATGTAGGCTATGATTGATTGTATATTTTTTAAAGTTTGTCTCGAGAATATTTCACTCATATGTCGACATCACCATTGCCGCTGAAGGGCTGCAAAATTTAGGCTTGTGGTCGGCTTTTAAACTTAGAAAGATTTCTACTACCTGAAAACTTACGCTTGCGTACACCATTGTCGCTAATATTAAATCCGATACAGGAAAATACATAGGTACATGGCTAAACTAGATACACTTGTCAATGTCAAATGAAGTTATCTGATAAAATGTGACGTATAATTTTGTTGTTGTTTCCTTTCTGGTGGAGATGCAGATCAAGCTATGAAGCACCCCCCCCCCCCCTTTCCCCAGTGAGAATTGTATTTCAAAATGTACAGGGTATTGTTTACAAATTCTTAGTAAATCATTAATTCGAATACAATATCAATGTTTTAATCTATTATTCGAACATCGTATGCAAAGAATGTATTGATGCTTTTCAACAGTGATTTGCATATTAAGTAGATTCTATACGTCTTGCTTGACAAAGAATAAACAATCTGTGTATTACGTTAACTTTATATTCAGTAAAAGGACCAAAACAGTGCTGCGATGTAAATTAGGGGGGAGTAGTTCCGGCACCTGGTTGTCAAGGGAATAGGGTTGCATACTAAACCAGGTTATACAAAAATAACCTGCTTTCCTCAATTTGAATCTGACCAATCAGATACTAGAATACAATAAGAATTAAATTTTATGTTTGTATTATTTCCTGTTAAATGCATAGTAATCACTTGAAATATAAATTACATATATGTCGAGGAATGCAGGGGCCTCCATGGCCGAGTGGTTAGAGTATCGCGATCAAAATCATAAGGCCTCTCACCTCTTGTCTCGCTCGCGCCGATATGTGAGAAAGTTTGTCGGTTTACATTTGGAAGGTCGGTGAGAAAAAATTGTATCTGGGTTCTCTCCCCCACCAATAAAAACTGGACACCACCAGATAACTGAAAAATTGTTGAGTGCGGTGGAAAACAACAAGCATTCAATTCACTTCGAATAATGCCCAACATGATTATCTGATATATATGCTATTTCATTTTCAATATTCATTGATAATTTAAATACTTGTAACGTTGCACTGATCCAGAAAACTATTTTACCTACTTTTAGCCCTTGTCACCTGATATATCATTATAAAGTAGTTCAGTAAACTTGAATGTAGAGATGATATCATCAGAGATGTCCCTCACACGTAAGTCGGTAATATCAGGTGATGAACGAGCTTCCATTGCAACATGTGTTATGTTTGAAATGTTATTCATTGATTACGGATTATTATACTTCCTGTTAGCTTGTCCCTATATATTCAACACCCTACTATTTTTCTTATAGTGCAAGGCTACTACTTTCGCAAAGTGCACGGTTATTTATAGATCTGCTCCATGTAACTCTACTTTTTTCTTATCTTCAAACTTTCCTCATATAATATAAATTCCTTACTGAAAATGGGGATTTGAACCCGGGGCCGTTTGTATGATACGCGAACGCGCTAACCATTACACCAATACAGCTCCTACTCAAACGTCGATAAACCATCCCTATAAATTGAAGTTTACTATTAACAAATATAACAGTTATAGCGAAAACTATCTGATTAACTGAAAAATGAGTTTAATATAGTCATTCAATTTTGGTGATTATGCTCTAACAAATTAACAAACTAATTATTACCACATTTGAAATATCTACATCGTTCAACAATGACATCTTCCATTAAGAGTGATTACCCTTTGCTCATTGAAAGATAAATTTTGATCTTTTACAAAAAATATGGATAATCAGCATAATAATAATAACGATGATAATAATAATGTTACATTTTGCGTGTTCTAAACCAGAATAGCCTTCAGCTCGAGGACGATGCATCAAAACCCTGACTACCTTTTTGGCATAGTATACTTAACATGTAACATTATTATATAAATATTGGAACCATTATTTTAAAACAAACACATGCAATAATGAAATAGTAAGATCAAGCAAGCTATATATATATATATATATATATATATATATATATATATATATTACCTACATCGTTTCTAACAGTCGCCGGATAGCTGAAAAATTGCTCAGGCGACTATAAATAAAACAAACAAACAAACAAACAAACATCGTTTCTAAAAGTGGGAGGGGCAGAGGGAAAGTTTACTTCACATCTGCCTTAAAAGTATTCACAAGAAAATAGCATGAATAGTTCTACCTAAACGTAAAATCGTGGAGGGCATCAATCCATCACTATAATCAGTACACGACATTAATTCATAAATTCAAATTTACATTTCTATTACCATTCACCACTACTATAAAAAAAGTGATTTTCTCCATGTAATAATAACGAATTTTCCATATAATAATAACAACGATTTTTCCATGAAATAATAACGAATTTTACAAGTAATAATAACGAGTTTTCCATGTAATAATAACGAATTTTACATGTAATGATAAGGGGATAAGTACAATGTCAAAAATTAGATAAAACGCCCCCTTTTCGGTTCGTACTTGGGGATTGATGTATGTAATGTGATTTTTTAAAATTATTGTTTCATTGCATAGTATTAGGTCGTTATAATGACTCAAGAAAATCTGACAAAATATCCAGGAAAGTGATTTTTGTGTTGCCGTCCATAACCAAACTTCAGAAATTGATTTAATACTCCAGTACTTACAACATTCTGAAAATAATCTTCAAGGTAGTACGTAACAGGTAAAAGAAAATTTCGTATAATTTATTTCTGTGAAAATTACATTACTTTTTTATTATATTAAACTGCTTCTGTTTGCAGAACGTAAAAGGAATTTGTCCTGTAGATCTTTTCATACAGATCACAAATCCAGTCTTGGACACCTCCTTCAGAAAAATATTATATCCATTAGTACATAAAAGATGGTGACGAAAATGTTAATTTTATAAAAGACGTTTACTGTCAAGAGATATATAATAAAAATATATCAATAAACAAAGTTACTAATAAATTGTTATTATTATATAATCACATTTGAGGATATATACGAACATCAAATTTGCAAGCTATTTGCCGTACTCAGTACTATATAAAAAAGTCTATAATTCAATTTTAAAGTAAAACAAACAAATGGCATTTCAAGACATATATAATAAACATTAAAATAATAAAAAATCAACCTAGAGATTTCATTTTAAAAGGCATTTTACTAACACCCCCACCCCCTAATATTGTTTTAAATATCATTCATTATTTTACTTTTCCAATCTAAATGAACGCAATATTCATCAATGTCTTTATAATTTCTCTCCTAATCGTACTTTTAAAATCAACCTGTGAACTACAACATACCACACCCTTATATACATATTTCGTATGAAAGAAGTTGTACGTGTAGCATATAATATCACTATATTCGCTTTGGATGCAGATTTTTGAAAAGTTTATATAAATATTCAAAATCGTGATATACATATAGTTCATTTATAAGTTTCATATGCAAATCCATTTTTAAAAACTGTTTCTTTCACTGTGTGAGTGAAGTGGCATTTTACATGTTTGACTATACATTTGTTTAGCTATTGGACTCATTGTGTTTTTATTTAATTACAATGACTTGTGGATAGGTGGCCTTACTCAATGATTCTCATCCCCTCAGTCCCATCTATACTTGTGTCATGCCCATACCCAGTCATCTAGATGCATCTACGCTTCATATTCGATGTCACATTCAGTTACATATTAAACATCACGACCAGTTACATTAGTGCATATTTCCAAAACCATCGCTGTTTTTGTTTTTGTTTTTTATTTAAATGTACTCACGCTTTGATCTTACAACAAACGTCCCATCACTTAATCTCTTACACTCCACTAATGTCGTCTGTATAACCTAGAACCCGAGGCCTTTCGTTTGCACTTGGAAGGCCTCGGGTTGTAACCTATCGTCTGTATCATTAGTTGCTACATACGCTAGACTCAAGTGCTTTCAAACCGTGTCGTGTTAAAGTTTTGGTTGCGCGAGGTGCTTCCGAAATTATTGGTTTTCGGATACGATTGAGTACTACCTTAAATCAGGCAAATATTTTTTTTTGTATCAGAAGTGAATTATCTTTAGTCATCACTAAATTGTATACAAAAGTTGTCCAAGTTAGAGATAATTTTCGTAAATTTCTTTTTATGAAGAGTTCCAATATATAATAGTTCTAATATTCTATATTCAGAAGTGTACATCTAAAAAAAGAACTGAGATCATGTCGAGGAATGATCAATACAGATTTGTTATATACATACTAATTCATGTAATGTCGTAACGGACTTGAGTTCTATTTGTAGATACAGTGAAGGATTCAGTGTTGGTATCAAATTCGATGTGTAACTGATGTATGTAGATAGTTTCTGGAAAATCGGTATGGGAAAATCATCAAAGTACTGGTTTATATCTTTCGTTAGTATGCCACATTGAGAAATAGTTGGCCTTCCAGATGGAAGACCTCGGAGGCTTAAATTAACTTCAAAGTGTTTGCTATATTTTCAAGTTTTACATTCTTAAAACAGCCCTATATCGTTTATTAAGTTTTTGGGCTTGGTGATCAACGCTAATAACCAATGCATCAGAATACCAAAATATAAGCTGGATATTCTATCCGATGCATCGTTAATTAATGGAGACAGGTAAAATGTTACTCAAAACTTTACAGTCTTTATCCGGACTACTTACCGGACTACCTACTCACTGAGCTGGTCATATTCCTAATATTTCCTGAAGTAAACTATTGCCAAAATCATTTTCTCTTTGTTATATGATCTGATTCTCCAACTTTATTTAATGTCATTACCTTATCATTCCAGTATTATCATAAAAAAACTTACAAACATTTTCATTAATAGAACTATGACTTAAATAAGAATCACTGTGCAAAAACCTAAAATCATCAGAGGAAATTCGGTCTGCCTTATTGAATCTCTCAATCTTTATAATTCTTTTGTGCAAATAGACAAAAAAAGTTATACATAGTGATTACGATGCAAATTAAGTAGATATTTGAAATGAATCACAAGTATTTATCACTGATATCTAGTCTAATGAAATTTCAAGATTCTTTGTTAAAAAAAATTGAGAGGAACCTTGAAATGACGTTGACACAAAAGTTGTTGCAAACAAATTATTGTATCTCAACGCGTCCAACTGATGTAAGAAAATCCATCCTCAATGCTGCCAGAAAGTTAAACAGTTCTTCAGTCAGGAGTTATCTTACAGTTTTAGACCTAGTGTCTATACTCAACAACATAAAAACGCACCATAAAACAGAAAATGAGCATTTTTCAATTTTTTCCTTCTATCTCATAATTTTATTTGATCGCCTTTTGTGTTGATGCATGCTGTGCAACGGCGTCGCATTGACCTTATGATGTTTTGAATTTTGACTTATAACATATTAGTTCACTCTTCCATCAAAGCGCATCGAAGTTTCGGTATCGTCGTCGGCTTAACGGGCCTGTTATTGACTATTCGTCATAACTCATCCCAAACATGCTCTATTGGTGCCATGTCAGACGATAAAGACCATGGCATTACTGGAATGTTTGCATTGTTCAAGAAATCCGTCGAGAGTCTAGCAGTGTGGGGACGAGCATTGTCCTGTTGAAACTTCCTGTATTCAACATGATGCGAGCATTTCATTACGTCTTCTCCATACGCGCGTACGACCATCAGCTCTAGACAGATGAATACGTGATTCATCTGAAAACTGTACTTCATCCCATCGTTGACGTGTGCAATAAAAATGACGTCGTGCCCATTCCAGCATTTGACGTTTATGACGTTGCGTTAGTACAGGACCCTTATACGGGCGACGAGCATTAAGATCATTTTTACGGAGCCTTCTGTGAACAGTCTGGCTACTGATTCTTTGTCTGTTGCGTCCAGGGGTTACATTAGCAGTCTGTGAAGCTGTAAGGAAACGATTCCGATGATGCTGAAGTCTAATAAAGCGGTTCTGCTGCTGGGTGGTAACTCTTGGTGCACCTGGTCTCTGTCGGATACGGAATTTGTGGCAAGAAAACGTTGATTAAGACGGACAATCGTACTGTGATAGCAATTGAAATGATTCGCAAAATTGTGAGTGGAAAGGCCTGCACGAAGCATACCTACAGCTTGGTTTCGATTATCAGTGTTTAAGCGTGGCATCAAAACGCATTAATTTGTCATCAAAAATGAAATTTCAGACTTTCCTTCTGAAGGTGGAGTTATTTGCATGTGCAAAAAGGTGTTTTAAAACATTTTTGAGTTTGTAAGCGCTTGATTGGACAAGACCTTCAACGTTTAGAGGATAAAAACTTTAAAGGGTGCTTTAATGGGGACGATTGAAATTATGATAAAATATATTTTTATTTTTGAGAAAAAAATAATTTTTAACGGTGCGTTTTTTATGTTGTTCAGTATATATGCGGGGTTTTGTATTATCAAACAAAACCCCAGAGTCATAATAATGCTTAATAAATTAAGATACATTTTCTGCTGTCCGCTTTTCTTACTTCTCATATTTTACTAAATAATCTATGGCTTGGTTTGCGATAGTCTCTTACATCTATGACTATACGGATTTGTGAAGTGCTGCAAGATGCGGCTTGATGGATCAGCGGATACTGCGGAAAGCACTGCTTAGGATAACAGGTAATAGTTTGCGATAGATACTTCAAGAGCAATACACGCTTGTGCCAGTTTGTACGAGGAGCTGATGTGATGGATGTGTTAGGTTTAACCGTTATCTCATATCCCTATCGGTGTAATGGGTAATTTCGAACTCGCTATACTCGGTAGAGTAGACTGGCTCGCCATAGGATACTCCGTTTGCCGTTTAAATATACCTTTCCAATTGTTTTGCTTTGGATTTTCCTTGGAGGCAGTGTGCCGTTTCGGTGTTCGGCAAGCCCGCTGTAAACAATGCTGTGTGACATTTGTCATTAAATTGATTATTAAACCTGCAACATTTATCATCCATAATTTTGCTATGGTTATTTGCTGGGAAGAAATATGGATTCATTAGAACGGTAAAATATATATATGTAGAGTCTTCCTGGTTTAAAGTATCATTTTTTAATTTTGAAATAAAAACAAATTCATATGTATTTTATTACTAAAATGCCAGCATAAAAATTACAGTATGTCATCTATAGTTTGATGTAAGATAGTAAATACCAATATCCATCCGGTAAACAAAATTTCATTAATATGTATGAAGAAGACTAATTTGGAGTTTACACCTGTAGAATCGCTCCTTGTTTCGATATGACTGATAACTCGGTATATTAGTGAATAAACCTCATATCCCACTTCTCGAACAGAGTTAATAGTATGATAGTCAATATGAATATTGTGTACTTACGGTATCCATATGACGAAGTCAGTACCAATAGTATCAAACAGACAAGCGTTTGCATATTCTTAAAGCAACAAGGAAGTTTTATTTTTGAATCTAAGAAAATAAGGTGATCAACTGTTGTCATATTTCTAATTGTTGAGGCATTCAATGATCGTCCGTGGTGAGTTAATGTTTTCTAATGTTTGTCCTCACATGATTCACAATGTGCGCTAAGATAGGATCATACATTGTAATTTTGCCATCGTACCACTAATTCCGGGCGTAGGTAACTTGCTAGTCAAACAATATAATAAATAATAATAATATTCTTGCTAATCCCCCAAACACTTTTCATAGTTGATTTTCCTTGTTTGTATACTGTTTTCCGTTCTGTTAGAGAATTTTTCAGTCCTGTGAAGATGTCACCAGCTCTAGGTAACGTTTCAAAATTATGACCTATGTATGGCACCTACAACCGTAACTGTGAAGGTTTTTTGTCGTAACTTGAAAAGGTGAAGATATCGAACAGAGATCAATCTCACAACTCCTATAAGGAACACAAAATTAAGAGCTGGGCAAACACGGACTTTTGGATATACCAGAGGTGGGAGCAGATGCCTAGGAGTAGTAAGCATCCCCTTTCGACTGGTCACACTCGCCGCGAGCCCATATCTTGATCAGATAAACGGAGTAGTCCGTTGTCAAAAGTACTATCCTATCGATGTTTCATATATTAATAACACGCATTGTCATTCAGATTTCGATTTGATTTATCCCTTTGAACTCTAAATAAAAGACAGCCTTCCATATCTGCTATATCCCATATATGCCAGTCGGTCGACAGGGGGTGCTTTCAATTGCTAGGCACTTGATCCCATATATGGTATATCCAGGGGTCCGTGTTTGTCAAACTCTTTATTATGTATTCTTTCTAGTAGTTATGAGATCGATCACTGTTCGTTATATTCACCTTTTCATGAGTTAAATTTCTGTTCCCAATTTATGAACTAACTCATGATGCTGAGTACATTTGTACTCCCCGGTAATCATTATCACATAGGTTATTTTTTTTTTACAAAAATGAATGTAGTGTCTGCAAATGAGCTAAATTTAAAGAGAATTTTTTTTTCTATATAAACTTCACGTGCGGGTTTTTATTGATTGATTGTTTATTGTTTTTCGCCTTAATCAACATTTTTTCAGTTATCTGGTGGCTTCCAGTTTTTATTGATAGAGGAGAGAACCCAGACAGATTATACTCGGGAAAAGATCACAGACCTTCCAAAAGTAAACTGGCAAACTTTCTTACAGATATCGACGCGAGCGAGAATCGAACCCGTGCCGACTAGAGGTGATAGGCCTTGTGATCTTGAGCGTAATGCTCTAATCTGCCGGCCACGTAGCCCCCACCCCCCCCCCCCCCCACACACACACACAGGTGAGTGTCGAACTTACAACATGCAAGTTTCTGAGGAAATGATGAACTATAAATCAAAGAAGACGCCGGATCATAATGCTCACCTGATTTACCCTCGTTACTCCAATGAAAAATTTTGACCCTCTATCATGGCCCAACCAAGCCCCATGCGATTGCAACATAAATAAAAATAAACTATAATAATCAACACAGCACGGAAATGTCTCAATATCAACATGATTTCAAGTAACATGGCCATACAGCTATAGAAAAGATGCCTTTTAATGACGTTCCCCTATATCAATGTACTTTTTTTGTGAAATTTTATTTTTGATTTAGCTCCTCTGTAGCTCACTGATCCATAAAGAAAACCCATGACTTCAGAACGTTTACACATCGATATTATTTACTGTGGCAAGCTACTCTATTTTTCACCAAGTTTCAAATATACTATTAAAAAAAGTAGGAGATACTGTATTTTGTGATCTAAATGTTCACATATACAAAGGTATACGAAACAATATTATATAGTTCCTTCACGAGGAAGCATTTCCAAAGAAATTCATCATCCAGACACATCAATCACACTCTCACGATCTGCACGGGATACTACTGATGATCAAGGGTGCCATGCCATATATTTGCATGCCTCTGAATTGTAAGGTAAGAGCCACTCAGATTATCAGTTGTTGAAGTCGTTAATTAAACAGAGATCATGCGCCGTCTAACACAGGATGAGAGGTTACGTGCCCTTGGCATGCAACAGGTTGGCACAAGACAGGTCGCTGTGGCAAGGGCAATGAATGTTTCCCAGTCTGTTTTCAGCAGATTATGGTCCAGACATAGTGCTACAGGGTTTGTTCAGAATAGACAAATCCGGTCGACCAAGGGCAACAACTCGGGCTCAATACAGATTCATCCTCACTATTGCCTTGAGAAATCGTCTGGTAACAGCAAATCAGATTAGGTCTTAACTTCAAACAGATACTGGCTTGGTAGTGAGTGACCAGACTATCAGGAATCGACTGTACAAATTTCATTTACACGCCCGAAGTCCTTGTGTCATTACCTGTTTGAGGGATCGTCACGTTAGGGCCCGACTCCAATGGTGTCGTCACTATCAACGCTGGGATAATCGCCGATGGAACCAATGAATGTTCTCAGATGAGTCGAGGTTCACTGTGGACTTCCTGGACAGACGCAGGAGCGTTTCACACCAACGTAACGAACGTTTCCATGACGTTAACGTCATTAGACATGATTGATATGAGGGTGGATCTATAATGGTGCGGGGAGGCGTCACTGTTGCTGGCAGAACAGACTTGCAGGTTGTTGCTGGACGTGTCACAGGGCAGTACTATATTGGTACCCCATGTTGTGCCGTTTGCACGTCATTATGGCCGCCGTTTCATGTTTTAAAATGACAACGCCAGATGTCACAGGGCCGTGATCGATACAGATTATCTCCAACAGGAGAATATCACCACATTACCATGGCCCGCACTCAGTCCGGATCTTCCCCCCATCAAGCATGTCTGGGACATGCTTGGACAGCGGCTACGCCAATGTCAACAACGTCCTGCCAAAGAACTTGCTACAGCATTGCAACATAAATGGAATAACTTTCCTCAAAATGACCTGGGACGTCTCGTTAGGAGTATGCCACGCTGAATCCGAGTTTGTCTAGCCTACCGAGGGGGGTTTTACACGCTACTGACTCTGTTTCACAATGGTGGTAAATTTGCTGTGTGACCCTGTGTTGGTGTCAACCCTCATTCTGGAGAATCTGTCCTTTTCTGACTGTACACAGGGTTTCGATAAATTGACAAAGACTTCCTCAATGTTTTTCTGTCATTTGTTTCCTTCCTGACTTCATGCATGATCTGCGTTTCATTGTCCTTGTAAATCCAACATCCCCTACTTTTTTAAATTATATATATATATATATATATATATATATATATATATAAAACAGGAGTAACGATTGGTTATATTGATTATTGGCTATTTTTTGCTCATGCCCGATTGTTAACAAGCGTTTTTATTTCACCTAATCCCTCCTTCTTTTGATTTAATGTTCATATTTGTTTTAATAATGTATATATTTTTTCAATATAGGATACATGTTATGTGTTAAAAGTGATACATGCATGTATATTGGTTATCCTGCAGATATGTGAATTGGATTGGATTGTTTCTTTTCCGCCGTACTGAACAATTTTTCAGTTATCTGGTGGCGTCTAGTTTTTAGTGTGGAGGAGAGAACCCAGTTATAATGTACCCAGGAAGAGGCCACCGATCTTCCGAAAATAAACTGGCAAACTTTCTCACATATATCGGCGAGAGCGAGAATCGAACCCGCGCCAACTATAGGTGAGAGAGTTTGAGATTTTGAGCTTAATGTTCTAACCACTCGGCCACGGAGCCCCAGATATTTGAAAGTGAAAAAAATATCAATAACATCACAATCATCATCACAAGAATTAGTTTAGTTTTAAGTGCATGTTAGGAACGATTTCTTAACGTCAGGTTCTGGTATGAACTATCGTTGGACATATTGAGTTCTTGATATTGGTTGTTGCTGTCTTGTGATGGCGGTGATATTTCGGCACTAGCGATATAGTCGGAGGAACGCAGCTCTTGTTTTCTGTTATAGATGAGCCTAAAAAGTAGTGGGAGTAATGTGTATTACAAAGGGTTTATTGGCTCATTCAAAATATCCATAACCCTCAAACATTTTGTTTACCTCAATAATGTAACAATGACAACGACAAGGATGAAGTTGATGACCAGTGAGATAGACAATACTGCAATGTATACATCTAGAGTACTATACTCAGCATTGCTGACATTAGGTGCCACTGAAAAAAATCAAAGAAACATTCAACTTTTAGTGCGTGGACCCTGAGGTGTATAAGTGAGGTTACAGCAGATGATATGTGGAAAAGTATGTGCATGCACATATGTGCATTCCTCGGGATAGGAATTCGCCGGCTGCTATCAACTTTATCTGGGTGACGTGATTTTTATAGACTAGAATTGTACACATGGAGGAAAGGTCAGATTGCGCATGCACAAGTTCACGTTTATCAGGACTGTTTTCTAATCAACTGTTAAGAAAATTACACAACATTTTGTTACAGTGATTGATTTAGGACAGACGGATGAGATTTGTTTTAAAATCCGTTCCCGCGAAATTAAATTCGTTCCCGCAAAATTAAATTCGTTCCCACGAAATTAATTTTGTTTGCACGAAATAAAATTCGTTCCCACGAAATAAAAATTCGTTTCCTCTAAATTAATTTCGTTCCATTGTTGCATAGAAAAACAATTTCAATGTTCTTAATAATTTATACATGCATAATATTTTAACCTCAACAACGCTCAACAAAAAAGGTAATATATTGTTTACATCTTAAAATTTGACATTATTGGTAAAGTTGCACTAAGTAATTGAAATTAATTCATGTGAGCATGAATATTTTGTTGCCAGATTTATACACGTTTATCAAATTTGTATCACTGGATTAACTAAAACGTTAATATCTAGACCTTTTCACCTGATTGACGGTCCAGATCTAGTACAAGGGTGGCTCTTAATTCTGAGGTTAAAGGTCATAGCTACAAATACCTCATATCCACTATCTATATTACAGCTCTAACAATGATTTATGACATATCTGCGTGTTTTACGATTTAGAAAATCTGTTTTGAAACACATTTTTAATTCAATTTAAACTATTATGTTTCTGTTAGAAGCGCATGTCTAAGGGTCACATACTTCAGTCATTTTTTAAAGACAGAAACTTCTTTTTATTCTTACTTCCGGTCATGTAAAGAAATACTGGCATGTAGATCTTCAAGAAGACGTGATAATGAAGTATTAAATAAAAGTAACAGATATTATTACTTAACTAAATCTTTGTGATTTAGTGGTTTCACGAGTAAAACCTTCAGCACAATAAACACACCTTTGTGAATGGGTTTCCAGGTATATCCTGAATTACAGCAACGATCATCTATCCCCGCTGTCCTGTTACAAGGTAAGTCACTAAGACAGCGTTCACCACAGAGATACAAGCACTTTGGACCATATGTTTCTGGAAGGCATTCTGGGAAAACCAAAATATGATCACCAAGCATAGGTAATATCCATATTCCCAGCAGAAGGATAGAATTATTCATTAGTATATGTATTAGTGATAGATTAGGAATTTCCACCGAGGGAACAAGATTCGCTGTCTAGAACAAGGCTTTGTGGAGTTCTAAACAGCGAATGTTGTTCCAGAGGTAGAATGTCCCTATCTCAAATATGTAAATAATGAAGGACTGTTTTCCTCACATTTTACCTATAGTTTAGTGCATATCTTCAAAGAAAATTCAAAATTATCTCATGAGTAAATAAAGAAGGAATATTTTTCTCACATTTTACCCACAATTTAGCGCATAAATGCAGGAGGTTTGAGAGAATTAAAATTATCAAAATCCTCATTTTAACTTTAACGCAAAAACTTATTAGACATGCACGAGGAGCATACCCAACCCCCAACCCCCCAAAGTTTACAACCAGAAAGCTATATAAAATTGAAACTGAAAGAATTATAACACTACGAAATTTTTTACTTCACCGTGTAACGTATAGCATAAAAAATATATCACGTGACAATCAATGACATCACAGCAGTGTGAGACAGAAACATACCACAGTTGTTAAGTCGATCTTACGCTGCTGTAAATGTGAGAAAAAGAAAATACGCAAATTAGAGATAAATAGGAATGCTCAAAAGGTACACCTTTGTTTCAAAACCTAGCTTGAGAAGTCGTACAACACAACTGTAAGAAAGTTCAAATCGAGAATTACTCTCTGTGCAGTTGGGACTCCTCCATCCTGGCTCACATCCGTCTGTACAGCTGCCTGTGATGTGGTCACACGACTGGTTGACACAGTTCTCGTTACACTGTACGGAGCAGTTTGCTCCATACCAGCCATCATCGCAAACTAAAACATGAGAAATGGACAATAGTGATAATAATTTCAATACGTCGAAATTTACTGTTGCAAGTAACGATATTGTGCTATTGATTATTTTCGCCAATATCCTAAAAATGTTAATCTAATGTTACGTGAATTTTACATATTTCTTTAAAGCAATATAAGCTGTCAAAATTGTTATTTTGGGGTCCTAAAATTTAATCGAAAATTTTGTAAACATCTACCTTCTAATACCTGATTTTATCGATTAAACTTTTGACATGTTGTATTTTTTGCATTAATTGCAAAAATGTTCGACAGTTGAAATTAAGTCTTCCCGTACCTTAATTTTCCCGACATTATTTCCGTATGCAATGACCTAAAGTTGAACTCATGCGGCAAAATCAAATGCGCAAGCGCAATATTTCCGGTAAGCACGAAAGATGTCTGACACGAAAGGTTCGAAGCGAGGGAGAAAGCCGACTTTGGAATTTTGCGTAATGTTTCGAGCGATCCCTTAAAACTATCATAACTAAAAAACATACTATCATAACTTAAAAACATATAACATCGTTAACAATGCCAAAATAATGATGGTAACTAGAATTTTATCTCACCTCGCCGTCCATATTTGAATGACCCGGATACAACCCGATCCACCCCGATCAGCATCAGAATCATTCGTGTCAACATCGGTTATCTTCGGGATTGTCGCCGACGATTAATCAGGTGCCATTGTTGGGGTCAAACGGAATGTCGAGGAATATATTTTTCATCACATAAAGGTATGTAAACGATGCATAAGAGAGGAAATTCGATGCAGTTCTTTTTTTCAATCATATCAACGTTCATTTAACCTCTTTTAATGTCTCTATAAAAAATTGCAATTTTGGCACCTTATATTGCTTTAAAGTAGCAGTAATCAGTATTGTGCGAAAATAAAACGGAAGGAAATCGTTTTACAATGCCTCTAGGCTAAATACCGAAAGGTAAACATTTCCCTATACTATATCTGTGTTCTATACTATATCTATGTTCTATACTATCTCTATATTCTTTACAATCTCTATGTTCTTTGATAATACTTGATGAATAGCATATGCTTCAAATAGAATTAAAATAAACTTCCATATTACAGGTCTTCGAATATTACATCGCATGCCATATTTCACATTTTTATCAAGACAAAACTTTTCCCCTAAATCCTTCAATCATTTTTTACAGAAATAATTGCCAGGTTCAACGCTGACGCTGTTCTTCTTTGTCAAATGTCTTCGTACAAGAATACCGTACCATTCCTATCTTATGAAATAAATAATCATTTGAGATTACTTAGTGTTTCATGAAAATAATTACCTGTGAGAAGAGGTTTAACAAGTTTTTAAAATTTGAAAAAAAATTCATTTTTTCATCTAATATTTGTGAAAATGATCGCGTTTTGAAAATGTCCTTTTTGTGAGCTCCTTTAAAACTTTACTTCCAGCCATCGGTATGAAATCAATATTTATTCCACAACAAATATTCCTTTAACTCTCTGACATATCTTAATGTCTTAAATACCTTTAACCCTCTGAAATATCTTAAATGTTCCAGACTAAAGACAGCGATCTGATAAGTATTATAATGAATTGTGTATGTTTTTTATATGTATATTTATACATATAAGTAATGCGACCACTAATTATTCATTATAAGTCTGATTATCAAAGATGATTACTTGGAAAGTTCCAAGATAGTAGACAATATGGCCTATAGCCCGCGATTACATACATCAAATATTACGGAAAACCTGGCTATTATGTTAAGCAGAAACAGGAAGAAACCATCTACTCTTGAATTCTTAATGTTTTCAATAAAAAAATACGTAAAAGCAATAAGCTGTTGAAGATAAAGAACAGACTGGTGTACATGTATCTGGCTGTTTGGGATAAAACCTACTATTTCAAGATCGTTAAAGACTGTAGAATTACTTTTGTTCAATAAGAAGTTGATACCTACGTTCCTCACATTTCCTTCCTTGGTATCCATCGTCACAGCCCTGTTCACATTGTCCGTCTATGTGGTTACAATGATTACTTTCAGATCGACAATGGGAACTGCAGTTCTCTGAACAATTCAATCCGTAGCGGCCTGTTGAACATACTACCAATGGAAATAACAACTTTGATCTTATAAAACTGTTTGAGCAAATCGTTGTAAGATGCAAATACCAAAATCATTTAAAGATACTCATGCCAAATAATTATCATGTATACTAAATTGCATTGTACAGATGAACGTGTATCACAATCGTTACCAGAGATAATATATGGAGATACACACATGGAGGAAAAACAGTAGACAAAACACACACAAACATGTATGTGAATGAGCAAACCCTACAAGTATGCTTACGAAATAAAATGTAACGATTCTAATAAAATAAAAATGATTGTGAACGACTGTTTACAGTTTACTATATCAAACATGGAAATAACAGATACTTCGGTAAATACAAGAATGGTTTTGTTACAACATACCTTTGTCACAAACTCAACAACAAAATGGACAATAATGATTGCTATTTCAAAACTTTGAAAACGTTACTACAATAGTGAGAAATATGTTTGTCATTATACTATTTTAAAGTTTAACGAAACAAATCATATTCATTAAAGATAGTTTATGGAAATTTGTAATGCGAAGAGTGGTAGCAATTCATGAAACGGAACTTTAAAAATTTTATATAGTAAAAAAAAGAAAGAAAGAAAGACAGAAAGAAAAGAAAAAAAAACATTTTTTGATCTTAATTAGTCGGACAGGAAAGCATACTTCACCTAATTGTGTTAATATTAATGACATGTGGTATGATTGGAACTCGAATATGAAAAAAGTAGAACATGCAATGTACCCAATAAAAGTTCCAGCAAATAATCGGCATAAATAATCCATGTGGTAAAACGGTACGCTCTCTCTCTCTCTCTCTCTCTCTCTCTCTCTCTCTCTCTCTCTCTCTCTCTCTCTCTCTCTGTGTGTGTGTGTGTGTGTGTGTGTGTGAGTGTGTGTTTGTGTGTGTGAAGATACAGGGATTTTAGAATATATTTGTGTATTTTCTACAACCTGAAAAATATAAGTACATGTAAGTAAATTGTGGAAGCAAAACCTGTGAAGTTAAGTAATACTGAATGGACAATGTAATAAATCCGACAAAATAATACAAAATTTGGAGCAAAGTAACAAGAACTCCAAGAAACACTAGAAGTCTGATAAGATGTCAAAGACTGATTGATTGTTTGTTTGTTGTTTTACGCCACACTCAACCATTTTTCAGTTATCTGTTGGCGTACAGTTTTGTAGGTGGAGGAGAGAACCCAGATACAATGTACCCGGGAAGAGACCACCGACCTTCCGAAAGTAATCTGGCAAACTTCCTCACATATATCAACGCGAGCAAGAACCGAACCCGCGCCGACTAGAGGTGAGAAGCCTTGAGCGCAATGCTATAACCACTCAGACACAGAGGCCCCTAGATGCCAAAAGGTGTAAGCATTTCTTGTTGATCGGTCACACCTGCCTTGATCCCTTAACTTTTAAAACCCTTGTAACATCAACTTATTTATCAGTAGCATTTCTCGGTTATAAAATTGATCATACCCATCTATAGTATTCCGACAGTTGAGATAAATAATCCGTGCATAATACGCAGATGATTCAATTTCAACTGTCATTTAATTCCAAAATCATTCGGGAGGGTAGGGGGTGGGGGTGGGTATGTCACATTTGTTTTCCGCTAGGTCTAAGTCATCAAAAATTTAAACAAAGCATGGGCATTCAGTAAAGAATGTTAAATAATTAAACACCATGAACTGGCCCAACAAGAAACTACAACAAACATACTAGGAAATCGGGTCACTAGCTCAAATCCAAATATAGATTAACTCAAGAAATACAACAAATATGTGAAGATCGTTTGTTTCTTTGTTTTACGTCCCGTCGACAATTTTTCACTCATATTGAGACATCACCAGCTGTAAGTGAAGTACCACAAATTTAGACCTATGCTTAGCGCTCAGGGCCGTGGCAGTGATGTTTCTTTAACGTGCCAACGCCTACCGTTTTTAAGGTCATATTCGAAAGACTCATGATTTGCACTTCTAAATGCCGAGCCATTGGCGAAGGAGCAATCGCTACCTATTTTACGTCTTAGGTTTGACGCGGACATGGCACGAGCGGGGCTCGAAATCACGACCTACTTGTTACGAAGCGAACGCTCTAACCACTGAGCTATCGTGACCGGTTAAAGACTGTAGTATTGCTTTTTTTCAATACAAACTGAATACCTACGTTCCTCACATTTCCTTCCTTGGTATCCATCGTCACAGCAATGTTCACAATGTCTGTCTATATGATTACAATGATTACTTTCAGATCGTGGGGATCCAGGCTGTTAGAATAGATCCTCAGTACCCCTAGTTTGTCGTAAAAGGCGACTATATGGGGGGAGGGGGTCCTTTAGATGAGACCGCAAAACCCAAAGCCCCGTGTCAAAGCAGGTGTGGCACGTTAAAGATCCCTCCCTGCTCAAAGGCCATAAGCGCCGAGCATAGGCCTAAAATTTGCAGCCTTTCACCGGCAATGGTGACGTCTCCATATGAGTGAAAGATTCTCGAGCGGGATGTTAAGCAATATATAATCAATCAATCAATCAGATCGACAATGGAAACTGCAGTTCTCTAATCAATTCAATCCGTATCGGCCAGCTGAACATACTATCAATGTTAAACACAATTCTTTATAATTTCTCAATATCAATAATAATTCTCGACAAACTACTAAATAATTTGATGATAATCATTTCAAATAATTACAATGTAAACAATAGCATATTCCATTGCACCAATGGTTAGTTACCACAATCGTTGCCGAAACTATACACGTAAGGTTGTCAAAATATTTGGATGGCGCAAAAAATTCGAAAATCAACCAATTACACACACACACACACACATACACACACACACACACACACACACACACACACACGATCTAAAATACAATCTTTCTAAAGAAATTTTTACCTATTGCAGTATATGCCGCCGAAAATTATTGACTTACTAATGGAATGATAGAACGAAGCCCATTGGACAATCAAAGCGCACACACAAGTATGAATGTACAACACTGTGTAGAGTTAGAAATAACAGATACTTCGGTTAATACGAGACGGTTTTTGCAACAACACACCTTTGTCACAGAGATTCCCGGTATATCCTGGATTACAGCCTCCGTCACATCGTCCTGTTGTCCTGTTACAAGGGAGGTAACTCAGACACTGTCCACTACAGTTATACATACAATCAGGACCGTATGATTCTGCAGGGCACTCTGGTAAAATACCGGTATGATTTTATCCAAAAAATTATCAACGAATGTATTCTTCTCCATTTCACAATCATTGGTTCTTTGCTCATTCCTTGTTGTATTCATGATCTCAATTTAGAATAAATCAAAATTTTGTTTTGCTTCTCCGTCAAATATTCCACTACGGCTACTATACTAT
This sequence comes from Ostrea denselamellosa, assembly GCA_024699665.1. Classification (NCBI taxonomy): domain Eukaryota; kingdom Metazoa; phylum Mollusca; class Bivalvia; order Ostreida; family Ostreidae; genus Ostrea; species Ostrea denselamellosa. Next base: position 18,562,695 of record JAMZEH010000020.1, read on the forward strand.
TTTATTTGCTGTAGAAATCTTTAAGATAATGACAAATGAATTACGTGTGTTACAATCTATTCCTGTCCATCCATTGGCACAGCCATCGTCACAGAGTCCAGTGGTGTGATTACAGGACACGTTGTCTCTGCAGTGTCCAATACACGATGATCTACACTGTAGACCGTAATATCCAGGTGGACATGCTGTAACATATTCATTCTACTGAATAACAATTTTTCGTTATACATCTCATTTTCAATTAAACTCGTATACATTAGAGTGTCAACCAAATGCGAATAAGACATTAACGATTATCTTACATCTGTTACAAAAGTCTCCCACCCATCCCGCAGTACAACCCAAACACGTTCCGTTGACAATGTCACATCTCAATTCCTGACAGTTGTTTGGGCAAGGTAGATCACAGTTATAGCCATACACACCTGATTCCTTACAACCTGCAGATATAATATAGAAAAAAATATACAGCACTTCATTTAACATACATTAAAGGAATTTTTAACGGTATAATGATGTAACACAATATTACCTGTTACAGTTACCTCACATAATTCAGTGTTAACGTTATTTGTTTCATATCCGGTAGGATAAGTTGTTCCGTCAAGTCTTTCATTGTAAAATATAACGTAACGTCCATGATTGACGCAAGTTGTACTGAAATTCAAGGTCGGTAACTCTTGTCCGTTCTTGTAACATAGATAGCCATCCTCCTTTATAGTTGTGTTTGACACATAGAGTGAAAAACCAGCAAAACGTCCTCTTTGTCTCATGACTGAAATTGTCCGTTTAAGATATCAGTAGTTTTATAGTTTTAAGTTGAAGAGAAAGACGTTTTCGTCGATATAAGAAGGATAAATTAACTCTAGGTATCAATTTTCTACTTTTCTTTTGCATTGAAATTTCAGCAAAACATGAAATCGAGGAGCACAACTGGAATATTTGAAATAAAGAGCCAGGTACAAGCACGATTGCACCTACGATAAATGATCTTAAAAGTGAACGTACAGTCACACGGGATAAACAAGAATGTACCCACAACAAGAAAGTGTAAAAACTGTCTAATACACGATCAATTACTATAGTCCTATGATGTATGTTGTGTGCTTGGATAAAATACATGATTAAACAATATCTATTCATATTGCACTATATATCTCATACAAAAACAATTAATTCTTCAGACATTATCTTTTCGTTATATATCTTTTCATATGAAACATAAACGGTACACATTTTGATGCACCAGATGCGCACTTCGACAAATAATGTCTCTTCAGCTATACTCAAGTCAAACATGTTGGAAATCCGAAATAAGAACGAACTTGGAAGGGCTGAAAGTACCAAAAATACCAAACAGTGGAACCAAATCTGGAAAAGGATCAGAGCTATGCATGAGGGAGATGATTTTGAAAGGAATTTCTTAATTTTGTCATTTATCATTTAATTCCATTTAGTTGCTGCAACATTTCTTGAAGTTGTTAGTTACCTTTTTATACGTTCTCAAAGAAAATGTCACATTATGAATACACAAAGAATATCATTTTTAATCAGCGCTTTCACTTTATTTATCAAAAAAAATAAACGACCATTAATTTGTAAAATATAATGAAACCTTTTGGTATCGATCAATGTAATAATACATTTTGAAGTTGTTACATGCAGTAAATTCTAATTATCAACTTCAGAGAATTCATTATGATATTGTAATATACATGTAATTAGTGATAGGTAAATTTAGCGAAATAGAAGAAAATCAGAGCATTTATATATCAAGACAAATTACAAGCTATAATAACCATTACCATATGGTTCTCCATAGTCTTTGAACTGTATTGTGATGCTGTAAATGCTGAGTACTTTCTCAAGGTCAACGTACCACCATGTTGATTTATCTGGAACTATTTGTTTCGTCCCAAGAGGTGTTGTCCTTGTACACGTGTTAATGTCTCCATCTACTGCGTTACTGGACTGATATAAATAACATGTTTCAGATCCCGGGCAGCCAAGTACTTCCGTAGCCTGTTCCGTCTCCTTTATCTGAGAGATGATTTCTTTAAATGAAAGAAACCTATTCTATTGCTAACTGAATATGGAAATAATTACCTTTTTCTAGATTACCTCCACACATAACCATCATTCTACGCAGAACAATCAGTGGTAGCTATACCGCCATAATTAAACAACATTGAAATGCATGCAAATATTATAGAATTATTCCAGAGTTCCAGTATCCGATTTAATCATAAACCAAATTGAAATGCATTTCTGTTCTCCAAATGATTAATGATTATGTATCATTTAACGTCCCGCACGAGAATCTTTCACTCATATGGAGACGTCATCATTGCCGGTAAAGGGCTGCAAAAGTTAGGCCTATGCTCGGCGCTTATGACCTTTGAGCAGGGAGGGATCTTTATCGTGCCACAGCTGCTGTGACACGGGGCCTTGGTTTTCACGGTGTCATCCGAAGGACCGCCCCAATTTAGTCGCCTCATACGACAAGAAAGAGGGTACTGAGGACCTATTCTAACCCGGGTCCCCACGGGGTATATATATATATATATATATATATATATATATATATATATAAGTGTTATTTGTTAATGATGAGAAAAAGAATAAATTATAAACAAAAATGCAATAGCCAGGTTGCAAACTTTAAAATGTAAATCACACTTTGATATACGACAGCAAACGAATACTAGTTGTGTGAGGAAAATTAACTGGAAATAGATATTGCACTGCTGTGACCACTATAAATATATCCATCGTTCAGCTTGTTAGTGTGGTGTTTTAACCGGTAACACCACTTTACTATACCGTATTAAGAACGAGAAAGTTAATATTAGAATAGATATAGACAAGAAATCAACTTGACGCAAGCGTCAAAGGTATCAGGCCACAGAAGATACGAAAGCGTCAAAGATATCAGGCTGCAGAAGATACGAAAGCGGCAAAGGTATCAGGCCGCAGAAGATACGAAAGCGTCAGAGGTATCAAGCCACAGATGATACGAAAGCGTCAAAGGTATCAGTCCGCAGAAAATACGAAAGAAATAATATCGCATTTTATTGTTTTATCGTTAGTATTATTATTACAGTTTAGATCGGACCACCCTGACGATATGTATTTTGTACGTACATCAAATCAGGATGGAGAGTTAATTATGAAGGCATACTCTAATTAAAATATTTTTAATTGCTACAACAGTAAACAAAATTTGATAGTTGAAACAACTTTACGGAGGAAGATAACGACTTTATGAGTTTTAATGTACATGTCTGAACTCAATTCCCCTTATCACCTCAAGACCACTTTGAATACCTGTAGGATTCTCCAGTACTAAGGACAAACCTAGAACATTTTATGTCTCAATACATTATAGTATAAATATGATTTTTGATATCTTGACAATTACATTCTTTTATTTTTTCTGAGTATCAGTGGCAATGTATATGGTACTAGTGTATCAAATATTTAATATTCTATACTACTACAGTCTAAACGTTCTTATACTCCTATGTATTATTTATTAAAACCGCCTGTACATGACACTGGCAATAAAACAAAATATGGAAAGGTTAATACGCATTAATAAAGTTCAACAAAATTCAAAGTGCATCACCTGATTTACCATAGCAATTTGTTACGGGAATACATATTACATGTATCTTATCCACTCAAACTGTTTAACAGTTAATTTTCCTTTTTTGGTTTTTTCTTCTTTCAAATATTCGCAAAGTTCACAAAGATTTTTCATAAAAGACTTTATACCTTTATCAACACCTTTCACTCCGAAAAACATGTAAGTTATCGTTAGCAGCTTTGACTAATAAAACACAGGTATCACGTTCTGTATTCAGCGTGCTTGTTGCGAGTCCCATTTACATCGATTCTCACATAAACAAACTATACAGTGTCCAAGATGGAAGTTTATTTCAAACTTTGACAGAAATTTGACATGAAACATTCATAAAATTAGGAATGTGTTTCGCTGCTTAGTTTAGCAGGTAATGGCTTGTGATATATACTTTAGGAGCAATACAAGCTTGTCATAGTTTGTATGAGGAGCTGGTGTGAGGGATCTGTTAGGTATAGCCGTCATCTCGTACCCCGATCGGTATAACAGGTAGTTTCGAAATCGCTTTACTCAGTAGAGTAGGTATATTTGATCGGAAAAGAATTCAGCAACCTCGATAAGGAATTCCCTCACGGCAATATCCTTCACGGCTCGCCATAGGGTACTCCGTGTGCCGTCTAACTATACCTTTGGAATTTTTTTGCTTTGGATTTCCTTAGGAGGCAGTGTTCCGTTTCAGTCGTCGGCAAGCCTTGCGTAAACATGGCTGTGTGACATTTGATATTAAATTAATTATTAAAGCTGCAACATATGTTATCCAAAATGTTGCTATGGTTAATTAGAACTGTAATATATATTTAAAAAATTAGTAAATTGTTCATGGTTTTAAGCATCATTAATTTTAATTTTGAAATGAAAACTAATTGATTTGTATTTATTACTGAAATGCCAGCATAAAATTACAGTATGTCAACTCTTTCATATATGATAATAAATACCAGTATCGATCTGGTAAACTTAAATCAATTCCGTTAATATGTATGAAGACTAACTTGGAGATTGCATCTGTAGAAACGCTCCTTGTATCGATATGACTTATCACACAGTGTATTAATGACTAAACCTTACTTGACTACTTCACGAAGAGAGTTAATAATACGATAGTCAATATGAATATTGTTTACTTACGGTATCCATATGACAAAGTCAGTACCAATAGCATCAAAAAGACAAGAGTCTGCATCTTCATATTCTTAAAATAACAAGGAAGTTTTATTTTTGAATCTAACAAAATAAGGTGATCAACATTTGTCATATTTCTAATTGTTGAGGCATTTAATGATCGTCCGTGGTGAGTTAATGTTTTCCAATGTTTGTCCTGACATGACTGAAAATGTGCGCTAATATAGTATCATACCTTGTAATTTTGCCATAGTACCACTAATTCCGGGCGTAGTTAACGTGCTAGTCAAACAATATAATGAATAGTAATGATATTCCTACTAATTCCTCAAACACATTTCATAGTTCAGTTTCCTTATTTTACTATAGGTAGTTTAGTTTCCTTGTTTGTATACTGTTTTCCGTTCTATTAGAGAATTTGTCAGTCCTGTGAAGATGTCACCAGCTCTAGGTAACGTGTCAAAATTATGACCTATGTATGGCACCTACAACCGTAGCTGTGAAGGTTCTTTATCGTAACTTGAAAAGGTGAAGATATCGAACAGAGATCAGTCTCACAACTCCTATCAGGAAAACAAAATTAAGAGCTGGGCAAACACGTACTTTAGGATATACCAGGTGTGAGATCATGTGCCTAGGAGTAAGCATCCCCTGTCCACTGGTCACCCCCTCAGTGAGCCCATACCCATACCTTGATCAGATAAACGAAGTAATCGATGTTTTATCTATTAACAATACTCATTTTCATTCATATGTCGCTTTGATAGATATATCCATGTGAACTCTAAATAAAGGAGACAACAAAGTCCTCCACATCTGCTTCGTACTTAGATATTTCATTAAATGTAGATGTTAACGGCGACCTAACAACACAACTTTATGACAAACGGGATTATTTCAACTTCGTCATCGTCAACTTATATATATATATATATATATATATATATATATATATATATAGGCGAACTCCGTGGCCGAGTGGTTAGAGCATCGGACACAAAATCACAAGGGCTCTCACCTCTAGTCGGCGCGGCTTCGAGTCTCACTCGCGACGATATATGTGACAAAGATGCCAGTTTACTCTCGGAAGGTCTGTGGTCTCTTCCCGGGTACATTATATCTGGGTTCTCTCCTCCACCTACAAAAACTGGACGCCACCAGATAACTGAAAAATTGTTGAGTGTGGCGGAAACACCACCACCAACAACAACAACAACACGCACACACACAGCAATATTCCATTATCACCTGTATATGGTGTTATATCTCTCAACTGCTTCGATACCCAAGATCGTGTTTAACGTATGATTAGTTTTTAAATCGAGGCAACCTACTGTCAAACAAGCTGATGTTACAGGGGTTTCAGCAGTCTCGTATAACGTCAGCATTTCGTAAATTTTATATAACAATCTAGTTTGCCAATACCTTTCACTGGATCAAATGCTGTCTAACATGCTTCATAAGAATTGTTAGGCCGGGATATAATTATCACACTGGTTACTATTTACAAAAATGAATGTAGTTGAAGTGTTTGCGAGTGAGCTGAATTGAAAGAGAGAGCAAACATTATTGTATATAAACTTCACTTTTTTATTGATTGATTGTTTATTATTTTCCGCCACACTCAACACTTTTTCAATTATCTTGTGGCGTCCAGTTTTTATTGGTGGGGGAGAGAACCCAGTTACAATGTACTCGTGAAGAAATCATCGACCTTCCGAAAGAATACTGGCAAAGTTTCTCACATATATCGGCGCGAGCGAGAATCGAACCCACGCCGACTAGAAGTGAGAGGCCTTATGCTTTCAATCGGAATGTTTTAACCACTCGGCCACGGAGGACCCCCTGGACGGGTTTTAAAATCCAAATATTCTTGAAATACAATCTACTACATTGTAGTAAGGATTCAGAATAACAGAAGAGAAGAATGTAGCCGTCCTAAGAAAGATTTAAAGGTGAAGATAACTTACAATATTCAGTCTGGTAATTCCTATGACAAATAAAAATGAAATCAGAGAGATGGGCAAACACGGACCCCTGAACATACCAAAGGTTGGATCAGGTGTCTAAGAGAAGTAAGCATCCCCTGTCGACCGGTAACGCCCACCGTGAGCCCTACATCCCGGTCCGGTAAACGGAGTAATCCGTAGTCATAATCAGTGTGCCAAGAACGGCCTAATAATTGGTATGATACACATTAGACAGCATTTGACCTAATGGAAAGTTGTACTGGCAAACTAGATCGTTATAACGACCATAAAATTTGCGAAATGCTGACTTTAGACGAGACTGTACAAACCTCAGTAACATTAACTTCTTTGTCAGTAGCGTGTCTCGATTTAAGAAATGATCATATGCAGAACAAGGTCTGGTCTATAATACTTGGTCTATAATTTAGTCATTTTCATAAATGGGGGTATTTGTAGCTGCCGATTCTGCTACTGCTAAGTTGAATTGGAATGACTCTTGAAAGAGTTGTTTAGTAATGAGTACAGTTGTACAGGACAAGATCAAATTAGTTTTTAGGATTTTTGATATTATAACTTTGAGGTTGCCAGTTGATATACTGGGGTGTTTGTGAATGCAATTTCTGCTACGTTTTGCCAGGAAATTGGACTGAAATATTTCATGGGGGCTTGGTAATGTATATGCAGAATAATGAGAGGAGGGGATGTTTTTGCATAAAAAAGTAAACACTAGTTATTATTTGTAATTATTATTTGTGGTGAGTATTTCCACATTTGAATGTTACGTTCATTATTTTCAATAAATGAGACGAAATGCCATCAGAAAATGGAGGTTATTCCGTGATTATTTTTATTGGTGCCACAGTTTTTGTTCAAGCAGTTAAATGAACTAATATTCAAAAGTGGACCCAGTTCATGAAGTGATGGTTATAGTTTCATAAAAATAGCCAAACCCGAGCAAAGTTTGTCCACAATGTCAGCTTAGTTACATGGATAAAATATTGGCTATAACTTGAGTGGAGTCCTGGCATAGGTTTAATTTTACATGGATAATAATAAGTAAGATTTTCCACCATGTACTGATGGGGAGCGATCTAATCATATCCAGTTATAGATAGGTCTTGCACTCCAGCTGTAAACAAAGATGGCTAATCGGGTATTGTTTGGTAAGCCCTAATAGCTGGCTTCGATGTTTTCAATTATTCAATAATATAATAAAACAATAAGTCGGTGAAATTGTTCATATGAGATAGTTAGAGCATCGTATTGACCTCAAAAATGTCAGTATGTGCATGACGTTTTTTTCTACAAAATGTTGACCCCTGCACCATTTCTTAACTACTCCATGTATAAGCCAATATTTAAACATCGACTGTCCTGTTGGCTGTAAAACCCAGCTGCAACACATTCAGAATGAAGTTGGTGGTTGTGTGTCATGTATTTTTTTTTAAATTTATGTATTTACTGGGTGGATGTAAATGATACAATTTTGGATTCCCTTAGGAAAACACATACCTGCGTTCGCCCTAACGATAGCAATGTTAACATATTAGTATGATATTGATATGGTATTATATCTATCTGTTGCATAATAGTAACTTCTACTGAAGATTCCAAACACACATAATACAGGATATGTTCAACAGTTGATGACGTAGTATTATGTGAGTGAGCGTGTCTACATTCAAATACGGCATTGGAGCTTGACATTTGACCTTGACAATTCAATTACATGGGATCACATTCAGCACAGTAAGAGTTAACGCCCCTATTTGGTATAGTTAAAAAGATACCACCAGGTGGACAGCCCAGTAGCAGTATAATGCCTCCCTCGTTTTTTAAAAACATCCCAAAATGTACTTCATAATTATATGCATTAAAATTTATTTGTCTAGTATGTACTTCCTTAATACAATACATTTAGCCAAGCCACATTAGATTTCCATTCATTTTCTACACAGCTTTATCCGTGGTGCAGTACATTTAATCTGTGTTGTTAGTTGCTTAATTCTTTACATAGTATTATAACTTTTGGGTTCAGTCGATCATAAAACATTTCCTGTTCTTACTATGAATAAAAGCAACACAGATTTGGTCGACAGTGACAACGTTAGAGAATTTATTGAACAGAAAAAACAATTATAAATTCATAACGCGATTCTTTGAAGTGGGATGGAATAGACGTGTCCACTCGAATTCATAAGTTAGGCCTTAAGTACACAATCTGGAAAGAAAACTAAACGCATCATAAGTAAAGGGTTTTCTGTTTTTGTTTTTTTTTTCTTTTTTCTTTCTTTTTTTTTTTTTTTAATTTTTAAAATTTTTTTTTTTTAATTTATTTTTGTTTTGTTTTTTTATGCAACAAATAAATGGATATATGTGATATAAAATTAGATCTAAAATAATATTAGTAACTTTTGTGAAATTTAAATAACAGAGTAAGCAAGGCAGTGGATAGAGAAAGAAACATGATTTAGAGAAGGTGAAATACGTATAATAATGTACGGTTAATTATCAGCAAAATTCATTATCATTGCAACTTATCGTTGTAGATTACAAATTCTTGAATGACTACAATCGTTAACTCGCTGTGCTACAATGTGGCTGCTGGCCTTTGCCTAACATGGCTGCATGTTTTTTCTTTTTAATAGATTTTTCCAAATGAGAATTATACTCTTGTAAGGCACGTTTCTTCTGTCGCTGCCCTTGGACTTTTTCAAGCAATGCCTCTTTCTGAATAATGGAGAAGAGAATGACTTTATTAGCATAAGCTGGCGGAGATGCCTATTACAGAACAGATGTAAGGAGTATCGAGAAAAACACGATACTCCAAACCTCTAAATCCATTTGTAATGCATTATTTGTGCATTGATGCAATCGACGGGGAACAGATTTTGGAGTGGTAGTTAGAGCGCATGGCCTTGTACCTGACCAGAGATTAAGAAGTCCCTGATTCGAATTTGGTATGATCTATTTTAACCTTTGTACAAATCGTGTTATTGTGTAGCTGATTTACAGAGCTGTTAGGGAAAGTTCTAGAGGTAATCGTGAACAGAAAACATGGCAGTAGAGTAACGGTCCTCGTTGCCTAGATAGCTTAGTGGTAGAGGCCTGCCCGGAGAGATTCTATTCTTGGCCTGGATTTCTCGAGAAAAAAGCGGGAGAAAAAAACTCAAGTCAAAACTTGGACTTAAGTCTTAGATTTTACTCAAATTTTGACTGCTAATATAAAAGAAAAATCACATTTAAGTTTGAGATTTTTTCAAGAAATGCAAGCCAATTCTATTTGGTCTTTGAATATATACGAAGGCGAGTCAACAAGTAACCAGCTTAACCCATTTCCAGTTGACCAAGACGGTCACGATTTTCATGCCTTGTTTCAATATATGTTTTATACCTGGGTGCAAAATTGCACGTGTATCGAGTCGTTCTTTAATAAAATATTGAATGTCAAATATGGCTACTGATACAAAGGCATGTTTTTTTCTAAAGTTGAGTACCGTGCAGTAATTCGCTACTTGTATTGAAAAGGTAAAACAGGCAAGGAAATACACGGAGAGTTACCCTATGTTTATAAGTCTTCTATACCATCTTATGCTCAGGTTAAATTCTGGGTAGGGAAATTCAAACGCGGTAGAACGTCTTTAGAAGATGAAGCCAGGTCTGGACGCCTACTGGATGCCACCGACGAAGAAATGTGTAACAAAATTCGTGTTCTGGTATACTCTGAAAGGCGATTTCAGGTGGAAGAAATAGCACAGGCATTAGACATTTCACATGGTAGCGTTCCAACAATTTTACATGATCGTTTAAGTATGCAGAAGCTAACAACCCCTTTGGGTCCTCAAATCCCTTGGTGATGAGCGAATGGCAACCAGAGCATTAATATGCATCACCTTGTTGAAGCGTATTAGGTAAAAAAAAAATTCCTTTGCGTCTGGTGACTGTAGATGAGATTTGGGTTCATTATTATGAGCCAGAGAATAAAGCTCAGAGTCGTCAGTGGGTAGGGCTGGGGTCCCCGAGACCATAGAAGTTTTAAGACGCAACCATCTGGTGGCAAGGTGATGGTCACAGTATTTTGGGGCACAAAAGGCGATATGTTGGACTTTTTACCCGAGAAAAGTACAATAACTGGAGTGCACTATGTAAATTTGCTAGACCAGCTAAGAACCGCCATCCGTAAAAACGCCAGCGTAAACGCTCTAAAGGCGTTTTGCTGCAAAAGGACAACGTAAGAGTCTGAACGGGTATGAATTAATACCACATCCTGCCTATTCTCCTGACCTAGCTCCTAGCGACTTCTTCCTATTCCCAAACTTGATAAAAGATATCCGTGGACGTCATTTCCGGTCTGACGAAGAAGTCGTGACGGCAGTTGAGGAGTGGGTGAGTGGAAAGAACCGTGACTTTTTCAGTTCTGGACTGATGACACTAGACACCGTGCATCATACTAGAGGGCAATTGCATCGAAAAAGAAGAGATGGATCTCAATCGGAAATAAGTTAGGCTGGTTACTTATTGACTCGCCCTAGTATTGTATTGATGATGAATGTGAAACTATTTATACATTGTACCAATAGTTCGGCTAGGGAGAAGTAGTAAGGTGTCATTGAAATCATTTCAAAATAAAATAATCATTTTGCGTAGTAATGCGTTATGTGTGTTTGAGAAACGCGAGTTTTAACTATAAATAACGATTGAAATTGTAACCATTGATGAGATCATTATGTTATGTTTTCAATAGACAGCTTTGTATCAGTAATGGTTGCTCGTATGCAGTCATCAAAATAGTCTAGCAACAATGTGTTTTATCAACATGTGATTTTCTTGATTTGTAGGTGTATTCTTTATAGGCTATCAATATTTATTGATTAAAAATTATAAAACTGGGCAGTAGGTACAATTTCTGTTCCAGCCTACTCTTTGTAAGGTCAATGAAATGGAAAAATGAGTACATAAATATCAACATGATAAAAATGCACAATAAATGATAGAAAGAATAATGGAGGAAATTGCAAATATTGTATTTATAATTGCAAGGGCACGGATATTATTTTCACACTATACCACATTATCTGAACTGTTGTGTATTTATGACAAAAATAAGACATGATCAAGAACTGTACCTTGGGATACCCCAAAATTTATTTGATTTCATTGACATACAGTATGTCTATCATTGGATAATTCTATATTTTTTTTAATTTATTCTATTTTTAAAAACTGCGTGATATGAGTAACATTCTAAATATCAGGCTGTTCTTTCAGTCTCTGTGACAAATCAAATAGTTTAATCGATCTTCATCAATTGTAACAGAATATCTTTAAAACGTCTGGGGTGGATGTCATCTGGACTGGCTGGTTTTGTGTTATTAATTACTTTCTGACACCTCCTGTTCAGAAATAATATGGTAATGTAGTAGTATGACGGACCAAGTTCATGTGGGGGCAAACTAAGTTCTCCAGAAATAATAGATAAGTAAAAAAGTATTCAGATATTAGGATGGCTTTGTCTGTTGCATGGAAAATAGTTGTAATTAAAAATTGTTTCAAAAGTCTTCAGAGTATTTG